>OW052231.1:5207500-5807500 GCA_932527175.1 Operophtera brumata | reverse complement strand
TTATAGTTTTCAGGAAAAACAGACGACGGTAGTGTATTCCACTCCTTAGCAGTTCTCATTATAAAGGTAGAACTGAAACGTTTAGTACGAATAGAGAGTATACTAATGAGGTGACATCGGATTATATGCATTTGCATGTTTGCATATGCAAATGCATATAATGCTATTTTTATAGCGTTATTGCATATTTTGGTACTTTTTCATTGATAGTGCTTATTTCAGTAGTTATGCGAGCACGTTGGCAGAGTAAGGCATGTGTATTACGCCGTCAACACATCCGACTCGCGCAAACTCGGCGAGCGCACTGAATCCGACCGACTGGCTCGCATAGTGGTCGGCCGGCGCTCGGCATACGTCGGCGGGTTGCGCCGTGCGTGCGGGAGGGGGGCATGCCTGCTGCACTCGCTGCTTCACTCACGCGCCTAACGCAATTCAATTGTTTTTGTCTCGCTGTGTTTGTTTAATTTTGTTGAAATTATGCCGCCAGGTAAAAAAAATACCCAGATTTTAATAGAATCCTGGATAAAAAAAATACCCAGGTCAATTTACGACTGATAGCACTGTGATTTTTTGAGAAGTTTGTGAAAAGCGAATACCTTCTTCAAAAAAATATCAAATAAACGTAAGTTCTTATTACAATTTTATTTTTGATTGTGCATATTTTATGCATATTTCGCCCTTTTTTAGTGCATATTTGCATGCATATTTTGGCATTTTGATAGTGCATATAATCCGATGTCTACTAATGAGGTAAGGATGGTACCGAGCCGTGCGCCTGCTCGACCTATGATGAAAAGGAGATGGTGGGATCAGATCATGAAGTTCCTGGGAGCATTCCCCGAAATTTAACCTATAGAAGATCGAAAGGCACGCGACCTTACGGTGGTGCTCGAGACTCTGGATCTTAGTCTCCGCCATATGTTGCTCACCTTAAGCCTGAAAGCTCTGTGTTCGTGCGTGGTGTGTGTGTTGGCTGTGTTGTGACGAAATGCTGCGTAATCTAGATCTTCTAATACTTACGCCGCGCCGTGACAATCGTTGACGTCGTTCATTATCAAAAGGCCAATTCATTAATTTACATAAATACATATACACACGCCTTTTATCCCGAAGGGGTGGGCAGAGCCTCAATGGGCCTCTTTTCACAGTGGGTTGCACCATCGTGGAATATAGACGTGACGAGTGGTGAGCTCATCACCGCCATTGCTTCCCACGACTGACTCAGCTAACGCTTTCTTCCAGTAATAACACATTCCATAAATAAGCTAGCAGCCAGCCCCCTTATTAGCTATGACTAAACGTGACATAACGCGACTCGTTAAGATATCTGCATAGAATCATCGTTTAGAATACATTATGACGTCACACGTTATTGGCAAGGAATCTTATATGGTTATAGCGAATAAGGGTGTTTTAACGTTTGCTAGCTAACGTGAAAAGCATGCGTCCATTTTGTCGATTCAGGGAGATGACTTACTGTATTAAAGGTTGCTGTTACATGATCAACGGTAGCCCGTACTACGGTCTGGTTAATGTTATTAATCTGTCAAACCTAGACAATGTATAAATTGGGCGATCAGCAGATTCTAAAGATCAAATTGGGATGTAATTTATGTACCTATCGGTTTAAAATTATAATTAAAGTAACTTGAATACCTGTAATTTCCAGTAAAAAAAGTTAACACCTTAAATTGTGAAGCATCATCATTATCAACAGCTTTTAGAGGTCCACAGCCGGCCGAGGCCTCCCCCATAGAATGCAATGCAATTTGCCATAACCACCACGCTTATTGGTGTTGATTACTCAGGTGGATGTTGCTGCCCATCCTCTGGTGTCCGTCCGTCCGTCCTTAGTCCGTTTTTACGACATCCACGAGAGGAGATGTAGGGGTCTATTCTTAGACGGACACAACACAGCAAGCATCTCGTAAGTATAGATTTACAGAAAAAGCAAAGAAGTCTTATGCGTTCTTTATAGTCGAAAGTCAGTATTATCTCCTAACTGCTAATCGATAAGGAGTACTGTGGCTTTCATCATCAGCTCACGAGCCTGAGATGATGACTCCCAGGCGCAAACACCCGAATAAGTTATGAAAAAGTAACAAACACTGTAAGTGCCATTAATTTTGAGGATTTCCCTCGATTTATCTGAGATTCCATCATCAGATACTGACTTGGTGATTAAGAGACCACCTCGGGACTATATATACCCATTGAAAAAAAATAGATTTTTCGAAATGGTTCACAATTGACGGAGATTTCGGTGAACATACATTCAAGAAAAAACAAAGACGAGCATAAAACTTCCTCCTTTTCTGAAGTCGGTTAAAAAAGTGACGTTTATACACTTACTTGATACACAACTTAGTTTTGTTGTGAAATTATACAGAAACTACACCGATAAACATTTATAGGCACCATCTATCATAATAAGGTAACGCTCGACAAATACCCGTGATAATATCAATAAATGTGAGGATTGGTAACAGAAACAGTCAAATCCATCAGTTTGTGTATCAGTCTGACCAGTTTTGAAACCAATCCTCTCAAATATCTATCATCACATCAACAATAAAACTATCCATTTAGGTCGACGGACTAGACTAGACATGTAGACTAGATTTGTAGAGAAAATCAGACAGTAAAAACTTTTAAGAAGAGAATGCTACATTTCAATATTACCAGGAAGACTAGATTTTGAATTATCATGAAATTAAGAGGAGGAACACTGATAGTAGGAGTAGCATCATGAAGGCGCAAGAAGTGGGAGCGCTCCGCCTTGAAGACATGTTCGATTTAAAATTCACTCGGTATACAGACAAAAAATAGGTCTTACATTATGCGGGCGTGCGGCACGACCATGCAGCGAGTTGTTGGATATCGGAGACAAGGGTTCCTGGGTAAAGGACACGTGTCTACTATTGTATCTTCTTATTTCTGACTGGTTTTATACCTTTCTCTAATTGTTTCACTGTCAGCTCAAAGTGGACGTATGCAGCCGAGCTTTCGGTGAGATTAGACGTGTTCCGATGGCCATTGGATAGAACATAGTGGCAGTACCTTCTTTAGCTTCTCATTATCTGAACAGTCCGGCTCTACCGTAGGTTGGATTATGTTTGCTGGTTTGGTCATTTTATAAAAATATATTGTGACTAGCCTTTTAACTACTGCTTCGCTCGCTTGGTCTCGGGATAATAATCCCTCTTGTAATATGTCAGTGATATGAAGAATCAGGTCACCAAAAATAATTTTCATGTGTTTTGTGTGTGAAAACAATTAAATTTAAATTGCTGAAAAAAAAACAACCAAACCAACCATTCCCTAACACCAAAATTTCTAATACGTCATCTTAAATAGCACTCAGGAATAATGTAGCTTCCTGATAGTGAAATCATTTTCGGAATCGGATCTGCAGTTCAGAGATTATCCCCAACATACAGAATCACAAACAAACATTACCTCTTTATAAAATTAGTGTAGATTTCTGCGCTGTATTGGTTGGATTTATGTATATATCTGAATCCCCAATTCGAGCAAGTTGATGTTACTAATAATAATCCCATCAATCAAGCAATTGTAAGAATAACTAAAATGTACTTCCTTTTAAGTACTTACTTGTAGGTACCTTACTCAAATGACCTCAATGGCTGATATGGCGATGAGAAGATAAACTTACCCGTACATTATCACGCAATCAATTGCTTTGGTATCTGGAACAAAAAATTATGAGAATTATGATTCGGTATTAAAAACATTTACTTCATATCACTAAAACGCCTCTTCTTTTCTACGAAATCTCTGGAGGAACGAAGGCTGAGAATGTTTCTGCCACAGCAATAATAATATATTCAAAATCGGAACACAAATAAGTTATGTATAGGAGGAACGCGATTACTCAGGTTTCTAGCTCCAGCAAGCCAAAATTAATTACAACAGGAAGAGCGATCATCCAGAAAGCAATTTGAAACTAATCTCTATGCAAATACTAAATAACAGTAACAAGATACTATTAATCGTCTGGGAAATCGATCTTTAGATGAGAGAGAAAACCACTATTTTAGACAAGTGGGATCCAATTTTAGACGAAAATCTACAACACTTTATTGGAATCTCATCCCGCCTTTCAGTGGCTCTGTAGAACCTACGAGCATTGCACAATAGTTTTTGTCTACAAAGCTATTGTTTTTACTTTCTTCATTTTCTTCATCGGCAAATTAAATACATAACTTATTATATTGTATACTCCATGTGTAATAGGTATGCTTCGTTTATTATTTCTAGGCTAGACTTTTATTATTTCTATGCTAGACTAAACACTATAGACTTTAACACCACGATAAAGAAGGTAGTAAATTATGTTGACAACCAAGACAAGTCAACATGTATTATCGATTAAATACCACTAAAATAGCCAACATAAAGTAGCCCGTTAAACTAAAGAAATAGAAAGACACATCCCTGACATAAACTAGCAATATTTGTTACTGCCATAAACAATTTTATAAGTCAACGACACAAACTGAGCAATATCTAAGTGGAAGCTTAAATTATGATCATCGCGTTAGTTACAAACTTTATAAATTAGGTACATTAAATACGGTAAATTATACAAATTCTATAATATATTTTGTTGGATGTGGTTTCAAATTGAATTAAATTAAACATCATAATCCACCTTCAAGCAAATTAGGGGGTAATAATTTAACTGTCGGGTAACTAACGGTCAACGGTGCTGTGAATGGAAATGCGTCATATCAGCTGGTGTTGCGTAACAAAAAAACATTATTATAGCTTATGATAAAGCAATCCGGCTATAAATAGTAGTTTTGTAATAGAGCCATCAATTACGAGAGTTACTTAGGCGTGATAGGTACTACGAGTATGTATAGTATAGTAATATGGCGGACGGGCTAGTTGCAATTTAATCAATCGCAAATAAACAAGAGCATTACTGATGATATAATTTAAATATTTGTGTCAGACATTGATATCGAGAACTCACTTATTTCGAATGTAGATAACTAAACGACATGGTCACATAAATACCTGTCATTAATAAAGCTGTCAGTGTTGCAAAACAAATAAATAAAGATAAAACAGGCACATATGATTCATCCGTACGTAGAAACGGCTGGCATGTCGGTAGAAAACCAAATATACTGTTATGTTATTGAATCGCCCCAAGGCATTAAATATTCATTTCTATATATTTGTATTGCTTAGAGGCTTGGCTACTGCGCACGGTCTCACGACTCAATCT
Source organism: Operophtera brumata (assembly GCA_932527175.1). Lineage (NCBI taxonomy): Eukaryota > Metazoa > Arthropoda > Insecta > Lepidoptera > Geometridae > Operophtera > Operophtera brumata. The sequence continues at coordinate 5,802,240 of OW052231.1, read as the reverse complement.
AATAAATAGTACTGGTATTACTGGAAAAGATATTCAGTAATAAGATACCCAGTAGCAGACCGAACGTCGGTGGTGTTAGCGAACGATAATAGGAAATTATTGGCTTCGCGGTGCGTACTGCACATGCAAACGCAGTGCACTAAAAAGATGTTATGCCAGGTAATAAATCCGAGCCGGTACGTCTAGTATAATTCAAGGATTAGAATTGCAGCGATTTGTATAACAAATTCCAGTAAAATCAGTGCCTCAACACGACTAGAAAGTGCTCCGATGTAACGACAGGGTGTCACGCCACTTCAGCGAGACAATGAGCCCAGTGCAACACAATCGAGTATTAATTTAGAAGAAGCCAGCGGCACGGTCACGCAGGCCGGTACCGTTGATACCTGCGGCTAGGACCCGAACAATTTCACAAACGACCCCACTCTATTTGGAACGGTAGTGATGTCTGTCAGTAGGCCAAACATACTGAAACACGCATCGTCAATTACTGTGTTGCAGTTGAACATCAACACATACATTTGTATTCCGGGCTAAAATTACAATTATAATACCATCAGCACGTAATGTGATGGTATTATGCTAATAAGAATAGCATAACTTTCTTGGAATTGCGGAAAGCTCCGGCTCACGAGCTGGCTGTATCACTTTAGTATAAATTTTAAATTGCATCGTCTACAAATTGGCATCTGTCCGCTCTAACGACCAACATCGACGCCTCCATGTAGCCTGAAGGGTATAAATAAATTTGACGTCTGATTTTGTGAGCCTTTTCAAATGAAAGGCTACATAGAGTCAGCCATTTACATTCAGGAGTAATATTTGGGCGACATGGCTTCGGATGAGAGTGAATCTTGCTGTCACAATATACAATAAATGGTTGGTTCTTGCGGTATAACGGCAGAACTCTAATTTAGAACATAATCACTGGTTGGTCTTAAGGTAGAGGGGCGAGGTTTGGATTTAAGCGCCCACAATAGACAACGATAACGCACTTTTTAAGGTGGAGTATAACGGAAAATAACCAATCTTACGATTAGATTCTTAACTGACTAAATCAAGTACAATATTCAAATTAAAAATATGTATAGATACTATTATTATAATACCGAGGGATAACCCAGACAGAAATACGATAGGAAAAAAAACACAAAGTTATCTCTAACTTTTGGCTAGATTCGATTGTTTGTCAATATGGTACAGATTATTGGGTCACAAATTGGATAAATAAAATCAATACAATAAAACGGAGGGATCACACTAGGGGTTTTTTCAAATTATCTATATTTCACGAGATATTCCATAAAACCGTTTTTTTTTTGTATGAAGATTTCTGCCTGGGGTTGGCGCAGTCTTAACTAGATGTTATGCCTGGAAGAACGTAAGATGTTCTTGACTTATTGTTCAAAGCTTACATAGTTTGACAATTGGGCGAATTTGCAATTGCACGGAAAAATGTCTCATTGTTTGGAACTGGAGATTGAACACACCACCGCAGTCTGTCTGAACATCTTCATATTGTTTGGCTATTAAAGAAATAATTGTGTTTGTGAAGTAGAGAAAGGGCGAATTAGAAATATTCTTAGCATATCTCTTTGATTCTGCTGACTAAGCATAGTTTCTGTATGATTTAATTTATGGTTTTGCTTCTAGAAAATCTAGAATAACCTGACTGTCCTATTCCCTATTTGATACTGTCTTAGCACATTATTGTATCATAAACGCGTCCTCCCTGGTTTATGGCCGAATCGGGACTCACGATGGCAATTTCGTAGTACGTTTACCGGAGAAAGCCCGGGACGATTTGTAGGGCTCAGGGCGATAAGTGGACGATCTGTGTCGGAAAAACTGGAATGTGTCGTGGACATTTGCTAGCCGCCATCATCGAAAGACCCCATTCAACTAGTGGCATTTCATAGAAAGAAAGAATAAAGGTTACCTACGTTTATAAACTTAATGGCTGTAATGTTACATACACTACAAGACTAAAACCCAATTATCTTAATAAAAAATAGTCAAAATATAGATCGGATCATGCTCCGATCTAGACTCGATGTCATAAATGTCACAAATAGTATTCTACTCAACTGAAAATACAAGGAAATGTGACTACAACGAAATGTAAATGGAACACGATAAGTTTTTCAGAACGCGTCTCGCTTCACTCTTTCCGATTATACATAGCCCTATCCTACTCTAATCTATGGTCGCCATGCATTGAAAGTAGTCTAAATTATTATAGGGAGGAGAATAAAAAAACTGTCAATTCCCAATAGTCTCAATTCGGTCAACTTTCAGTGTTAATTAAAACAATTAAAGAAATTGGCCTTCTGATTGTAATATGGGTGATTTGGAAAAAAAAAAGTGGGCCATAAGGACACATTGTGATACCGATAGTCAGTTGTCAAAACTGACTGAAGGTGTAAAGGAACAAACAGGTAGAGAACAAATTTAAAATAAAACTTTATGTTAGCTAGAGTGAGCAGTAAAAGTAAATGATTTTACTAATTTAGACACCGAAAACAACCAGAAATGGACCCGTCTCCACAAATACCATCAGTTTATGCATACATTTGAGAATTAACAACCACTATCTTGAATTCTTTGACCATAATCAATACAGAGGAAACAGTAATAAACTTTTGTTAAATAATTATAAACGGATATCCTGTTGGAATCAAATCAAGATTGCCCGCCAGTATCAACGAATAACAAAAACTAAATTAACTGCTAAAAGGCTTTTAAATACCAAGAACAATATTAACGACAAATTTTACTGTGCATTTCCTTCCATATTGTTTAAAGTCAAAACCAGGATTTGAATCGATTAACATAATATTTTAAATAATTAACATTTACAAGGAATTTTCTTAGACTAACTTCGTATTTGTATGCAAATGTGTCATTGAAATGCAGGTGCAAGGTTTTTTGTTGAAAAACAAACGTAATAATTTATTTTGTTTTAGTTATTCCCAAGTTTTTTTTCAAAAAATATACTTTAGAGGATACATTTTGACCTGCTGATGAAAAAAATCGTGTGAGCCAAGTTTGTACGTAATCATAATTGTACACGATTGTCATCATTGTATAGACTCAAGATTAGGCAGACTCTCAAGATAGGTAGGTACAGTTTTGTCATCTTTAAGTCTGGTTAGCCTTCAAAACTCCATCTCAAGTAAGCGAACAAATGGGTAACCTAACAGCATTTTGCTCAATTCGTAATATTTTATGGTAACATTCAAAATAGCAATAATAAATTAATATAATAGCAATACAAGAACATTATATTAATTTTAATCATTTATAGAAACACCAGCCGCGGGAGAAGGGCGTGCAAAACATACATTCCATATCTGCGAATCTAAACAAACCCACAGTGCTTGAGCAGATCGAATTACCGGACGAATTCGCTGCAAGGCCCACGCTTGCAACGGGCTCACTACCAAGAGCTCCAAAACATTAGCGTCCTTATTTCCTCCTGATTAACATCTTCTACACATAGATAATTTTCTGAGCACGCCCAAATATATAAATAAATTGACGACCTCTGTGACGCGGCGGGCGAACGTTCGCCTGCGACGCAGGAGGTTGCGGGTTCGATTCCCGCCTCGGAACAAATATTTGTGCGATCTGCAGATATTTGTTCAGGGTGTTCTGGGTATTTTCTATGTATAATAAAAAATATCTATTTATGTAATATATTGTATTAAGTATATCAGTTGTCTAGTACCCATAACACAAGCTCTGCTTAGCTTGGGGCTAGATAATGTTGTGTGAACTTGTCCAGCATTATTTATTTATTTATTTATTTAAATATCGAAATCTAAATGAAATCGCAAGTATAATAGGGGGGCATAAAAGAACGACAAACGCCGTCAACTTCAAGAGTTGAATCAGCCTGTAGAAGTCCACTGCTGGACATAGTTCTGTAGTTCTCTCTAGTTTTTTTTTTACTTTAATAGACCTTCGTTTGACCGCTATCTCGCCTAATGGTAAGTGACGATGTGGGCGAAGAAAGTCTAGAAGGCACTTATTCACTTTAGCCTTGAAGAGACCCAGATTATAGTTTTCAGGAAAGACAGACGACGGTAGTGTATTCCACTCCTTAGCAGTTCAAAATATAAAGGTAGAACCGAAACGCTTTCGCTTATAGTGCGAATAGAAGGTATACTAATGAGGTAAGGATGGTACCGAGCCGTGCGTCTGCTCGTTATATGATGAAAAAGAGATGGTGGGATCAGATCGTAAAGTTCCTGGGAGCATTCCCCGAAATGTAACCTATAGAAGATCGAAAGGCATGCAATTTTACGGCGGTGCTCGAGACTCTGGATCTTAGTCTCCGCCATAGGTGGCTCTCCTAAGCCTAAAAGCTCTGCGTTCGATCGAGCCTGAGGCAGCAAGCTGGTGTTTGGCCAAACCATCCCAAACATGGCAGTAGTAGGTACTCCATACCGCAAATACTGTTTTGCGGCAGAAATCGTATGGTGGTAGAACTTTCCCGGACAAACTCTTTAACAAAAAACTACTAATCGCAAACAGTGTATGCATGTATGCGTGGAACTTTCAATTAAAAGACATGTCGGTTTACTTACTCATGATTCATGGTGCTTCTGCTGTACCGTTTTACAGTCGTGGTACGTAATCGCAAACAGTAGATACTCAGAGCATAAGAGCGCTTGGAAAGAAGCCGTACCAGCTAACTATAATTACGGTCTATCAATGCGGTACAGGTTTATTGAAAGCTACGTAAGGGGCGGGGGATATTAAGATGATGGCCGGCTTGTAATTTGATGGATTAAGGAACACACCCGCGGGCTCTACGTGTAATCACAGTCGCCTAAAAACGAAGATATGAGGCTGCAGACGATTATTTGTAATGTGCAATACCTGCAATGGAACGTGGCGGAATGTATCAGAACGCCTAAAGCCAGAATTCGAAATGTCAAAATCCATAATTTATCGATCTCCTAAGTAAATCAAATGCCATATTAACATAGCTAATAATGTTATGAAACATATTGTTGCGATTTAGGTTAGGTTAGGTTAGGATTAAGGTTAGGGTTTAGGGTAGGGGATTTAGGGTTTGGGATAAAATACGCCTTGGTTAACCAAAACACTTTAAATAAATTATCCAAAAACTCTAATTCACTCTTCACTAAGACTGTACTTCATTGCACTGTTCACTGTTTGTCACTCTCAAGTCACTTGATTGATTCGAAGCCAATTTACGACTGACTGCTCTTCGAGCGAAATCCACTTTATACCTGCGTGAGCAATATAAAACTAGAACGTTCTAGTAATCAAGCATTCAGTATAGTACTCCCTCGAACCATCCAAAGAGGAAAGATGTATAATGGGTCAACAGATCAACAACATCAGACAATAACACACGGTCTTCAATAACAGATGGCAATTCTGAGTCCACTCGTCAATAGATGGTACCTGCAACTCTACATTTCCTATAACGCCTTCACTCGTCAACAGATGGCGCTAAGAGGCTCTAAATGCGTTTACGCCAATCGGTCGACTTTACAATGTTTTCAACAGAAGCGCGTAAGAATCGTATGTAAGTAGGAACTTACAAAAAAAACTTATAATTCAATTCACCCAAACCGTTTTTTTTTTTTACTATTTGAATGACAGAACAAGTAGTTGCCCACCTGATGTTGAGCGGTAACCTCTGCCTTTAACAGTGCATTACTTCATAGGTCACGTCCACTTAGGACGCACCTTATGTGGCATTGCACTGCGCCCGCCACCCTGAGACATAAAGACGAAAGTCTCATGTGCCTGTAATTTGACCAGCACCCATACCCTTCAAACCGGAACACAGCAATGCGAGCACTACTGCTTTGCGTCAGAAATAGGTATGCTGGTAGTACTTCCCCGGACGAACTCTTTCACAAAATAGCTCTACTAACTAACTAAAAAGGTAGGTTATTAAATTTTGTGCTTTTACTGCTGTTGATTGCAATATCAATTACGTATTTTCAACTTAATCATGTGGATTTTATATATTCTGATCACCTTTAGAAATATGTGCGCAAGGAATATTGAATTCTAGGCGGACATCTCTTGGAGACTAATAATCTCGATATGGAAGATCCTAGACTCTTTATGGAAATCAGGCAGATGGCTTACTTGATAATAAGTAACTGTTATCTTTAAGTGCTGCGACTTGGGAAATCTGCTTGCATTAGTCAAAATAAATCAAGTACTTAAGGAGGAGCTTGCTTTCTTATTTATGCAAAGTAGAAATAGATTTATGACTGTTTTCTAAGTTTTCAAACATCCTTTCCGTAGTAAATCATGTATGCATTCTAACTTACCTTATAGCATTGCCTCTATAATCCTAGTACATGTTTAAGCCCTGTACTTAAAAAAAAACACAACACAAACTACCTAGGTACCTAAAACCTGTAACAAATTTTATGTTTTTTTTTACGCATTTTACTGATTAGATTTTAGATAATAATTACTGTCTGCGGTAAGTTTGGGCCAGGAGTTTGTGGGCCAGGCTGTCAACACCCCCATTAATTGCCGTTTCGCAAATAAAAGAGGAATTTTCCGAATTCAAAATGAAGGGCTCCGGTGCTGTCCCTCATTTTTCAAAGAAGGTAGTGAGGGTTGGACTATGTGAATCTTTTGTGTTATGTTATGAGTACCACAATATCGTACGTAATAATGAAAAGGGCACAAAGATTCAGCAAGTCTTACCTAAAAGCTCGGGTGCAGCCGTATTGATCCCATGCTCGAAACTCTTGTTCCATTACGGATGGGAGAACACGAGATTAATATAGTTATGGCATCAGCAGTTGCAAAAACCATAGTCCCAGATTAATTAATTGGTGTAATATGATTTAGTTACATCATGTGAATCTTGACTCAACTCGATATTTTGAAAAAGATTTTTGAAAGACTTTCCTCTGAAGCAATTAAGAGAGAGATGAAACTGAAACTAAATTCCGAGCTGCATAATTTCCTTGCCGTGTTCAAAACCAACAAGGCTGTATGGTTCATGTCTATTCTCCATGCGATAGGTTATTCATTAGAGGCGGATGACAGCTGGACATGATGGGCAGGCGTGCCGGACAGCCCGCTACAGGCTCCGTGAGAACATCCCGCTTGTTACGAAACTTTCATATTTGCTATTGATTGTGTTGATGATTTGGGTGTGCTACATGACTTTTACACCTATAACAAACCCCCCTTACTTATAAACGAATTTCTTTATTGAGCCCTGTCACTGTTAGACATTATCCAGTAGACAGAGATGGCAATGTTTGAAGCACAGCTTAACGTTAGACAGATTTTTATAAGATGCTTAAGTTTGAGTTAGAGCTATACTCGGAGATTTGTGCATCAAGTGCTGATGACTCCTAAGAATAGACCCCTCCGTCACCTTACGTGTGTTTCTTAAAAGCCAACTAAGGGATTTCACCAGGGGATGAGCAGTAGCATCCATCCACCTGAGAACTCAACGCAAATACTGCGATCAGCTCTACTTACGAAGCGTGGTGTTTATGGCAAATCCCCCCATTGCATTGTATGCGAAAGGCCTCGTCTAGCAGTGGACGTCTCAAGACTTCATATGATGTAGAAGACGACGTTTTTTTTCTTGTTTGACCGCGATCTCACCTGTTGGTAAGTGACGATGTGGCCGACGATAGAATACGAAGGTCTAGAAGGCACTCTTGCCTTGAAGGGACTTTTAGTATCTCGTAATATATAGATAATTTTGCAAAACCCCTGCAGTAAACCTTAAAATAGGCTTTGTTATATTGGTTTTATTTATTGAATGTTTTACCCAATAATATGCTCCATTTTAATAAACAATCGAATCTAGCAAAAATTTAGAGGTAACTTTAGGTTTTTTTTATATCGAGATAATATGGTCCTTTTGTGTTTCTGCTACAGTGATCCCTCGGAATTAAAATGTAGTATCCATGCATATTTATAATTTGAATATTGTTTTTGATTTAGTAAGTTAAAAATCAACTCTAAGATTGGTAACCAGACAAACGCGCTTTATCATCAGTTAGTCAGTAGAAGTCCAGCTGTCGAGTTTTACTGGGCTTAGGTCCTCCCCATATACTTCCTAAACTAATGTTGCCAAGACCCCTACAGCTACAGAATCGTACCTCGGAAACATTCAAACCGTGAAACTAATACAAAATACCATCACTAGGGTTAGGAGACCTTTCAGAGACATAAAACCACAGCATTGCCGATAAATCAGCAATGACGCTGTTGGCGATTAAAATCCATGTCGTATGAACACACCCAGGCCAGGCGCGGCGCGCGGCCCGTGAGAGCGGAACAAGACAGAAACATAGAAAACATGTAGGATGGAAGTGCGAGGACACGAAGGACATAATCAGCTATGAGTTTATGACTTGCGACAAGGAGCCTGTAAAGCATTGAATAAAGTATTTTAAGGTGCATGCACTCGCTTGTGGCGCGAAATTCAAATATTTTGGTGTTTTTTGCCCATTACAGCTCATCAACACTTCTTCAGATAGCGAAAGTTGATTTCGTGAGAACTAGGAGACTTAACACACGTGTTTTAATTGATAGTATCTAATAAATATCATCAGTTTAGCTAAACAAAACACAAAAAAAAACACTGTAAAAATGTGTTTAGGGGGTTCGTAACTAAACTGATGATATTTATGAGATATGTGTGTTAAGTCTCCTAGTTCTCGCAAAATCAACTGTCGCTATATGAAGAAGTATTGAAAAGCTGTAATGGGAAAAAACACCAAGAAATAATAATTTCGCGCCCCAAGCGTGAGCATCCACCTTAAAGGTCCAAGAAATCCTGTCATAATAATCACTTTCGAACTAAAATGGCCTGGGGTGCGATTTGAATCGTTGATTACTATTGTAAATACTCACAAACCGCTTCAACATGCTCGAAAGGAAAGTTAAATTAAGTTATTCAAATTCAGTCTTCTTAACAATTTCAAAATCCTTTTCAAACCTATTAAAGAACCATTATATTACCTTTAACCTTTTCGTCTACCGAAAACCTTTAAAGTAATGTTAAAGCCACGGCTACACGGAACACGGGGCGTGCGCGGGACGAGCCCGGCACGAGAAGGTACATCAAACGCTAAGTTGATGAAAAGTGAAGTTGTTGAAAAGGTGTCCATCAAATTAGAAGCATCACCATGAAATTTGGTGTTTTTAACTATGCCAAAAAACTGAGCACGTACTGACGCAGAGCTGAGAAATAGTAAAGCTGTAGTTTAGGAGATATTTAGGTAATTCACTGAGGCTTCTAACTTGTCAATTTGAAAGCCTCCCCAAGAACGGCATCACGTTTCGTGATTATTTATGTATCCAAAAACTGTGACGAAATAGTGAAGCCTGCATACAACGTTTCAATAATAGTGTATCAATAGAAGCAGAGATATTGATTGTTGAGGCTGCTAACTTGATGCTTTGGTCGTCGTCGTTTCGTATGAGGTAGTGCTGGCCTCTGGTGTCAGAGTTTGTCAAGCCGCCCGAGGTTTGGTTTGGTTGAAACATGAATTATGCCTAAACACAGCCGGAAATAGTTACAAATATTTGACGGTCTTCGCCGGCAGCAGTAGCGAAATATAATAGTATAATATGGATTTGCGTACTCATACATCGTTGTACGTTTATTCAGACATTCAAAAAGATTTTTTTATAGTCCGATGGTTCTGTGATAAATGTTTTATAAGGCGTAAATAAGAAATTTCCTTCCTTTTTACTAATTTTTTACCCACACTCTCAGACGGTTCAACTTTTTTTTGTTAGTTCTTTGTATGCTATTGCTAAGTAAAACAAGGCCTCGGCTTCCACGTTTTCATTTGCCCGGTCCACGCAAAAAATGCCAGGGCAATACTGTTTGGCTCGCCAGGCGATCAGCACTGGCGAGCCACGAGTAAACCCGTCATTTATAAAACCGCGGTTTTATGGCTCGTGCGTGGATGCTTTAGTGACGTGGCTACACCGCGTATGAACCGCGCAGCGCCCGTCTCGTCAGGCAAGGGCTTTACGGGTGTCTCATTATTCCGGGCCATTGTACTTAGGTTTCAGACTAGAGTCTAGAGCCTGAATGGGTAAAAGATGGGATGTAGCGATACCTTAATTGACGAGTGCCTGACTCCCCGAAACCTCAGAGCGCTGCATAATAAAGGTGCATAATCCCTAATCGTGGCTTTGGGTAAGGCGGTGAACACAAGCGCAACCCATGTATATTTTTTCATGAATTTGGTTGAAACTCCGAATTTGTAACGGTGCTAGAAATAAATAGAGCGTTAAATAAATAAATAAAATAAATAAATAATGCTGGACAAGTTCACACAACATTATCTAGCCCCAAGCTAAGCCAGAGCTTGTGTTATGGGTACTAGTTAACTGATATACTTAATACAATACATTACATAGATAGATATTTTTTATTATACATAGAAAACACCCAGAACACCCTGAACAAATATCTGCAGATCGCACAAATATTTGTTCCGAGGCGGGAATCGAACCCGCAACCTCCTGCGTCGCAGGCGAACCATCGCCAGCCGCGCCACAGAGGTCGTCGTTAAATTATGCAACAATACGAAAAAACGGACAAAATTTAAATTAGGTACCTAACCTATGGCATGTATGATCTTTGGAAAAACGTTTTGGCTTTAGAACAAGATACTATAGGTAGTATGTACCTATATTATTTGTGGTTATTATTAGATGGTTGGTCATCCTAAACGACATGACAGCTTTATAAAAACCATCCGAATAAATAATAGTACAAGCACTAGAAGGGAAAATAGAAGGAAAACGAGGAGTTACATGATGATAGGTAATCAATCTTAAATTGAATGAAAGAAAGACAGAAAAAAAATCATTGATTTATGGCCAACGAATGCAGACAGGTACAAATGAAAAACAAGGGACACACCCAAAAACAAAGATTAACACTTACAACTTTTAAGAAACTATAAGTACTTTATTTCTTAGCAGAGTTTAAGAAACATTTTAATGTATCGTCTAGTCAACATCCAGGTGGTGTAGCCTCACCCTAAGCAAGGTAAAGACGACGTTAATGGCGGTGCCCACAATACGTTAATTAAATCGTCTAGTATCGCGAGCTGCACCGTGCATCTAACTAACGGTATACGGACTCGAACCTGGGACACTGGGATTGTTTACCTTTGAAAAATATTTGAAGTGGCGTTCTCAGGCTGATGCCATTGCAATTTAATTGCATGGAGAGAATCTCATGTAAAACAGAGGCAATGGGCAGCCACATAGCGTGCAGAACAGATAACCGTTGGGAACAAAGGTTCTTGAGGGGCAAACACAAACCGAATGACCCTGAAGAGGACCATCTCGATGGACCAACGACATTATAGAGGCCACCAGAAGTCGGTACATAGAGCCTCCTCAAGACCGTTCGTCGCGGCATTCTATAGGGGAGGGAACACCCAACAATCAAAATAATAATAATAAAAAATAATAAATAAATAATGCTGGACAGTTCACACAACACTATCTAGCCCCAAGCTATCAAATATTACAGTGACTTACCTATATACATTTTATTATCACCGTTGGAGTTTTATCGGCAATGCTTAGTTTTATGTGTCTGGAAGGAAGAACCTGAGCGCTAGACTGGCTGTTTGCCGAGCCTGTATTTGTTTTGATTGAATTTTTCCGTAGTTACCTCACTTCCGAGATCTGTGGTTTCGCAATGTTTAGACCAGTAAATGCATGTTAGGACTGTTGTCTGAGTACTCTCGGAGGGCGAATGTGACTGGGTGAACCGGCTGTTATCCAAAAAGCAGTTCTATTGCAGATTGACAAATATTAGTTCCCGAGTCTGGGTATTGTGGTACTCGTAGCCACGACGAATACCCACAATACAGGGAATCCTAGCGTGGGACCGGAACTATTGTATGTGACTAAGCATTACACCTATGTACCACACTATACATGGTGTACGTGCAAATATATTCCATGTGTATTGGCAAATATTAGTTCTGAGTCTGGGTATTGTGGTACTCGTAGCCACGACGAATACCCACAACACAGGGAATCCTAGCGTGTAATCAGAACTATTATATGTGACTAAACATTACACCTATGTACCACACTATACATGGTGTACGTGCAAATATATTCATGTGTATTGGCAAATATTCGTTCCGAGTCTGGGTATTGTGGTACTGGTAGCCACGACGAATACCCGCAACACAGGGAATCCTAGCGTGTAATCAAAACGATTATATGTGACTAAACATTACACCTATGTACCACATGTAAAATGGCAAACCAATCGTACAGTCAATACTTCAATATATATTATTAGGCAACCGATTATCTTTGTGTACAGCCTATTATACAGGGTGTAACATAATATCCCTATAAGCCCGGAGAGGGGGTGTTCTACACATCATGACGAATAACTTTAGTACAACGACTTTTTAAACTTCGATGTTTTTTATTCATGAAATGTCTTGTAAAAATCCTGTAAGTCCTCTAGAAATTCCTGAAGTTCCTCTAGTAATTTGCCTAACACCACATGAGGCAGCCCTAGGTAAGGTCATACAGTAACGTCCTCATGTTGTGCTAGGTACATTTCCTACGGAATTTCAGGATTTTTAAGCGGCATTTCATAAATGAAAATCTTCTAAATTTATAAAGTCGTAGAGTTAAAGTTATTCGCCATGATGTGTAGAATACCCCCTCCCCGGGTTTATAGGGATATTATGTTACACCCTGTATATTCTGTGGTACAGCAGGGTTTCCCCACTGGTGGCCTCCCATGGGTGGCGAAGGATCGTAACCCCGTACGATCTCCTCCACTAGTATTTCCAATTAAAAATGCACATATAATTATTACTAAAACTAATTTTCGCAAGCTCACTTCGCTCGCCGTTATAGCATGCTATAGACGTACGCGGCCGTCCATAGCGACCTGGCAAAAACTGAACCTAGAATCGAGCAGCTGGTTCAAAATATGCAAGCTCAAGTGCATATTTTATTGTATAAGTAATTGATAAATAATTAGAGGCGATGTGAAAATGGTTGGGAAACCCTGCTTTATAGGAAGCTTTATCAACTGACCTGTATCACACGTGACAACATTGCGAAAACGAGATGATTTAACAAGTCTATAGGCATAAACGTGAGGAATCATAAACTATTGTCATGTGAACTTTGTCCTTTTGTTAGGTAGGTCTCTCGTCCCTTGTTCTTTCCCAAGATGGCTTAACCACAGCCCGCTTAAATGTGACACATTATAAAGATTTAAATCAATTTTCTGATGTGCAAGCAAATACCGTTCATATTCATTTCTTACTATTTTAAAAACCTTTCCCAAAGTCGGCGATAACGCCCCCTTGTGGGCGCTGCAGGCCTTAAGGGGGGCGGTAAGAGACCCAGAAAAAAATGGGGGCGTCAAATCAGACACTCTTTCGCATTTTAATAGTTATTAGTATTCCTAGATAGGTAATTTTCGCCGCGGTTTTAACAAGTTTTTGTTAAATAACCCGATTTGTGCATGTTTAATCTCCGCTAATACAGCTCACAATAATTAATTTGAGTAATTATTTATTTTGAATTTGAAGTTATAGTGGTTTTTGAGTAGGTGAAAAAATGGGGGCACTAAATATGATTTATGGGAGCGCAAAAAAAAAATTATTAATATATTCTCTAAGTGGGCAGCAGACAAAATAAGTTTAGGAACCCCTGCACTAAGGTAACAAACTCGAAAAAAAAGCTGAAGCACGAATAGTCCCTCTCTCTAACATGATCTACCTCAGTTTACTGCAATTACTTACCAGTTAGTAACTAGGTAACTTGAAGTTACCTCATGGATCTTTTTTGGATCGCTCTCAGAGTTGAGTTCGATCTATTTATACTGGCTAAGATTCAGTTTGTCAAATATTTAGAAACGTGTCTTTCACTACATACTGGTGGGTCCCAACTCAAATAGTTCAGTCGATGCTTGGTAAGGACCTCTTCGTGCAATGGCTGAACTTACTTTAAAACGTGGCATTGGCTAAATTGTGGGCTACTCCGCAAAGGCCATTTGTTCAAGAACTAAACTGAAGTCGTCAAACATAACCCAGTTTAAAATAGTGGCATGTTTTTGGAGGTCAAAATTCACTAATTCAAAATGTTCTAAAATGTGTCGGCCGGGTTTGTGAAAACAAGCATTATTGCGAGTGGTTTATTACTTGTTTGATATATAACATTCCCTTCTAATGTACCTAACCTACGTCAACTCTACTATTGTTTGTATCTATTAATAAACGTTCTCAGCAGTGCTAATGCCCATACAATTATTATTGTAATGAGAGGCTATAATAGTTTGCTTTTAAGTACTAATTCGTACTAAAACACCACTATTAGACGACTGTTAAGCTATTTGTGGTCGCTAAACTTTAACACTGGCTTCTTAGCTCTAGTTATAAATGAAGAGCTAGCTCAGGCAGAGCTTGATCAGAGTTTGTATTCCTTTGCATTTTGAACAGTAAAATTCGAACCACTACTCATACGACTCGATAAATTTTATAGAAAAGGTCAAAGTTGCACTGCGGGCTACGCAGAGAGCTATGCTTGGAGTTTCACTACGTGATAGCATCCAAGTAAGATCTGTAGAAGAACCAAGGGATGTTCTGTCTGTACTCTGTACGTATGTATACATGTTTCTTTGTAGCCACGTAGTTCCGTAAAAGGTGCTCTGATTTCAATGCGGGTTTTTTGTATGAAAGATAGTGTTTGCGAGATGGATCTTAGCTATGTTCGGTGGAAATTAGTGCAGCCGTTCCCAAGATTATAGATATATAGATAGATAGATTAACATTTTATTGATTACCACACAGACACAATACAAAAAAATACTTTCAAAAACAGGCAAAACAATGGACGGCCTTATCGCTGAGAGCGATCACTTCCAGGCAACCTATGTATGGAACGAACTGAGCATAATGGACGGAGGTGTACCTACAAAGCTATTCAAAAATTAATATGAGATAAAAGATATAATAAACTAAAAACTTACATACCTATTATGTAAAAATTCGAATACCTGTATACTTATAAAATAAAAATAAAATAAACTTATACCTATATATACCAACATAACTCTAGCAATAACTATAATCAGAAGCCCAATTCTCTTATTTATTTCACAGGCACACTGTAAGTAGACCGAATCGAGACTGTATTGTGAATTGATTGAAAAATTGGTATTTTGCTCCCTCATAACAACAATATAATCTACTTTCGATTATTGCAACCATATGTTAGAGTAGGATAGTGCTATATAATAGTTGTAAAGAGTGAAAGAGAGAATTCTCAGAACTTTGAAACATTCAAGTTACAGTCACATTGCGATATAATCACATCCCGCGTTGTAATGGCAGGTGAGCAGAATGCCATTTTTGACGTTTGTGGCATCGACACTAGATCTTAACATGATCCGAACTTTAATTTGACTATTTTTTATTACGAGAATTGGGCTTCAGATAATCAGCCCGTAACAGTTTTTTAAAGTGAAGTCAGTCAAACACTTTTGAGTCTAGCTAGACCCTCCAGTGTGTGTCTTCATCGCAGTATCAATCCTGTAGTGACCTAGCTGCTAAGTCGATCTAGTACTCATAGCTATATTCGTAGAAATAGAATATAATAACAAGCATTTTGAATCAGTTGTGTTAAACATTTTCATATTGCTTACAGGAAATCCATTAGGCGTTCAAATACATATTTAACTGACTGGGAACGCTAAACATGCTATCGAAAATGCATTTCCGATTGAAAGGGGCATGTACTATGTGATTTATGCATTAATAAAATAGATTTACTAAAATGCTTACTAAATTATGAATGGCTTGCAATTATGGGCAATCGGTCTGCTATTATTCTAAACAAGATTCAAGATATTTATTTGCATAAATAAGTGTAACAATTTGGTCTTATAAACTAGTGAGCACTTATAACTTATTTGACCTATGCACGCTTCCCATTTTTTTTTATTTGTATGTTAGTAATTTTGCATTATAATTTGCGCAAAGTTACCTACCTATACCAATAACATTCTTGAATTTCACATCGCTGAGTTCCTGTTCGGTCTCTTGTCCTGTTCGATCCCTTACTAGCTAGAAAGCTTTCATCGACTTCAAAAAAATAGAAAGAAAAATTATGCTGGACAGTCCACACAACATTATCTAGCCCCAAGCTAAGCAGAGCTTGTATTATGGGTACAGATAACTGATATACTTAATACAATACCTACACTAAATAGATAGATACTTTTTATTATATGTACATAGAAAATACCCAGAACACCCTGAACAAATATCTGCAGATCGCACAAATATTTGTTCCGAGGCGGGAATCGAACCCGCAACCTCCTGCGTCGCAGGCGAACCTTCGCCCGCGGCTCCACAGAGGTCGTATTTATGTACATCTAATTGATTGAAGGTGCTTCAAAAGCACAACCAAGAAGAGTTTGAGCACTAACAATTCTAAGCCTAACTCAAAGTCTGTTCCAGCCTAAAACGATCGAAGAATTAGTATAAGTTCGCCAATATAACACTTCAATTTGATTCCACTGAGAACATCCACGATTCCTCACGACAGAGTTAATGACGCCCTAGTAAGTAGTTATTTGACGACTCTATAAATCGAATGTAACGTGACACCCGTTCCGACAAAGTTTTTATGCGCAGCTAAGATGTCCCTAAGCAAGGTCTTGGACGTAGTGAGGATTTTAGAAAAGGGGCTACAGATTATAACCAGGTTTTCAGGGATATATACTTAAATTCATTATGTATAAGTATGTATCCCTGAACCGAGTAACCTCATCCTCTCATTTGAATAACGTTTCTAAGTGTCAAAGCTATAAGGGGTTAATTTAAATAAGTTTTTTGTGAAAAATATATTTTTCAATAGAAGGTTTTATAAAATTAGTGATCGTAACTGTGTTTTTTTTTTATACTACTTGAATGACGGAACAAGCAGGTGGCCCACCCCGCCTCTGCCTATGAACAGTGCATTACCTCATAGATCACGTCCACCTAGGACGCGCCCTATGTGGCATTGCACTGCGCCCGCCACCCTGAGACATAAAGATGAAAAGTCTCATGTGCCTGTAATTTCACCGGCACCCTTACCCTTCAAACCGGAACACAGCAATGTGAGCACTACTGCTTTGCGGCAGAAATAGGTATGGTGGTAGTACTTCCCCGGACGAACTCTTTGACAAAAAAGCTCTACTACTACAAAAAATGATCAAAATGAGCCTAAACACTGCCAGATACTCTTATCCATCGAGTAGTTCCGTTGTCCACCTTCCGTCTCTATCATCAGATCAGCTCGCTGTCACCATCATATTGTATTGTCATCGGAACTTAACAGGTATGCCAATTCAGTGAATTTCAGTGGTTGAGGATAACTGCTTTAAAATTCAGTTGCAAGATTCCACCCGAATTCCAACCAAACAAACAAACATTGCAAGTTAAATAAAAGCTTGTAAAAACAGCAAAAGTGCAGGAAAGGCGTAGAACTGAATACCGGTGAAGGAACTCATCAGAAGCACAAACGAAATGCGTCTTAATATAACTAACTCTCGAGTCTCGACTAAGGAGGATGGCCTTGATGATAAATACTGATGGAGCGCAAAATTATTGTTAGTCACAGTCACAGCAGTCCATGGTGAAAGGCAGTAAAAGCCTGTGCATCTGGCTGATGACTGCTCTGTCAATAAGTCCGGGATAGGCTGTGCAGCTTTCAAAATAAAGCGTAAACGATAATCTTTGTATATAAGCTTCCCCCCAGTAACCCTGGGCACTGCATATAAACGCGTTCAATTAAGTACCTACTACTCTTAATACTACACGTATAAACAGATGTCGTTTGAACGTGTGCCAAATGTGTGTGTATGTACATAAAGCTGCAGCAACACCACGGCTTGTTAGAAAGAGAAAGATGCGATATACGAGAGCACAGCGCGTCGTACAAAAAAAAAAAAAACTCAGTTCAACCTTACACTATAAAGTTAAAGAAGTACGAAGCTAGACTTTATTCTATTATTATAATTATAAAGACAAACCCCTTTCAGGTTTCTGCTAACTAAGGTTTGTTTACATTAGCACAGAATAATTAGTATAGGTACATTAGTAGGTAGTTAGGTTTCCGACTTAATTATATATTCTGTGCCCCAGTTACTCCCTGACTACGCCCCTGTGCAAGGCCTAAACAGGTGATAAACCGCACGGATGGAAACCGTTTTTATAGGCATTTAAGTTTTAGTTTTTAGTGCTAATAGCAAATTGGCTGTGCGCTATACTGCCTACTACTAACCGACAAAGAAGTTCGCAGCGGGAATGCTTAGGTACGTACCTACCTACTAGTATATATTGCCTAGTGCGTTTATCGTTAAGTGTGGTAGGTCTAGGTACCTATAGCCAAGGTGGTCTAAACCCAGCACATATATATATACATACATAGACACACACCTTTTTACCTGAAGGGGTAGGCAGAACTGCAATGGGCCTATTTTTACAGTGGGTTGCAAGATCCTTTAGAATATTTAGAATATTTTGTCACGATTGGCCGCCCTAATATGCCCTAATATCTGGCCGCCCTAGGCCCGGGCCTACTGGGCCTTAGGGCAAATCCGCCACTGGTTGCACGAAGGTTGGAATATAGACGTGACAAGCTGTGAGCTCATCGCCGCGAGCACGCCGAGTGTATATACTGCAGAAGAAAGCTTTTCCTGACAAAATTGTGAGTGTTGATTTCCACATGCTTTAAACGATGAAGGAAAACATCACGCGGAAATCAATATGCTCTGGAACAAAATATTCACACTGGGCTTGTGTGGTCATAATAGTCCTTACAGTAAGAACATTATGGTATACTTACTTAGACACACGCCTTTTTCCCCGAAAGGGTAGGCAGAGCCTTAAATGGGCCTCTTTTCACATTATGGTAAGATTATAATTATATGTTTTGCAGTAAGTAAGTACTATGAAACCTGTGTACCAAGTGAGACTGTAAAAGGCATTAAGCTAATGGTTATTGCACATACCCTAATGGGTATTGGCTACTAATTTTGTGAGCGTATTAGTAGGCTCACCATTTACAGCAGGTTATTATAATTGCAGATTATATAGAGAGAAAGCTTTTGCTCTGTACTATTATTAGACATTATTACTGCATTATTATTATATTGGTACCGATTGGCGTATATTAATACTTTGTACTTCTAACTTTAACATAGGGCAAGTAATTAAAGGTAGGTATTTTTGTAAATATTCCATTTTGAACTGGATTAGTGGATTTTGGCCGGCAACCTCTGGGTCAGCTAAGGCGTTGGCTATTGGATATAGGCGTTGGATATTTTTGAGGAGTGGTGGGAGACTCCAAGGACAGGGATAGGTGGAAGTTTTAGGGGTGACCTTTGCCAAACAGTGGGACAACACAGGTTAAGAACAAAGAAAAACAATGACATTGTTGACTGTCAGACACAGACTATTGTATTATGGCAAATATACTTGCCAATATCGCTAATGGCTCACTGGCTGTCAAACAAACTCCAAACAGTAAGAAACTGCGAGTTCAGGAGTCATAATTTAAAAATTATTTATTTAGAACACAACTTTCAGTTTTTTAGTGTCTGTCACACATCACATCATTCGCAGAGGTTAACTTAGGTCAAGTTCAATATATATTCTGGTTAGGTGATTAAATAACGTTTTTATAGTACCTGCCTTGAATTGTAATATTTCAACCATTTCCTTTCACAAAAACTCGCATAAAACCTACCAACCTACTTATACAAAAAGTGTGAAGTGTTCATTAATTTATGGAAAAACTAAAACAGGGGCATATTAGTAGTAGATATAGATCGTATGGTAAGTAAATATTTGCTCTAGTATCAGGAAACAGGGGAATTCATTTGTATGGAATAAACACTTCCTACACTTGCTCTTAAGTTATTTTACTTACTATTTTTGTTTAAATTGTTTGCTTACCTATACACTTTGATTAGTCTAATCAAAGCCTATACATATACTATCTAAGAACATCATGAAAATCTAATTTTAAATGAACTGCAGTGTTCTTATGAGAATAGAGATTGTTTTTCATCATAAATTCAATCACTTACTTAATCATATTTAGTGTAATAACAGGGCCTTTTACTCAGGCTTAACTATCGAAATTAACTGATAAGAATGTGTTGAATTTTTGAAAGACGCTGGGTACGCTCCGTTGTTCTCTGACCATGGCATAATAATACACTTTGCAGCTTGGACTTAACTGTTATATACTTTGGTTGTAGGTACGTATTACCCCAATGGTTGTAGGTGATAATAGTTATCTTAAGTATGTAGGTGTAAATCTATTGAGTAGTACCACAGTGTATGTAAAAAAATATTGTACAGCTATTTATGGCAATTGCGCAAAATTTAAATTTTATTTCTTCAATTATTATTTCGCGAGACAAAACTATTGAGCTCAACTCATTACAGACATCATACAAAACCAAAAAATATAACTAGCCTATCTCAAGATAGGTACAAAGCTACACAAAAACATTGGTATATAACCACAAAATATTGAATGGTTCGT
This sequence comes from Operophtera brumata, assembly GCA_932527175.1. Lineage (NCBI taxonomy): Eukaryota > Metazoa > Arthropoda > Insecta > Lepidoptera > Geometridae > Operophtera > Operophtera brumata. The sequence continues at coordinate 5,781,624 of OW052231.1, read as the reverse complement.
GTTTTGTTCCAGGGCCTATCACTTACCAGTGTGCCCAGGCCTTCAGATGATGGATGATACATAATCACATAACTACATTTGTAGACATACATTGAAAAATTTCTGGCTTTCCAAGAAAATAAACTAAAAGAACACACGATCCTAAACAAATTATAAACAATCAACAAAACAAACAAACAAGAACTCTTTTCCGGACAGCTGACTGTAGCTGTCATAGAGTCACAGGCTCTCAGATTATGCATTTTTCTCTTTCTCTCACTGTGGATTCATATAGCAAAGAGCGAGAGAATACAGAAACGCTGTCAGAAAAGCTGTTGTCCATAGTGTTGTACCTAGTTAGTATTTTCACAATGTTTATGTTTTCGTCATATGACAGTTATCGTTTTGATAGAGTTAAAAAAAGCCTGAAAATATATAAGTAGGATAACCAAAAATCGATAAGCTGAGTTAGATACAGAAAATTATACATTATCTAAGTATTTTATTTTTATTACGAAGTAGGTACCTACCTATATAATCTGCCTGAAACCATTAACATCTGCTGAGAACATAACGGGTTTTAGACGATCAGGCTTTCTACAGTTTCGAATTCGAAGATTTGATTAATTCGTAGAACTGTCAAGTTCCGATGAAAATACAATTTATGGTGACAGCGAGGATCTGATGATGGAGACGGAAAGTGGACAGCGGAACTTCTCGATGGATAATAGTAAACTGGCCGTGTTTAGGCTCATTTCGATCAGCACACGGTTCCGATTACTAATTTTATAAAAGCTTGTAATATAGATACTTATTGAAAAAAAAATTAAACAAAAAACTTATACCTAAATGTATTTTTTTTGTATAAATGTGGTATAATTCAACAATATGGCTTGTAAAATGATTTTTTAACTACCTATTGAATTCTATGACTAATATTGACTATTCACTACGTGATACAATCTGAAGAGGAGATCCGTGGATGGACCAAGGTCACCGACATAGTTAGCTCTCAGCAGAATTAGCAAGTTGAAATGGAAGTGGGCAGGCCATTTTGCTCGCAGTACTGATAACCGATGGGGAACAGGTAAGGGTTCTCGGGTGGCAACCATAAACCGGACGACTCAAAAGAAGAAGGCCCCCTCTCGATATACCAAACTAAATAAAGACATTATAAAGGTCGCAGGAAACGGTGGCTGGAGGCGGCTCAATACCATTCGTTGTGGCATTATATGCGGGATGCCTATGTCTAGCACTAAACTTCTGTGGGATGATGATGATGATAATATCGGCTTGAGGTTGGTTTTTCTAAACCACTCTGATCGTGCGGAATGAGTTTCGATGTTTATGAGGGGTGGAACATGACATTGACAGCTTAGAGCCATTTACATAAAAAAACCGGCCAAGTGCGAGTCGGACTCTCGCACAAAGGGTTTCATACCATTATCTATAAAAAACGGCAAAAAAAACACGTTTGTTGTATGGGAGCCCCCTTAAATATTTATTTTATTCAGTTTTTTAGGATTTATTGTTATAGAGGCAACATAAATACATCATCTGTGAAAAATTCAACTGTCTAACTACCACGGTTCGTGAGATACAGCCTGGTGTTGGTGGCAGACGGACAGACGGACACCGGAGAGTAGTAACAGGGTCCTGTTTTACCCTTTGGGTACGGAACCCTAAAAACATGAGATTATGAGAAAACAGCTAATCACAAGACAGCTAGTCCCTCGGAAGCTTATTGTTAAATAGGTAGTAATATGCTTTGCTCGGTAAAATCTTTTTTTTTAAACTTTTTTTAGTAATTTTTTGCAAATAATAATATCTCGATAAGGCGGGTTCCGTAAACCCCCCTGTGAAGATCGGGGTGTTCTAGCCCTCCCCCATGCACCCACTCATGGGAGTGGTGTCAAGCACCCCTCCCCTTCTACCCCATTCTTCTTCCTTCTCCTTCCAAAAGATTCTAAATTTTTACCTTCACCGAAGTTTGAACTTTATTACTTTTTCGAGATCAAAATTATATTCAACTACAGTACCTAGGTACCTACCTACCTACCTGCCTAAAATTTTATAACATAGGTAATCATAACCATCTTGCCTTGCCAAGAAATACCTACCTAGGTATACAGATAGTTAAAAAAAACTTTTTAGCTAACTGGTGGAAATAAATCATTAGACTGAGACTGCACTCAATATGCACAAGCAGTTTTCACTTACCAGGTCGTTGATCGTTACATTTCCGTCACAAATTGATTTTTGTATGTGCAGTAGCACGAAAATAACTGGCCGGGAGCCGCTGCGTACGCGCCGTCAGTCGAGGAATTACTGTCGGGCGCCCAACCTGTCCCGCCCTAGATCACAAATATACCTCAACGCGAATATCACAAACTTTGCCACAAGGAAATTTGAGTACTCAGATACATGTTGACATATCGAGTGCAAATTTATCAAAGTGACCCAGGCTAATTGAATACATTGTGAATTTTGTGGTAAAAGTGATTGGACTTAGTCCAAGTGCATTGTGCTTTATTTGAAGAAGGGCTCTTGCCCTGCACAAGTGGTAATTCCATTTGTGTTATATTCCTGATAATTATAAGATCACTAAGTTTGTGGATTAGAGACAAATATGGATTAGATTTATGGAGTGAGTAAAGCGAGCAAAGCGTCCTTTCAGCAACTGGCAAAATTCGCTTTTATCTTTCCGGATATTTTATAGTGTTGGTACCTACTGTTGGTACATGTTGGTACTCGCTTACAGGTCGTAATTTTTGAATAATCTTGACAATACTTGATATGGGTTTCAAAAATGCTAATTTTATTTTTTCGTCGGCTATTTTTCATTGGAAGGGTATTTCTTCCAAAATGGGAGAATTTCTATATTCCACGATGGTGCAACTGTGAAAAGAGGTCCATTGAGGCTCTGCTTACCCCTTCGGGGAAAAAGGCGTGTATCTATATATGTATGTATGGGGGACGGTTAGCTGCAGCGCCATTTACCGGCCGATTTCGATAATATTTGGCAGAAACTTTCGGTTGTCAATTCTGAAAAATTAAGATTGTTTGTTTCTTATTGAATTCTTTGTTTGATCATTATGGATCGACATGGTGCATAGTTTTATACAAGTTTGTAGGTCTACGTTCGCAGAACTACAAATACTAACAAGAACTACTACGTGGGTGATATTAAAAGCACACAGGTGACACCTTCCTACTCTGCTAGAGTTACATATTGATTGTATGCATAAATAACCAAGTTAAGTCGTAAAAAATCATTAGTAGTAGAGTAGTAGTACTATTCGATATGATAACGATTTATGAATTTCTTTCATTTACCTACATATTATGATTTTGCAGACCAATTTATCTTATTATAATATTTATGATTCGTATATCTGGTAGATACTCCGATCCATCATTAGTTTGTAATTTTTTACAATAAAACTCCAATTTTTATGTGGATAGTAGCACTAGTAGTTCGCCCAGAACTGAGCCGGCGCAAAAAACGAAATAAAACAGACATTGAAAACTAATAATTCAGAAACAAGCAAGTGTAGGTACCCGACAGAACTAGTCAACAGAACAGGTGGGAATAGATAGACGCGTATACCTACCAAAGAAAACTTTATGCAACAAATTGAAAACTTTAGGTGATTTAGTGTACGTAGGTAGGTACAGAAGAAAGCCAAGCCACCAATTTAAACTACGCTGAACGAAACGTTATTCAATTTCTATCAAACGGGAGCTCAAGTTGGTTTAATTTCGAGACACGAAACCACCCACTTAAAATTTTTAATCACGTTTCAAAGTTATTGTCAACTTACAAACGCCGCTAAATCGCCAAAGTTAACTCACTTTGCTCGTTCAGTTAACAGTGATACAAACACTTATTACTTATTTACCTACTGGCTCAACGCATTAGTATTGCCATACAGCGTGGCAGCGCAGCCAGCATCTTAGCTGATTTGGATCAGTTGAGCTACCTTTAGATCGCTTGTAAATGTCTTTAGGTAGTTCAACCGTTATAATTATTAATGCTTATTTGTGTTCGTTATTATGTTTGTATTCGTGATATACCTTTATTAACAGAAACAATAATACAAATAATACAAGGTTTGTAAAAAAATAAAAAAATTGTATTGTTTGTATTATTCTTTCAGCTATAGTAACACCAACAAAGTTTTGAAACCAAGCCAGTTTAAATTAAAATATTAATCATCATCATCATCAGCTTACAGAAGTCCATTGCTAGATATATTCCTCCCCGATAGAATGCCACGACGAACGTTCTTGAGCCTCCTCCATCCATTGCCTTCCTTTTAGCTCTATAATGTCTTTGATCCATCTAAAGGGTATGAGGAATACCTCATTATCAGTTCTGCGTGCTATGGCGATATGGCCTGCCTATTGCCACTTCAAATAAAAATATAGGCACAAGTATAGGTACAAGTATAGGTACAAGTATAGGTACCTAGTTATCTAAATATTAGGGATATTAGTTAATGTATCATGATTTTTTGAAACATCACTCATAAAAGATATCATTGTGTACTTGGGTGGCTTGAATCTATCATCTTTTGGTGTGAAAAACTCTCCATTAGCATATGTATATAGCAACTGTATTATATTCTGTGCCATTAGTTAAAATTATCAAATTTCAAAAACGCAACTAGTTTTCCTAACGCAAATCAAAAAGCCACCGGATCTAGGTCACCAGATTAAGATACAGTGACTACTGTAATCAAATGAATCGTCTTGTGTGAATAATTCAAATAATTGAATTTCGTATTATACTAAGTTCCATAAAGTATGAAAATGTCATTGACTTGGATGTTTTAAGATAATTCCATTGCATCATCAAACAATGAAATCTGGGGTGAGCCGGTAAATGACGTAGTCTAATGACGTCAGCCGGCCGTCTGGATCTGGAGTAGACATCAGATCCTGGCAATCAGCCAAGAGCATACACTCAATGATTTCATGAGAAATGGGGACGGTTGGGTTCTAACTTCTAACATTCAAGTCCACCATGTATGCTTGCTTGCTTTCCTATCTGCTTTGAATCTAAGGTCACTGGATCATTTTAAAATTACTATTTTGTTTCAGCATCTTGTATGAGGCTTAGCTAGCTCATTATGAATAGTGGGAACAGGAGAGCCTTGACGGGCTCTATCCACAAAGTCAGAGAATTTGAATTGGAAAAAGTAAGTTGTAATGTTCACGAACTTAATTAACAAATAAACAAACCTATCTGTGCAGTGAACCCTGATCCTTTCACCACACTGATTCTTGGTATCAGTCATCAGTCGATCAATAAATATTTCTTGATAATAAGTTTTAATGAACTATTAGAAAACTTTGCAGTACGTGCTCTAATAATTTTTATATATTTTCAGGTGAGTTTAGTAGAAGAGTTTGATATATTACAAATTGTAGGAGAAGGATGGTTTGGAAAAATCCTACTGGTGGAGCATAGAGCTTCAGATACAGAGATAGTACTGAAAGCTTTACCAAAACCTTATGTTTGTATAAGAGACTTTTATAGAGAATTCCATTATAGTCTACATTTAAGTGCACATAAAAACATCGTGACCACATTTGATGTTGCTTTTGAGACTGCTGGATTTTATGTATTTTGTCAGGAGTATGCACCTTTAGGTAAGAATTACCATAGGTAGAACGTAATCTGCGGCAGGTGATAAATGTGTTTCTACCTAAAGTAAAGTAGGTACTACCTACCAACCTTTAGCAATAACTTGTAGGTGTACGTTAAATACAAGTATTAAAATCAAACTTGAATGATCTGGATTTTTGTGTGGCATTGTATTGAGTTGGACGTTGGCCAAAATAATCACATTTACCTATTTGATTCATTTGAACTTTAAATCCAATAGATATAAAAGTCACAGTTAGCAGTTGGATTTTATTTCTTTCGTTTTCTCGTAATATAAATTAATACTATTTTATTTTTCAGGAGATTTAACGTCAAACATGCTAGATACGGGAATAGGAGAAATCCACACAAAAAGAGTAGCGAAACAATTGGCTGCAGCTTTAGAGCACCTACATCAAAGAGATTTGGTCCACCGAGACGTGAAACTTGACAACATTCTCATATTTAAGTCTGATTTCTCTAGAATAAAGCTTTGTGACTTTGGAGAGACAAGAAAAGTTCAATCAGCAGTGAGAAGAAGAAATGAATGGCTTCCATATTCCCCACCTGAAGTGCTAAAATTATCCATGGATAGTAGTTACAAGTAAACATTTTTTTTGTTTAAAATCTACGTTAATAATATCTAAGTACATTATAATTAGTCTTCTTTAAATATAAACACTGCAAACAATTTAGATTAAACATACTTGTCAAAATATTTTCTTAAATCGAACGTATGTTTGTATAATTTTGTAAACTCCGCTTGATACCGTCGTTCATAAGTAAATATGTTTCTCTTCACTTTCAGAGCGTTAATTACTCATGATGTTTGGCAATTTGGCATAGTTATTTTCATTTGCCTCACAGGGTGTTTGCCTTGGCAGAAAGCAGCGTTTGACGATCCTCGCTACACAAGGTAAAATTAAACACGCATTCGCAACAAAATTTAACAAATTATTCAATCATGCTACTGGTGTTTTGCAATATTTATTTTCATTTCTAGTTATTACAGCTGGTACAACAGCTCAAACCCGCTTAGAAAGCAACCAAAGCTCTGGAAAATGGTGTCATCGAGAGCACAAAGAATGTTCAAAAAATTTATAGAGCCTCGTGAAGAGAAAAGGTCCTCTAATTTCTTGGAGCTTTCCCGATACTATGATGATCGATGGATGGCAAAAGGCTACACGGATAGAGTTGGTAAGACGGCCACTGCCTACTTAATAATTCATATCATTTCATTTGTTCATTTTTTATTGACATATTACATTTGCTTAGACAAGTACCTAGAATTAAAAAACTACAGATTTGTATTGGAAAGTTTTTACTGAATAAATAGTAAAATCTATTAATAACTGAATATAATGTAATAGGTAATAACATCAGCGATAAGTTATCTGCAAAAGCATCGTCAATTGTACTTATACTATACCTACTATTAAACGAGCAATATTTGTTATACGTAGGTATATATTATGTTCCTTCTATATAATAAATGTAATAACGGAAACGGCTCTAACGATTTTGATGAAATTTGCTGTACATAGGTACCTACAGTATTATTTTATCTGTGACATAGGGGAGTTTTCGGGGGCGAAAGAAACTCTTGGAAAATGCGTTTTCCCAGCGTAGTCAGTATTTGGATGGGAGATCACTCTCATCACTTTTCTGTGTATATTTTCACAATTTAATTTGCTCAGACCGAGTGAAGCTCTGTCGCACCAGATTAAAATACTAAAATATTCTAATTAGTTACATTTTCTAATACTTACACTGTGTTATCATTCAATTGAAAATTCATTATTAATCATATTGGAATACTCATTCAAATAAATAAATAATAAATAATGCTGAAAAGTTCACACAACATTATCTAGCCCCAAGCTAAGCAGAGCTTGTGTTATGGGTATTAACTGATATACTTAATACATTACATAGGTAGATATTTTTTATCATAGGTACATAGAAAATATCCTGTACACCCTGAACAATTAACTGCAGATTGTACAAATATTTTTTCCGACTCGGGAATTGAACCCGCAACCTCCTACATCGCGTCTTACTAACCTACTTAGTTTCATATTTTGTTTCTCATTTCAGCTGGGGGAGATATAGACGAGTTGTGCCCCTCAATGTACAGTTTCCACAGTAACCCAAACGAAAAAAACATTTTGTTGAAATACTTCAGGGATAATGGCATTGAAACAACAGTTGATCGTCAAGCTAAAAAACAAAGAATACGAGAGTGGATTCAAAATAGTGTCATAGAAGAAGCAGATGAAGAGGTATGATAACAAAATTAGCAGCAATGTATTATTGACTACATAGTCATATTCATAGTTCCATCCAATTTTTATGTGGATGTTGGTTGAAAACTAAAAGAATACTTATTTCATGTTACTAACCCCCGACGCAAAAACGACGGGGTGTTATAAGTTTGACGTGTCTGTGTGTGTGTGTGTGTGTGTGTGTGTGTGTGTGTGTGTGTCTGTCTGTCTGTCCCAAGTCCCATCGTAGCTCCTGAATGGATGAAACGATTTCGTTATATTTTAAAGGTGATTTTTTCGGGTGTGTTCTTAGCTATGTTTGATCAAAATCGGTTCAGCCGTTTCATTGCGATGAGGGTTTTTTTAATTTTTACAAAATTAATTACTTGTTTTAGGAAGAAGAGTCTTGTGAACAAAACACCTATGAAGATAGTGATACAGAACTGGAGCATAGAACAAGAAATCATCCAATTGACGAAGCTCATCGTGTTACTCTCCGGTTTGATACAGAAAGGCATATAAACCCTCGAACAGGAGAAGTTATTGACGGTCTCAAACATCAACAAGTAGAAAAAAATCCTCTTTCATATGACGTGCAAAATATTGAACCAGTGGCACCTGATAATGTAGTACGAAGATATGGAGTAAAAGAAGAAGGTTCTTCACACAGCTCCACAAAGGATAGTGCGTATGGCTCAATGGAAGCAAAAGTAAATCCTAGAACAGCTTATAAATATAACTCTCGACATGCAACTACCTCTATCGATAGTAGTATCAAAAACTCTCCAAGCCGGTCACTAAGCGCAGTCTCAATAAATCAATCTATTCCTTCAAATATGACCAACGCGCATGCGCAACGGATTCAAAGAAGTGAAGAAGTGTATTCTAAAGAATTAGAAAGCTTGAAAGGTAGTTCATCAACTCTCCATTCCTTAGCAAATTCTTCCAGGTCAAATAGTCTTCAAGTAACACAAAATAGCTCCCTAGATAGTTCTTCTATAGCAGGCAGTGGCATGGCTCCAACTAGTGAAAACAATACATCACCGAGGCCTAACAATCCAGTAGTCACACAAAATGGATTTAGTCCAGGTGTCGTACGGCACAAACCTGTTGCCAATCCCAAATACGTGTCACTGAAAAGTACTGTCTATGATAATGTAAATACTCGTAATGAAACAAACACTGTAGTGGAAGTTCCTCCTTACAATAATCAAAGCCCTTACACGTCAATGATAAATATTGTACAAGGACAGATTAAAATAAGCCCACATGAAAATGAAATTAACAGAAATGTTGTTAATGTATCCGTCACACCAGTTGCTCGCAATAAAAAATCTTAATGCTCAAACTAGATTAATTGAATAAGGTAAAAAGTATGTTTGTAAAATGATTTATGCTTCATGAAAAACTTAGTCGTTATAATTTGGTGTATGGTTGTGTTACCATGTATTTATTACAAAGTTCATGATACAGTAGGTATAATTATTGTAGATGTAACAGAGGATCATGATAAGTAATGTGAGGTAGTACAGATTTTTAATAGGTGCAATACTAAACAAAAGTAGGTACCTATGTATTCCCAATAAGATAACTAAATTTATCCCATTTCTTCTAGAGGGTTGATTTTTTAACTGATACAAAATTAAAACCGTTTACCATGTAAAACTTTAAGGATACAATGTTCGTGATAGATCATTTTATAATTTCATCATATATAATATTTATTATTGTTTCATAAGTGTTCTAAGTAAAAACGAATTACATAATGGTAAATTCTCAGTTTGAATACAAACTGAGGTATGTATGTAGGTATTCAAATGTATTTTTGTAATAAAACTCGGAAATTGCCATTTTATAACTATTTACATAAAATAGAACACTAGTAATTAAATTACATCTATTCTATCAACGGCATTGGTACATATCTACCTCAAAGTTTTGTATGCATTAGCGTGCATCATGTGCAACATATGTTATGTAAACAAAGCTTTAACGGCTTTTCAGTCAGGTTCTCGGTACCTAAGGCCGGCCACATACACTCGGAATACCGTAACGGAATTCCGAAACGGAATTTCGAAATGAAATATCGAACGCAGAAGTCCATACCAATCTATGGACCTACCACACACACTAGGTAATTTTCCGTACGGAACTTTTTTCGATTCGTAATTCCGCATGATGAAAAATGAATGCCGAATGAAAAAAAACCAAGTGTATGGCGTCTGTACGGAATCCCGCGAAGGAATTTCGAAAAGGAATTCCGTTACGGTATTCCGAGTGTATGTGGCCGGCCTAATGTCTGTAATTCTGATGTCCGAAAAGATGGTGTCAACTTAGCTTTCTATTCTATTCTAGACAACCTCTGTGGCGTGGCGGGCGAAGCTTGGCCTGCGACGCAAGAGGTTGCGGGTTCGATTCCCGCCTCGGAACAAATATTTGTGCGATCGCAGATATTTGTTCAGGGTGTTCTGGGTATTTTATATGTATAATAAAAATATCTATCTATGTAATATATTGCATTAAGTATATCAGTTATCTAGTACCCATAACACAAGCTCTGCTTAGCTTGGGGCTAGATAATGTTGTGTGAACGGACCAACATTATTTATTTATTTATTTATTATTCTGTGGCTCTAATAATAATATAAACAGCAGGGTATACTATACATACATGGCGTCCCAAGACTATGCGACATGAAGGGAATGTACCTTAAATACAGTAGGATATTTTGTTGAAAGGAAACTTTATTTTATTTTTAAAATTTAGTAATACTGCATACAAAGATTTTTTTAAATTAGGTACTTGCTTTGTCTGGGAATCGATCAAAACATTTAATAGAATCAACATTTAACGTTATGCTTTTGTTATAAGATACTATATCACTCAAGAGGAAATATTATTTTTTAGCCATTCTTTCGATTCCTAAAAATACAGGGTGTTATTATTTCACATTTAAGTCGGTTCGATTCCAAGATGAAGCAAGTTATTTTTTTTAAAATCTTTGGATGCAGTATAACTAAATTTTAAAAATAAAATAAAGTCTCCTTTCAGCAAAATATCCTATCTACAATATCTAAGGTACTTTCCCTCCATGTCGCATAGTCTTGGGACGCCCTGTATACATCAATGGTGTCAGTAGTCAGTCAAATGCTTGTCTCGCCTTCTCTATTGCACAAATGTTTATTTTCTACGAGTCAAGTAATATAACTGATTAACTTATTTAAAATAGTTGCCTACAACTTGGTTGGTAGGTACTAGGTAGGCTAAGTTAGGTTACCTACCTACTTATTCAGGAGTATGGAGATGGATGTACCTACTTATGTACCTACCCATCTACCTAACTACCTAGGTACTTACCTTGTTCTAATCATGTTTTGTGGTTGCTATCAAGATCTAAGTAAAAGCTATGTAATAAATGTATGAATGCAGAATAAATTGTATTTGTTGAATGATATTCTACACATATTTCAAATCAATTACAAATTGATAGAAGATTCCTCTAAACTTTCCACACCATACCAATAAAGTTTGAAATTAAAATGTTTTCAATTCAAAGTTTTTGTTTAATTTTTTCTACCCATACTAAAAACATTGGGTGATACCTAATATGATGATTATGATGAACCTAGATGATGAACCTACCTATTTATAGGTTTATATATATTTTGATTACCTACTAACTACGAATAGTATTCGTAACGGTAAAACTGTTAACGGAAAAAACGGGTATGAGAATGCTATCCCATCACTATTAACTGAATGTCAATTTTGTATTGTCAAGTTAAGTCATTGTCATACGTCTTTTTTTTGTATGTCTAATGTCTGTGAATGGAAAATGGAAATAACGGATCGCGGCGGCACGGATTTTGCTATAATTTTGTGATTTTACACAACTATTTGAAGCTGGTAGAAATGCAATATTAATTTATTTGTGTAAAGTATGTGTGCAAGAGCCGGATTGTAACATTGCTTTTTATATACAGCCAAACTATACAATTATGTGACCTAACCTCCCATGAGAGTAACTTTCGGCTAGCGTAAATTTTTACCAGATTTCCCACAAAAACTAAAGCACAACACAATGCAGAAGCTGCAAGATAGTGTGTTTACCCTAGTAAAAACAACAAATCTTTCGCCTGCGGTCTTTAGTTTTCTACAACCGATTGACGATTCAGCTGGTAAGTGGCATTTGTTTGTAAAGATGATATCATTGTCTAAAGCTTTCTATTCTGTCGGTAATGACCACATCGGATCTTTACAGATATGACGCCTCTCGGAGGCATTCTCAAAGATACAAAACATGGCTGGCTGGCTTTGGGTCCCAAGTTCTGTGTGGTTAATCTCAGGACTGGAATGAAAGTAGCCGCGCGTACATTTGGAGCGACATTGAGGTATTTTACACCTTATTACCGTACTTTAGACTGAGTTTTAAATTGGCCTTTATTTTTTTTTTAAAGGTTTAAGGTTAAGGTAGCAATACTAAAGTTACCCCCATTTCATTAACTGTCCACAATTAAATTAAACCATGGTGGGTTTAATTTAGGTATTTACTAGCCTATGTTTTCTTCATTATCCCAAAGGTATCCTCAGATATCAGATCCTGTAGGATCTGCTGGGGTAAAAAGGTTCTTGTGTGGAGTAAGGATGGAGGCCACTCAAGACCAGTTATTGTGGCATTCTATGCTCATGTCCAGCAGTGGATTTCCACAGGCTGATGATGATGTTGAAGTATCCTATATCTTAATCCGGGTTTAGACCTATCCATGTACCAAATTTCATCAAAATTAGCCCAGTTGTTTCAGTGTGACATTATCAAATAGACAGTACGAAATTAACTATTAATTTGAATTAAATTCCAGCAACAATGCCACTGTAACAAGCGTTGTGGAGCTGCCAACACCGCTCACGGAGAACTCCCAACAACTGATTATCAGCCTTCAATGTGATGACATCAGCATCATTGTTGTACTCAACATCAACGGCTCACAGATTCTAAGATGCATACAAACAGGTAGATATAGAAAACATTATTATTTGCTGCAAAAAAACAGGGCACAAAGGAAAATAAGGTAACTAACACAAAAAATTAAAAAATAAGAAAAATTTATACTAAATCAACTATAGGAAGAGAAGATTAATAAAAGTAGGAATACCTACTTTTTTTTAAAAGGTAATGTGAGGCGGCTCACTTTGCTTAATTTCTGTACCACCCTCTGTACGTCCCAGATTGCTACAGCAAATCGGTAGATAATTTTTTATTTACATTTATTCTCAGAAAGTTTTTTTTTTCTGTTTTCATCTGCAATCAGTCTTCAGGCTATGTGCAGGTTGTGTGTGTGGATAGTCAGGCTTCTAGCAGAAGTGGTCCAGCGTCCACCTATCCTTTTCTTACGTGTCATGTTCCATTGAGTTCCATGATGTGTCGTCTTTTTAGCATCTTTTCACAAACAAAGTTGACCTCTTTAAAATATTAGTAAGTAAACTCTTCTCCTTATTTGAAAGAAAGAATTTATTTTGACCAAAACTCTACACAGCATCAATAAAAAATAACACACACACTTAGATAAGTACATAGTTGTGCTGTGTATTGTGCCAACAAAAAAGGTTCGCTTATTACTGCAGTTACCTGACTTGCTTTTGTCAGTGTTCCTTCAATTCTTCCCATTTTCCTCTAACCTTTGCAATTTTGGTCTAGCTTGATGCACCTGAACATATTCTGGGAGATCCTGTATTTGTATGATTGTTTTTTTTATTGTCTTGCAAATAAATACAATAACTACTTTCATTTCAGATGTTGTGGTAACTGAGCTGACTATCTGTGATAGAGCACCGGACGGCATATTCAATTGTTTTGATGGAATTGTCATCGCTGGCACTAAGAGAGGAGAGATATTTGCATTTGATTTGAACAGGGCTAAATTGATTCAAGGTATGTTTCTGAAACTAGTTACACTTTTGTTTAGTTGCTAGGACAGAGAGAACATTAAACTAGATCTTTCTTTGAAAAATATTGAACAGCTGCTAAATTATGCAATGCTATTGATTGTCTGCTGCATTATTTAAAGCTAAACCGCACTAAACTATGGCGAGCCTCAGAATTAAATAAAAGGCACACCAAAGACATTATAACATATTCAATAAACCTAAGCAATGTGAGCTACAAAAGTCAAAAATAAATGTGAAGAAAACTATCAAAAAAGCGATTGAGTTTTTTTTTTTTTTTTAATTTTTAATAATAATTTATGTCACATTCATTTTTAACATAGGTTTTGTTACTAAGTAGAGCATTTTTTTCATCCGGTTTGAAGGGGGGTGTCTGTAAAATCACAGGCACACAGACTTTTTTATCTTTAAATCTCAGGGTTGGGGGGGTTAGTTAAATGCCACATAGGGCACGTCCTAGGTGGATGTGACCTGTGTGATAATACATTGTTGTAGTAGGCAGAGGTTGACCCTTAACATAAGGTGTACCATCTGGAAAAATTAATTAGATGTCAAATTAAACTTCCTAATAATCTTTAAAATTATAAAAGATATTCATAATTTAATTTCAAATCAAGAATTTAATCGTAATCATAATCAAGAATTTGCAATTACATATAATGTTTTTGACTATATGACTTAATAAAAGATAATGAATTATCGTAAATAATAATGATGCAAATGCTTATTCCATCACTAGTTTAAAGTAAAAAAATAAAACACATATGGTGATTTGGCACTACACCCACCATCTTGAGACATAGATGAAAATTGTCAAGTGCCAGTAACGGTTTTCTAAAATGCACCCATTAAACCGGAACACAGCAATGCAAGCATTACGGCTTGGCGGCACAAATAGATTTTTTGTAGGTAAGAAGAAGTAGTAATTAATAATCAGAAGTAGGTAATTTGAATATAAAAAATGCTTTAGTTGTAAATTTTAATTCAAACTTTTTACCTATTTTCAGCACTAAAAGACATATCACAAGGTTATGAGCACCTGATCCAAAATGAGATGAAACCAACTAACCTAAGCTTCCTACCCCTCGATTCCATACACCGAATCGACGAGCAACGTGAACTGGCTTTGGAGAACGACCACCACTTAGCCGTACTCCTCAATGAGAACTCTTTTATCGAAGGACAGTACATATTCCGTAACCCGGACAGTACTGTCCGTATGAAAGCCAAGAGAGACCATATTAGAGTGACAGTTTTGGAGTACATTCCTCAGACGGGAAGCGTGGCTGTGGGCTTCAACTTTGGAGCTTTTCAAATATGGAATCTTATGTCATTGGCATTAGAGTTTACGTCTCAGGTCAATGTTGAGTGCTTGCCCGTCACACACTTCGGATTTCAGGTGAGTGAATCCTCCTTCATATAAT
This sequence comes from Operophtera brumata, assembly GCA_932527175.1. Lineage (NCBI taxonomy): Eukaryota > Metazoa > Arthropoda > Insecta > Lepidoptera > Geometridae > Operophtera > Operophtera brumata. Next base: position 5,766,360 of record OW052231.1, on the reverse strand, counting down.
TTGTTTCACTTCATGTTGCCTGAAATGAGTGGGGACTGTGACTGATGGTATGGCGAAAGGGTTCAGTGTGTGTGCTAGCGGTTCCGTTAATTTCCAATGGTTGTTTCAGGAGCCCTGTGATGACCCCAGAGCTTTCTGCTATCTCTGGGTGATATTCTCTGTGATAGATAGATATGAGGAGGAGGAGTTCCCATTGGCTGTGATGTACTCTCTGACTTATCAGGGTAAAAGGATGCTTTCCGACACCAAGTGTCTGTATCAGGTATGTTTTTGCCTGACTAGTGAGGTACCCTAATGTTTGTGTAAGAGGCAGTCTAGCAAGGCCCTCAAGATACCAATGGCATTGTAAAGGTCGCAGGAAGTCGGTGGGTGGTGGCGGATCAAGAGCGTTTGTTGTGGCATTCTAAGAAGGCCTTTGTCGAGCATTGAACGTGCACCTGGTGATGATGATTCCATACAATAATTGCAGGTATGGTGCATCTTATGCTGAGGCAGGGACTGACTCATTTGCACATCTCCCACTCTGCACATTTCATCTCTGTTTTCTCTAGATTTTCGCTACTTTGTTTTAGGTAACCTTTTGGGTTCCCTCATTAAACAAGCAACATACTGTATGTTTGTCTGTACAGAAAATCTCTAAATCAGCTCTAGCATTTGTTTTTGGGAACAAGATCTAGCTAGTATTACTACAAGCCCAACTACAGACACCAAACTTTCTCATACTCTAAAGACTGCAGATAAACATAGAACAAATAACAGTTCCCAAACGAAGTCCTCTGTCCACCGAGGACTTAGTTAACCCGTAAGGGTTTGATTCCCTTGTGCATCAAATGTTTGTTCCTGATTTGGGTGCTGTAGTACCATGATACTTGTAGTTTCTGATACCCACTACACAGGGACTCGTAGTGTGGGATCAGGACTATGTTTGTGACGGTTGGGAGTTTGGTTGTACAAAAATAATGGATTTGTTATACTACTTTCAGGATTTTATGTCAGCCACAGTAAGATTCCAGGTAGAACTGAGCTCTGTGAATGAAGCACCGTTTCTGGGGGGTAAATGCATCTCCTGTCACACCTACTCCATCAAGTCTACCCTCGGGGACGAGGGAGAAGACAGTAAGTATCTTACTTCATTTTTAGAATTAATTCTTACAAATGTTTCTGTAGGTAGCGCTTGTATTATCTATTGAGAAGTGGATGACCCTTTATCTAAAATTAAAATGTAGCGTTCAATAAACCTAAACAAAAAGAAGCCGGCCAAGTGCGTATCGGACTCGCACACAAATGGTTCTGTACCATAGTAAAAGATGTACAAGATTTTACTAGATGATGATCATTATGTACTATTAAGGTCGAACAAATTTTTCTGTCTTAATTTAATTAATATTTGATTTTTATTATTTTTGTTATAGCGGCAATAGAAATACATACCCGCTTGAATACACTCAGGCTGGTAACCTCATCCAATAATTTTCGTTCAAAACGAGCAAAACAAAAGTGTCATCGTCAGGGTCATTTTGCTTACAAAATATTTACCTAAATCCAAGAATCACACAATGGTAAAGGCGATTCGATTAACACCTCATTTGTCATATCTAAGTTTCGTAGTTTTGATATGCCTAGCTAAATTCAAATCTCTTCAATATATTTTTTTTAAATTCACTAAATATCAACAAACTTACCTTGAAACTCACATACATATAAAAACACTTTATTTATAATATAATCTAACACGTGTGATCGCCGACGCATCGCGGCCCAGGGGATCACGTGACAGGTGGCCCTTGAACCGCCGGAACTTCACCCCTTTCGTCCAGAAGTCAGGGCTCAAGTAAGTCTTCACATTTTCCGTAGGCACCCACCCTCACCATTAATCTAAAGTAGTAGGCCAAAAATAACATGAATTTTGATGGTTTCCAGGCATGCTGAACCTCTGTCAGCTGGTCTGGGAGTGTTGGGCGGAGAACACTAACTCCCCTATGCAGTATGGAATGCTTCTGTTCGACTTGGACCAGTGGTATAAAGATCAGATGCCTTGTAAGTAATCCTGTGATGCTCTTACAACGAATTTTTATATTTATTTTCGAAAACTGACTCCTAGAGGAATCCTAAGAAAGATACAAAAAAAAACTCTTACGAGTAAAGAACCCTTAAATTTGAATTGACTGATTTTTCAAGGACCTTTCTTCCATATCATTTATGCTCCATCTAAAGGTTGTGCTATCGCGACAGCCGTGAGCGAACTGATTTGAGGTTTGCTAATAGGTTTGCATTACGCAAACTTTCGGCAAGGCAAAGTTCACGCAAAGTAGGTGCACTTGCGGTGTCTATCTTGATATATGGTCTGTGGTTGGCTCGAAGAGAATCATGTTACCATCATTCAGCTGGTTGATGTCACTGCTCGAAGAGGCCTCCCCCATTGAATTGCCATGATCACCTTGCTTGTCAGGCGGATTGACGATCGCAGTATTGGTGCTAAATACTCAGGTGGATGATGCTGCCCAGTACCTGATGTTATATTTTAGTCTGTTAGCTTTTACGACATCCACGGCAGGAGACTGAGAGGTATATTATTAGTCTGGACACAGACCACGGCAACATGTATATGACTGTTGGGGTGTTATGTTATGTCGTTTGTGAATTCGTATGTGTTTAAACTAGGTGAATTCTCGTCTTTTCAGCCACATACAGGGTGGAAAGCAACGCCTTCCTGTCGGCGTCGTCGTGGGCGGAGACGCCGGGCGGTGGCGGCAGCGCGGCGCTGCACGCGCGCCTCGACGCGGCCTCAGTGGCGCCCTACGCGCACGCCACGCGGCTCGAGGAGCACTTCTACCCCAACTCACTGCAGTATAGTAAGTGATACATACTGTGCGGCGGCGGCAGCGCGGCGCTGCACACGCGCCTCGACGCGGCCTCCGTGGCGCCCTACGCGCAAGCCACGCGGCTCGAGGAGCACTTCTACCCCAACTCACTGCAGTATAGTAAATGATACTTACTGTGCGGCGGTGGCAGCGCGGCGCTGCACGCGCGCCTCGACGCGGCCTCCGTGGCGCCCTACGCGCACGCCACGCGGCTCGAGGAGCACTTCTACCCCAACTCACTGCAGTATAGTAAGTGATACCTACTGTGCGGGGGCGGCAGCGCGGCGCGGCTCGACGCGGCCTCCGTGGCGCCCTACGCGCACGCCACGCGGCTCGAGGAGCACTTCTACCCCAACTCACTGCAGTATAGTAAGTGATACCTACTGTGCGGCAGCGGCAGCGCGGCGCTGCACGCGCGCCTCGACGCGGCCTCCATGGTGCCCTACGCGCACGTCACGCGACTCGAGGAGCACTTCTACCCCAACTCACTGCAGTATAGTAAGTGATACCTACTGTGCGGCGGCGGCAGCGCGGCGCTGCACGCGCGGCTCGACGCGGCCTCCGTGGCGCCCTACGCGCACGCCACGCGGCTCGAGGAGCATTTCTACCCCAACTCACTGCAGTATAGTAAGTGATACCTACTGTGCGGCGGCGGCAGCGCGGCGCTGCACGCGCGCCTCGACGCGGCCTCCGTGACGCCCTACGCGCACGCCACGCGGCTCGAGGAGCACTTCTACCCCAACTCACTGCAGTATAGTAAGTCATACTGTGCGAGACAAGAGATTCCCTCACTCAACAGTCAGACAAAGCCCTGATCCCACACTAGGATTCCTTGTGTCGTATGTTTCAGGAACTAAGAGTACAATGATAACACAAAGTACCTGAACAAATTACTTGATACTGTAACTTGTGCAGTTTTTTTTTTATAAAGGTAGTCCGAATTCTCATACATACAATGACAATTTAAATTTGCATTTAAAGCGCGAGCTTTGTGCACTATCAATCGTTATATTTGAGACATTTATTTCAGATTGCATTTGCCTGAACACGTCGGAAGTGTGCGTGCTCGGCACCATCGGCATCCAGCGGCAGATCATCAGCTCCATGGACGAGGCGGGCCCCACAGCGCTGCTGCACCCCCCGCGCCTGTACGCTGCCTGCGCCGCCTGCGGGCTCGCGCCGCTCTATGCCTCCACACACTCGAATGCCACTCAGGTATGTTATACAGCGGCGGCTCATCAGCTCCATCGTCAAAGTGGGCCCTACGGCGTTGCTGCATACCCTGCGCCTGAAGGCTGTCTGTTCTGCCTGCGCCGCCTGCGGGCTCGCGCCGCTCTATGCCTCCACACACTCGAATGCCACTCAGATTACTGATGCTAACGGCAAGGAAAGTGACTTCTAACACTAGCGGTTGTGGATTCTGCTAGCTATGTCAGTGACTGTGTGAAAGCTACCTATTTACTTGAAGGCATGATTTTTCCAGGAGGAGCAGCGCCGGTACCTGCTTTCGGTCGCGCTGGAGGCGCGGCTGGCGCGGTTCTTGAAGCGGTGCGCGCGCGACTGGGCCACCGGCAGCCACGGCGGAGTCGGCTGCACTCTCCCCTTCTTGGTAAGTACATTGTACGTGCAGGAGTAGCGGCGCCGGTACCTGCTGTCGGTCGCGCTGGAGGCGCAGCTGGCGCGGTTCCTGAAGCGGTGCCCGCGCGACTGGGCCACCGGCAGCCACGGCGGAGACGGCTGCACTCTCCCCTTCTTGGTAAGTACATTGTACGTGCAGGAGTAGCGGCGCCGGTACCTGCTGTCGGTTGCGCTGGAGGCGCGGCTGGTGCGGTTAATGAAGCGGTGCGCGCGCGACTGGGCCACCGGCAGCCATGGTGGAGTCGGCTGCACTCTCCCCTTCTTGGTAAGTACATTGTACGTGCAGGAGTAGCGGCGCCGGTACCTGCTGTCGGTGGCGCTGGAGGCGCGGCTGGCGCGGTTCCTGAAGCGGTGCGCGCGCGACTGGGCCACCGGCAGCAACGGCGGAGTCGGCTGCACTATCCCCTTCTTGGTAAGTACATTGTACGTGCAGGAGTAGCGGCGCCGGTACCTGTCGGTGGCGCTGGAGGCGCGGTTCCTGAAGTGGTGCGCGCGCGACTGGGCCACTGGCAGCCACGGCGGAGTCGGCTGCACTCTCCCCTTCTTGGTAAGTACATTGTACGTGCAGGAGGAGCAGCGCCGGTACCTGCTGTCGGTCGCGCTGGAGGCGCGGTTCCTGAAGCGGTGCGCGCTCGACTGGGCCACCGGCAGCCACGGCGGAGTCGGCTGCACTCTCTCCTTCTTGGTAACTACTGCACATAGGCCACGGTGTTCACCGCTCGATAACCTTGATTTAACCAACAGACGTCACTGCGAGCTGTATGGCCTTTGTAATATATGCAGGGTGTCCACTTTCTGGGAAAATTGTGCAAAGAAAAATTAAAATGGAATGTATAGACAAATCCCTTTCATATTGACACCCACTTGATATATTTACCATTTAGTTTTTTACCCCCATTTGGAATCCAGTATCTTAACAAGCCCTCAACCGATTCATAGCTCATGTATGTACCAGGTAATCTTGATAGCACAACCTCTTCTTCTTTGTCGTCACACTCTTGGCAGAGTGGTTGTGGTCGTCACTTCAGGGTCTTTGGCTCGCTTCACAATCCTTCGCCACTCATCTCACACCGCAACTTTCCTGGTGCATTCATGCAGTGGACCGTCCAAAGCTGCCTTGATTTGGTCAGTCCATCTCATGGGCGATCTGGCCCGTGCTCGTGTGCCGTCAACTCTACCCTGTACAACAAGGCGTTCAATGGACACCTCTCCGCGTCGCGACACGTGCCCGAAGAAAGTGAGGATGCGAGATTGCACAGTAGCTGATAGTCGCTGCTTGATGCCGAGTTCTTGGAGTATGGACTGATTGGTACGAAACTCTGTCCACGTAACCCCAAGCATTCTTCTCCAGCACCACATCTCAAGAGCATCTATCCTCTTTTTCTCGATCTCCCTAAGAGTCCATGTTTCTGCAGCATAGAGGAATATGGGAAACACCAACGCTCTAACGAGACGGATCTTAGTGGATTTGGTTATGCTACGATTTTTCCATATCTTCCTCAGCGTATCCATGGCTGAGCACCAGCACAACCTATCGACCTATTATATTTTATGTAGATCCAATCAACGATTCGAAAGCTATGCTCGAACAAGCATAAATAAATACATACTTACATACAACGCCAAATCGCCCAATTTCTTTGAGAGATCTGTCGCGCGCTCGATTTATAGTTTAAAGTAATATGATATGTAACATTAAAATGAGACATTTTCAGGTGGACTGGTGTTGGAAAAGAGCTATTGAATTGAAGGAGAACGCTAAAGAGTTGACGGCTCCTCTGTTTATATCCTCCGCTTTGCCTGATAAGTAAGTCTCAACTACTTTTTTATTTGACAGATAGTTTTAAAATCGTTCGAAAGATACAAACTCTAGTAACTCACAGACCACTGACTAAACTAGACGCAACAAGCGATTCTTTCATATGTTCGTTGTTTCGTTATATGTTCTAATAAAAGATATCTTTATTACTGCACTTTCCTCAAGCTAAAAATATTGAACTTTTTAGATCTCGGTCAGTCAATGTCGCGTTGGAAATGAAGACGATTCAAAATGATCCATGTGATTTCAATGAATAAAGTAGGTATTTTTGAATTTTGTAGTAGAGCCAAGATGACCCCCCCCCCCAAATCTTGAGGTGCGACCGCGCCTGCCGGCACCGATAAAAGACACGCGAAGTATGATGCGTCACTTGTTGCGTCTAGTTTAATGAGTGTTCTGTGGTGTAACTATTACTTTGTTATTCAAACAACAAAGTTAGCTAAAATTCTAGTGGTCAGCCACAGTCAATTCGAAATATTGCAGTCATAAAATTCCATCTAAACTCATTAGACTTATTTTAATTTTATATTTTCAGGAATATAGTGAGATGTCTGGAGCATTGTGTGCAGCAGCTAACTCAGTTGACCGGACTCATGGACGCGATACTTACTAAGTGCTGCAACTTGGTTGTTCCTGATGGTAAGCGAAACAATGATCCTTTACTTATAAATGCTATTTATATTTATGTAATACGAGTAGCACAAGCACATCCGGCTGGCACAAGATCGCCAGGAGTGGCGTTCTAGATAAGAGGCCTTTACTCAGCAGTGGGTGTTACCGGCTGAATAGATAGATAGATAGAATACGAGTAGGTACTTATATTTACTCTGGTTTTAGTTCACCAAACTGAGGTACGCGCGGGATTCTAAGACCAGTGTTTAATTTTGTATTTTGATGTATTAGAGCCGTGGTGTGTCCGGCCTAAGAATAGACCATCCGTCTCCTCCCGTGGATAAAAAAAACTTAAAAGCCTAATAAGGGATTATCTGGACTTGTTAATAAGATTCGTTGGTATAAGATTTGTCCTGGTTGCTAGATTATTATCGAATGTGTTATTACTGGAAGAAAGCGTTAGTTGGGTCAGTCGTGGGAAGCAATGGCGGCGATGAGCTCACCACTCGTCAGGTCTATATTCCACGATGGTTCAACCCACTGTGAAAAGAGGCCCATTGGGGCTCTGCCTACCCCTTACGGGAAAGAGGCGTGTGTCTATGTATGTATGTAATACTTACCAGGCACCACGCCGAACGAAGATGCGGGTGATGCTACTTGTACATAGCTTCACTATGCCTGCTTCAAGTGGTTTATGTTTCGTTTTTCCAGCTCTGAGTGAAATGGAGGAGAAGCACAAAGGCATTGGCACGGTGTCGCTGTACTTCCAAGTGGTGCAGTGGTTCCTTCGAGTGGGGTTACTGCCGGAGAGAGTAGACGGCTCCGAGGCGCTGCCCTACCCCGCTACGCAGCTATATGGCATCTACAATAAAAGGTGATGGGCTTCATACTTCTTTTTGTTTCTCGTATCACTTGCTCTTTTTTGGTCACCATGCGTTGGGTAAGTGACCACGTTGAGAAATGTGCCTTGTGATTAGTGAAAGAACCAGTGTGGTTAAAGGTTTCACCGTTTCACACGAGAATTTATTTCACCGTTTAGAGCATATTAGCATAATAGCATAAGCAGAATCCATAGCATGAGCAAAAGCTAATTTCCCGTAACATAAAACAGTCTAAATAAATTTCATATTGTACATGGACTATCAGCCACCGCCATACGCCACTTCTGTATAAACCGGACCTTTTTTTTAATACTATCTAGGGTAGACCTTTGCCTAGCAGTAGGACAATAGGTTAGGGGAAAAAAAAACTACCTAGGTAGCAAACAAACATACGGCCCACCTGTTGGTAAGCGGTTACCGTAGCCAATGGACGCCTGCAATACCAGAGGCAAAAAAAGCGCGTTGCCGACCGTTTAAAAATATCCAAAAACCCTTTTGAAAAACCCTATACTGTAGTCACTTGGGAAAACCTATGCAGGGAGATCATTCCACAACCTGAGTGTGGCGCCTATGGTCGCCATGAATCGAAAGGAGACTAAATTGCTATTATGTTTGTTATTAGCAGCGTTGTATATTTCATCGAAGATAGCAGCATAAAAAAAACTATTATGAGAATTGGGCTTCTGACTGCTGAAATTAGGGTATCACAAAAACGTCATTTCAAATAGAAAGAACTTTGAATCTGATGGCAACAGAATTACGTTAACGCATCACTTATGTGCCGAGAACTTATATAATTGATTTGAGTTTGCAGGCGTTTGAAACTGAACCGTATTCAAGACAGCAGTGGAACCCAGGAGCAGAACAGCGCACACAAGTCGTGTCGGCTGCTCTACATCGATCAACTGCTAGAGCAAGAGTTCGGAGGAGAGAGAATACACCAGTAAGTGATACTTATGTTAAGGAATGTATGTCACTGGCAGTTTCAAAGTTTGACAAACATAGGGTAGCATTAGGGTAGGATAAAAACAATACTGGCCTTATTTTTACTTGCAATGTATGTATGTTTGTCTGGGTGGAATCCGGGTGGAGTCTTGCAACTGAATTTTAAAGCTGTTATCCTCACTCAACCGATTGAGCTGAAATTTGGCATACCTGTCAAGTTCCGATGACAATACAATATGATGGTGACAGCGAGGTAATCTGATGGTGGACACGGAAGGTAGACAACGGAACTCCGCTATGGATAATAGTAGACTGGCCGTGTTTAGGCTCATTTTGATCAGCACACGGTTACGATCACTAATTTATTAAAGCTTGTAGAGAAAAATATATTTTTCACAAAAAACTTAATGACTTATTATAAGACTAGTGGAACGGCCGCGGCTTCATCCGCGTGGAGTTTTTTTTTCATGCAAACGTCAACACCTCATTTTATGATATTAGTGGGATTGGTTGTGTACAGTCAGGCTCTTTGTTCGTCTCAAAACTAAATGCGTAAATTACGCATTTGCGCATTTTCGTAATGCGTATATTATGAATCAGGATGTGGATAAAAGGCGGCAGTGAGTGCGGCGGCGTGTACCCGCCCCCCTCGCTGTACGCGCTGCTGCGGCTGTACCTGGCGCCCGACATCGCGGACGAACACAAGCACTCTCTGGTGCTGTACCTGCTCGTCGACTACTCCATGATCTACGACGACGTGAGGTGAGCTATCAGTGAGTGCGGCGGCGTGTACCCGCCCCCCTCGCTGTACACGCTGCTGCGGCGTGTACCCGCCCCCCTCGCTGTACGCGCTGCTGCGGCTGTACCTGGCGCCCCACATCGCGGACGAGCACAAGCACTCTCTGGTGCTGTACCTGCTCGTCGACTACTCCATGATCTACGACGAGGTGAGGTGAGCTATCAGTGAGTGCGGCGGCGTGTACCCGCCCCCCTCGCTGTACACGCTGCTGCGGCGTGTACCCGCCCCCCTCGCTGTACGCGCTGCTGCGGCTGTACCTGGCGCCCGACATCGCGGACGAGCACAAGCACTCTCTGGTGCTGTACCTGCTCGTCGACTACTCCATGATCTACGACGACGTGAGGTGAGCTATCAGTGAGTGCGGCGGCGTGTACCCGCCCCCCTCGCTGTACATGGCAACTATGCTAAACAATATGGTAAACACGCGCAAAATATGGTCCCCAGTCCCCGGCGGCTCCGCTATTCCTGGTACTGGTAGCAGGGGTGCTACCGTCGCGGCATTCTATGGGTAGCATGATGTCCAGCAGTGGACTTCTGTAGGCTGATGATGATGATCCTACGCGCATATACCTGTCCTACTCGCACGTATCGTGCGCAGCACACGGACGTCCGCTCGACTCGTACGAATTTCTGAACATTCTGCGCATAATTTTTTTTAGTGGATTTTTTTTTCACGGAAATTTCTGGTAATTTTTGTCCAGCAACAATATGGTAAACACAGTCCCCGGCGGCTCCGCTATTCAAACACACGATATTCTAAGACAGACTGGAAATTTCTAAAATACAGTGTTTTATTTCAGATATGAAACAGTGATTCGTAGACTGATGCAGTTCCCGACGATGTTCGGTCTCAGTAACACTGCTATAAAAGCCACGCAAGCTTTCTGGCATCTTGATCACAGAGATTTCGACGTAAGTAAACCAAATGTCTTTGATCTCTATCTCACACTGAACTATACATAAATAGACACACACCTTTGTCCCTGAGGGGCTAGGCAGAGCTTTCACGCCGAAAATTTGCAATTCAAAACATCACAGAGTCTTCAAATTTCAATACTTTTCACAAATTCAAACGGTAGAGGAATCGACTTGGTGTGCTCAACATTTTCTATATAGACAATTTTAGGGTTCCCCATTTACGTAGCGAAATAGGGACCTGAAACATTTTTCAATACCTATTTTACCCAACTTCCATACAGCTTTTTTGTTGGATTTTTTGGCATTCCCCTTCTAGGTAGGATACTCTAGCACTGTGCAAAATCAGAGAGGGCGGAGTTAAAGTTGGGTCAAACCCTTTATTGACTGGACTACTAATAGGACTGGAGCAAACCTCGTTCGTTAAATTATTATGACGACCTCTGTGGCGCGGCGGGCGAAGGTTGGCCTGCGACGCAGGAGGTTGTAGGTTCGATTGCCGCCTCGGAACAAATATTTGTGCGATCGCAGATATTTGTTCAGGGTGTTCTGGGTATTTTTCTATGTATAATAAAAAATATCTATCTATGTACCTACAGTTGATGAAGAAATAAAGCAAACAGGAAAACGTTACTTGGACCGTTTTAAATGTCACGCCAATCCGTTAGCGAGAGCGCTTATTGCAAATCCATGTGACACAAAGCGGCTGAAGAGAACCCATGTCCTGGATAACCTGTTATAACGAGGGAAGAAGGACGAATGAGTCTGGATCCCAAACGCCATATACCAATCCGCCTATAGTACAACAACAGACTACGGACATACATATATTTAAAAAAATAATAATAATAATAAGATATTGTAATAAAGTATATCAGTTATTTAGTACCCATAAAACAAGCTCTGCTTAGCTTGGGGCTAGATAATGTTGTGTGAACTGTCCAGCATTATTTATTTATTCACGATGTTTTTTCCCCCACAGTTCGCGCTAGACCAACTGCAGTGCCTCACCGGCAACACGCTATCCGAATGGCAACACAACGTGGTGCTATCGTCCCTCCTCGCTCAGAAGAAGACGCAAGCCGCCTTACAGTACCTGCACGTGCGGAAACCCGCCCCGATACAGAACTTAAAAGATGGCGACTACTCCAAAGTGAATGACTATGATAAGCTAGAAGATTGGCAATCGTGCTGTAATCTGTATTTAGCACGGGGTTTGGTGTACGAAGCCTTGGATGTGATCAGGACGTGCGTTCAAAATGCAGGCACTTTGAACGATAAGACGCAGGTTTTGAACATGTTTTTCAAAGGTAACTATCCACATTATTTAAAAAGATATATCATGTCAAAGTTACGATGTTTGGATGTTTGTTACTCAATCACGCCGATTTCAATTAAATTTGGTACACAGATAGATTATGACCTGGATTGAGGTTACTTTTTATCCTGGCAAAACGTGAGTGCAGTCGCGAGCGGACACTAGTATGTAATGGAACGAGCGAAGCGAGGTCTCTGAGTCAACTTGGAAGAATCGGTGTTTGTATGTATGTATGTATGTTTGCCCGAGCATTACTACTTATAGAATTTTTTAACTCATGTAGTTTTTGAGATATTAGGATAAATCGAAAATGTTAAAAACCAAAACCGCAAGGGTACTTCCACTGATCCTACAATGCTGAAATTTGGCATGTTTGTAGTTTTTATGACACAAATACTGGGAAAAGTCTAACATTTAAGAATTTCGAAACTTTCTCGAAATTTGTTGTGCTCTATAAAACAATAACCAGTATTATTATCCATTGTTATTGTTTCTAGGAATTTGAACGACGTTGTAGGTCTAACTTTTCAAACCAGTCGTACGTATATTTATTCGAAAGAAATGAAAGAAATATGGTAACCTACCTAAATCGCGTGAATTCGCGAGGTTCAGGGCGAACCACTAGTATATCTTCTTTGCCCAACGTGTGTGCATAATGCAGGCAATTTGATTGATAAGATTCAGGTTTTGAACATGTTTTTCAAGTTAGTGTACCTTAAATTAATGCATTTTAATTTGAATATCTGCACGAGATAGCAGTTTAAGAGTTAGACTTGTTTTTTATCACGTCGCTTTTAAATTTGCTTAATTTTAATATGACATATTTCTGCAACCAGCCAGTAATGATCGCATTGCTGTGTCTAAAGGGTGCGTATAAGTGCGGGTGAAATTACAGCCACAAGGCTTTTTATTTATTTATTTTTATACAAATTTGGATGACAGAACAAGCAGATGGCCCACCTGATATTAAGCGTACACTCTGCCTATGAGCAGTGCATTACCTCATAGGTTACGTAAACCTAGGACGCACCCTAAGGGGCATTGCGCTGCGCCCGTCACCCTGAGACATAAAGATGGAAAGTCTCATGTGCCTGTAATTTCACCGGCACCCATACCCTTCAAATCGGAACAGATTAATATGCTTTTTATGTTTATGTGTCAGGGTGGCAGGGATTCAAAATATTCTCGAGTGAGGAAGGTTGTAGGAGCTACTATGAATACCGGTGTCAGGCCGAGACCACCACTGCCAGAACGAATAAATGTATTTGTATTATATTTGTTCACCTCAGTAGTAGTACCTACAGCTTTTGTGTGAAAGAATTCTTCCGGAGACATACTACCACCAATACCTATTTCTGCCGCAAAGCAGTAGTGCTCGCATTGCTGTGTGCCGGTTTGAAGGGTGAAATTTTATTCACATGAGACTTTTCGTCTTTATGTCGTATGTTCGTTTTGACGACCTCTGTGGCGCGGCGGGCGAAGCTTCGTCTGCGACGCAGGAGGTTGCGGGTTCGATTCCCGCATCGGAACAAATATTTGTGCGATCGCATATATTTGTTCAGGGTGTTCTGGGTGTTTTCTATGTATAATAAAAAATATCTATCTATGTAATATGTTGTATTAAGTATATAATATCAGTTATCTAGTACCCATAACACAAGCTCTGCTTAGCTTGGGGCTAGATAATGTTGTGTGAACTGTCCAGCATTATTTATTTATTTATGTCTCAGGGTGGCGGGCGAGGTGTAATGCCGCATAGGGTGCGTCCTAGGTTGACGTGACCTATGAGGTTATGCACTATGCAGAGGGTACAACTTCACATCAGTTGGCCATCTATTCCCGGCTTGGAACAAATATTTGTGCGATCTGCAGATATTTGTTAAGAGTGTTCTGGGTATTTTATATGTATAATAAAAATTATCTATCTATGTAATGTATTGTATTATATTAAGTATAATACAATACATAACACAAGCTCTGCTTAGCTTGGGGCTAGATTATGTTGTGTGAACTGTCCAGCATTATTTATTTATTTTTTATTGTTATTTGCAGGTTGTCGCAACACAGGAAACTTATCTAAAATCCTTTCGGTGTCTTTCTTGCCGCTCGAAGAAGAAGTGTTCATAAAATACTTGGAGAACTGCAACGAGTCGCAAACTTCGGATATCCTGATCATGTACTACTTGCAGCAAGCCAGGTTATACACAATTATACATTGACGCTTGCCATTTTAGATTTCTTTAAGGTGGATGCCCTCGCTTGCTGCGCGAAATTCAAATTTTTTAGTGTTTTTTGCACATTTACAGCTCATCAACACTTCTTCAGATAGCAAAAGTCTAGTTCGGGAGAACTAGGAGACCTAACACACATATTTTAATTGATTGATTTTGATTGATTTTTTTTATTTTTTTTTCATAAATATCATCAGTTTAGCTACGATCCCCCTAAACACATTTTTACATTGTTTTTTGTTTGTTTAGGGGTATCGTAGCTAAACGGATGAAATTTATGAGATACTATCAATTAAAACATGTGTGTTAAGTCTCTTGGTTCTCGCGAACTCAACTTTCGCTATCTAAAGAAGTGTTGATGAGCTGTAATGGGCAAAAAACACCAAAAAATTTGAATTTCGCGCCGCAATCGTGAGCTATCCACCTTAAGTTTAGTGAGGTAAAAATATCGCCAAATAATTTTGTGTTGTGACATTAATTGCACCTACTAGGGGGCAATTCTCTGGTTGTAGACATCATGGTAGGAAAATACATGGTATTCTCTTCTGGCTCACGACTACACGTCACGGACCGAGAGGTGCCTAGTCAATGATAAAACAAATGGCTAAATACTTTAAAGTAGGCCTTGGCGGGACGATCTCGAAGCTTACGAGGAGTGGTGGGAAAATGCCAAAGGCCGGGATGACTGGAAAATTTTGGGGGTGATCTTTGCCCAGCAGTAGGACAAAATAGGTTAACAAAAAAAAAACTTTAAAATGGTGCTTAGACCTTCAGGAGGGGTTTTTTTATAAGAAGAAAAGAAGAAGAAGTCTTTGTGAATTTAGGTCTCTTACAATATATAGAACAATTAAGGCTTGTTGCCTTGCCGCGGCCCGCGGCCCGCGTCATGTTTTTTGATGATTCTTGGCACTATTGCGCCGAGGGTTGGTTACTAAAGTAACCAATATCTTACAGCAGCTTAGGGCGAGCCAGCTGTGATGCAAGAGGTTGCGGGTTCGATTCCCGCTGCGGGATAAATGTTTGTATGATCTGCAAATATTTGTTCGGGCTCTGGGTGTTGTGGTACTACTGTACTCGTAGTTCCTGATACCCAAGACACGGGATACTAGTGTGGGATCAGAGGGCCTACCACAGGTTTGTAATTTGTTACAACTCGGAATAACGAAAACCGAATTGCGACTCGAAATGTCCTTTTTGTATGAAGAAAATGATGAGCGCCCCTAGCGGACTTGTTGAGAAACTCGTGAAAACCATACATAAAAACAAATATCGATAGTCGGGATACCGAATGCAAAACTAAGACAAACCTGTACTAGGCTCTCAGGACTATGTACCTATGTGCTTGTTGAGTCATGTTATGTTATGTTGCAGATATCTAGAAGCAGAGCGCTACAATAACAAACTACGGCACTCGAAACCAAAGAGTAAAGACATCAACGCCTCGGTAGAGTCGCTGTTCGAGTCCACGGACAGAGAAGGCGCTAGAGACAACCTAGTGGAGGCGATGTGCGCCGCGCTCCCGACCATCGCCGAGACCGTGGCGCACTGCGTGTTCGACCAGAGAGACATAGAGTGGCACGGTGAGTACATACATATTACTCTTTGACGACCTCAAAGAGTAGACCGATTCCCGCTGCGGGACAAATGTATGTATGATCTGCAAATATTTGTTCCGGGTTTGGGTGTTATGGTACCATGGTACCATGGTTGGGTACACCAATTTGTATCAGTGATGCGTGACTGGTACTAAGAGGCACAAATTATTTTTATCTTTCTTTGTTTATTTGTGTGTGTGTGTGTGTGTCATTTTGTGTGGCATATTGTTTGTTGACACAAATAAATGTTTTTTCTTTCTTCTTTCTTTCCATAAAGATGAATAGTCTTAATGGCCTGTAATTTCACCGACATCCATACCCTTCAAACTGAAGCACAGCAATGCGAGCACTACGGCTTTGCGGCAGAAATAGATCATTTTGTTCTTTTGGTCCATTTGTATGGTGGTAATACTTGCCCGAACGAACTCCTTCACAAAAAAGCTCTACTACTAACAAAATGGCCAGGATGCCGAGTATGCCCACGTATAATACTATGACATCCCTAGGCATGGCGTAGAATTAATTTATAGCTAGGGTCTCGATGGACCTACATTTTTATAGTTGCAGGAAATCAGTGGACGGAGGCTGCCCAAAAACGTTTGTCGTGGACGTATGTCCAGCAGTGGACATACGTTTGATGATGATGAGTCTAACAAGGAACCCTCGTACTTTAATATCCGTCACGTATTTAAGATGTCTTTTAACCCCCGACTCAAAGAGAGGGGTGTTAAGTTTGACCGCTATGTGTGTCTTGCTGTGGCACCGATACTCTTAAACGGGTGAACCAATTTGATAGCAAGTTTTCTAGCGATGGTACTCAGACATGTTTTATCAAAATTGGTTCAGCCGTTTCATTGCGTCTTTTGAAATTTTTAATTTCTTCTTGTTTTTGTTTCAGTTCATCCTCCAAAACCAATGTCGGTGTACGTTAAAGCAAAGACATCGCAAAACACTTTCACATACAAATCTTCTTTCATTCAGGTACGTTATATTTAATCTGGTTCTAGTTCACCAACCTGAGTTACGCGCGGGATTCTATGACCGGCGTTGCGTGACTGACAAATGATAAAATGATAAAAATTATATATAATTTATTGCTGTTAGATTTAGGTGGCAACATTTGTTGGTGTTATGGTCTTAAGGTGGTCGCTTTTTCATACAAAGGTATTTGCACAAATATGGGCGAACAGTGTATAATTTTACACTGAAATTACTGTTGTTGGCTTTTATATTGGTCATTATTTGTGGCAAATCATATTTGGTTGAAGAAAACAGTGGATTAATAGCGAAAATAACATCGAAATTACTTGTATGGACTAAAATTTCGGTGTTGTTTTCGCTATAATTTGCTACGTTACACTCTATCCAAGTCGTCAAAGTGACAGTCAACTCATGTTTACTAAAACTCTAAAACTTAATTACTAAAACGGATAACCGTCGCGTGTAACACTGATTTTAGCATAGAATGCACCCAGATGATGCAGTTATTTTTTCAAATACGCCATGCACGTTGGGTCCCAGCATATGAAAATCAGCGTTATAGCCTGTGCCATACTTGTTCTCACCGGACTTAAAAGTAAATTGTTTTATATTTTAGGACACAATACAAAACGCAAGTGAGATTTGGATGAACAGACCTAAAATACGCAAGGGCCTGAAACGAATGCTCAACATAGAAGAAACACCATTCATTTGCACACCAAAGCTATCGCGCTCCAGGAGGTATGTCCAAGACAATTAACCGAACCACAGCAATGTGCGTATTACCAGTCGTGGCGCACTTTAGGCTTAGCAGAAAGGAGAGGAGCGGAGAGGAGAGGAGAGGAGCGGAGTGGAGCGGAGAGGAGAGGAGCGGAGAGGAGAGGAGCGGAGCGGAGCTAACTTTGGAATTGCGCAATTTTGAGCTCAGTTTGTCTCCATTTTTTTTTTTTTTTCCTAAAATTCATCTTTCAGAAAGAGCATATGTCATGTTGTCGCTTAAAAAGAAAAAAGCAATCCTTTTATATCTCTCCTTACTTGACGACGAAGATAACGAATCAGATGAAGTAGCATTGACTGTTGCAACTTTTTTGGATATGAAGAGAAAACATAGATTCTGGATTCGACAACATATAAAATATCGTTCTGTGTATGGAGAATTTTCAACTTATTTCCAAACGTGTGACGCTATACGCTAAACGTGTGACTACTACGACGCACTGCGCGCGAGTCGTGGCGTTACACCCTCCCCCGCACCCCGGTCCGCACCTCGCCGCTTCGCTCTCCTAGCTACCCTCCGCAACGCACCGCCCCGCTGTCCTCCGCTCCGCATCACCTCGCTTAGGCTGCGTTTCCATTGACGCGGAGCTGGGCGGAGCGGAGCTTAGCGGTGCATGAATTGACCAATCACTATGCTCGAAATCTCTGCTCCGCTTCAATGGAAACAGCACGAGCGGAGCGGGGCAGAGCTGAACGGATATTCATATAAAATAAGCGAGGTGATGCGGAGCGGAGGACAGCGGAGCGGTGCGTAGCGAGGTGATGCGGAGCGGAGGACAGCGGAGCGGTGCGTAGCGAGGTGATGCGGAGCGGAGGACAGCGGGACAGCTGAAAGATGGAGACAAACTGAGCTCAAAATTGCGCAATTCCAAAGTTAGCTCCACTCCGCTCCGCTCCTCTCCTCTCCGCTCCGCTCCGCTCCGCTCCGCTCCTCTCCTCTCCTCTCTGCTTCAGTGGAAACACTTACCACTTTTCACCGCTATTCTCCGCTCATCTCCGCACAGCTCCGCGTCAATGGAAACGCAGCCTTATTTTATATGAATATCCGTTCAGCTCTGCCCCGCTCCGCTCGTGCTGTTTCCATTGAAGCGGAGCAGAGATTTCGAGCATAGTGATTGGTCAATTCATGCACCGCTAAGCACCGCTCCGCCCAACTCCGCGTCAATGGAAACGCAGCCGTATCAAGCGACAAGTACCCGGCGGGCTCGACGAATTCAATTGTCGTGATGTTGTTCAGATGTCGATTCAATTCAGTGAGTCAGACAAGATAAAAGTTACGCGATAGAAAGAGAGGTAACTACTAGGTGACTTTCGCTGTAGGCAATTAGCGCTGTGCGACCTGAATTACACTGTATTGTGTGGGGCAAGAGTCGCTATTTATTTAAATGATTTTGCGGAGTCAACCTTCTGTAACTGTACTATTTGTATTCTGTGGTATTACTGCTTGGTGGCAGAACATAAATATGTACCTATAGTACTTTCCCGGAGGAGAAAATATATAGTACTACATAGAGAAAGGCCCCGCGCAGTCCACGTCCCCGCAGCCCGCCCCGCAGATGGCGGGTTCCTCATACTAGCCCTGACGTCTTTTTTTTAGGCCGCTCACAGTTTATGTTAGCGTTTGCTTTTCAACGTGTTGTTTGGGCAAAGGTCTCCCCCACTTTGTTCCACTCTTCCCGATCTTCGATCAGCGATACCCTATAATATATCAATTATTTTAGCAAAAAGATGGGGTTTCGAATGAAGCATAACCGCACATCTCTACATGCAGCACATTTTGACCTTCCTCACACCAGACGCACAATAAATATCGTTCATTTTGACGACCTCTGTGGCGCGGCCGGCGAAGCTTGGCCTGCGACGCAGGAGGTTGCGGGTTCGATTCCCGCCTCAGAACATATATTTGTTCGATCGCAGATATTTGTTCAGGGTGTTCTGGGTATTTTATATGCATAATAAAAATATCTATCTATGTCATATATTGTATTAAGTATATCAGTTATCTAGTACCCATGTCAAATGTCCATGTCATGGAAAGCATGCCCATCCTGCCCTGACTCCTGCACGATGGAGGATTTAATGACCTGCTCCGACAATGCCGAGGGTGTGGCAACCTATTGGTCAAAATGGCTTTGAGACATCGACACGAAAGAAGAAGTACCCATAACACAAGCTCTGCTTAGCTTGGGGCTAGATAATGTTGTGTGAACTGTCCAGCATTATTTATTGATTTATTAATTTCCAGCATATTCACGGAGCAACATGGCGACTCAACGCCGCCCAAACGCGCGAGGCTCAACTTGACCGGCTCGCCTAAAACTCCTCGAAGTACCTTCAAAGTGAGCGACAAACTGAGCAGTCAGATGGAGAAGCTACTAGACATGCCAGAAGTGCATAGCCCTGTCAGAGTTTATGACCGGCCGGAGACTCCGCATAGTATTCTCAAGGTATTTTAAATATTGATTTATACTAAATTACATATTAAATATTTAAGGAATGTGTAGAAACTGGTAGAAAGCGTTAGCAGAGTCAATCGTGGGAAGCAATGGCTGTGATGAGCTCACCTCTTGTCACGTCTATTTCCCACGAGAAAAGAGGCCTATTTGAGGCTCTGCCTACCCTTTCGGGGAAAAAGGCGTGTGTTTATGTATGTTATGTACGTACATATTAACGAGGTAAAATTTAAAAGTGACATCCATTATTACAATTAGAAATAGAAAAAAAAAACTTGTTTTAGAGAATATTTAATGCAAGTAGTTAGTGTTAGTTATTATTGTATGTCTATCCTCGGTAGGTATTACCTACTTATTCTAAGCTTGGTTGTTTTTATTTTTAATTTTTATATAATTGTGTGCATCGCTTTGGATTTCTGTTATGGTGTTGTACTTGTTTCTTAATAAATAAATAATAAATAATAATAATAATTCTCCTGCTCGCGTCGTATTCCTCAATGCTGAGGGTCGTGAATCCATGCTCCATGGATCACTTTCTGACGGACGATGTTACGCCAGTGAGATCTGTGAGAATGAGGAAAGCCTAGTAGATATCTGGAGTTCCTTGAGTAATGACACGTTTGTCCTATAGGCTGTCCAGGGGATACATACACGCAATAAAAAACATTATAGTTGTTCCAAAACGCAGACTTACTAAAGTAGCTAATAGCTTTTTATGCATAAGCATAAACCTTTTTATAAATTGTGTTTTGTACTTTAAAGTTTTTTGTGTTAAAATTAAGAAACTTTTTAGTATTTGGTATTGAAAGGATTGATATAAAGTTGCCTTTACTTTTGACAGTCTAGGAACTCGCGGCCCGAAGCCCCTTCGCCCTGCGGTTCCAGATACTTGGACGACACTGACGATGACCTGGAGATGGAGACAGCCAGCAACCACACACACTACAGCGACTCCACTAACAAGTATGATTTGATTTAAATATCAATACCCTGGGCCCATAACCTGTTTGGAAAGATTAAAAAAGACTAGTATCGAAAACGATTCCACACATACAATGGGCTTACGACTTCAATCCCCATAAAGAACAGAATATAAAATACTTTTGTACACATTATATATATCTATATATATGAAACAAAGTCGTGTTAGTTACACCACTTATAACTCAAGAACGGGTGAACAGATTTGGCTGAAAATTGGTGGTGAGGTAGCTTAGAACCAGGAGATTGACATAGGGGGAGGGGGGTTCACCGGGGGCTACCCGTGCGAAGCCGGGGCGAGTCAGTAGTATATATATAAAAAAAGAAACAAAACTCAACTACGTAATTTTAAGTACAATGGGCGGTATTATCGCCTAGAAGCGATAGAGGATTTACTTCGATCTTTTCACAGTGAAATTCCCTGTGTGATAACCCGACTATATGAATTTTCACAGACCAATAGCGGCCTAGGCCGGCAAGGTCGATTTATCTCAAAGTAGTTCATCGAAAAATTGTATGAAGATCCAAACATGTTTGAGACTAAAATATTTTAAACAGGAAAATGGTTTGCACGGTCGTTAGAACCGAATATTAAAATAATTTAACAAAACTACTGCCTTATTTCCAGACACTTAAGGTTCACAATCCCAACGCCGACGGAGCCTGGTTGTGAACCAACGCCATCGCCCACAGTTGACGGAAAGATGCCTTCATTCGAACGGGATACACAGAGGGAGCGATCCGCGTCCTCTGACCGAGAGAAAGAGCTGGATATATCAACAGCTGAAAGCTATGTTACTACCGCTTCTCATGCTATGGTGAGCAATCTTTGGCGGTTTATTATGATACAACTATTGCCCGTCTGCGGTTTCGCCTGGCTTAAAAATAGCCTATCTATTACTAAATTTCATCGAAATCCGTTTCGGCGTGATTAATAAATATCCACAGTTTCGCATCCTACTATGAATCATACTAATTATTATTTATGCGAAAGTTTGTGAGTGTGTTTGTTACTTCTTCACGCTGATACGGCTAGACGGATTTGGGTGTAATTTGGAATAGAGATAGCTGGACTCGTGGTCTAACACATAGGAACAGAATAAATATATATGCTTAGCATTGTCTCTGTCCCTTTCTGGCACGAATGATTTTACATGAGTGTGAGAGTGACAGGAATAATGCTAAGCATTAATTAGTACATGCTAAGTAAGTTCTATTTATCTCGACCTTTGAGTTTGTGTTTGAAGCCAAGGCTATTTTTTATCCCGATATTCCCATGGGTTCGAGACTTGTGCGAGTAACTCAGCGAAGTGCAATTAGTAATTTTATAAATGCTATGGATGTTTGTTGATAATATTGATAGTATGGTTGTTTGTTTCTTACTCAAACAAGCCGTAAAGACTGAACCGATATCGGTGAAATTTGGTACATAGATAGATTGACACAGGCAATTTTTTTTATTTTATGTGAGCGAAGCCACGGGTTTATGGTAATAAATTATACATCACACAATGTTTCCCCTAGGGAAGTTTGTATTAGCATAACACCCTTAAAATAATACACTTTTGTTACAGAATGAAAGCAATCCGTTAGAATCGCTGCCAAAAAAATTGGCTACCGAAGAAAATGTTGCCACCAAAAAAGCTTACAAGGACTCCGTTCGCGCTAGGTAAATATACCCCAACATAAAAATTAGTTTTTTTTATACTGCTAAGTGAGCAAACAAGCGTACGGCCCACCTGTTGGTAAGCGGTTACCGTAGCCTATGAACGCCTGCAATACCAGAGGAATCACAAGCACGTTGACCGTTTAAAAATTTCCAAACACCCCTTTTGAAGAACCCCATACTGTAGTCGCTTGGCAAAACCTCAGCAGGGAGATCATTCCACAACCTGAGTGTTCGCGGGAGGAAGTTCATCTGAAACCGCGCAGTCCGGGACCACCCTGGCTCTAAGGTGTGCGGATGAATCCTCTGCCGATGGCGAGCGGTATTAAACGGTGAGCGAGATATAAATCACCCGCACATTTTGGATGCATGGAGGTCTCGCACAGTACGTTTCAAGCGCTCGTTTCTCTCGTGGAATGAGCTCCCGTCGGATGTCTTCTCACAGGGCACGATTTCGTCCACGGCCGTCGCGAATCCAATATTCAAGTTGCAAATTCAACTTACATACAACCATACATGCCGCACTATCGTTATTCGCCGAAATGTATGATAATTAGTGGATTCTCACATGAACCGAAATAAATACGAATTGTTATTGCAGCATGAATGTCCGCATCTGAATTTTCTTAAACTTATCCAATATACTTATGCACTACCGATACATATTTTCGTCGCAATACACCAAGGCTATCTGGAATAGAATGTTTTCTAGCATTAAGTTCGCCTTTGTTCTTCTTTGTTTTATGTGCAATAAAGAATTTTCTATCTATCTATCAATATCTAACGGCATCGAATTGAGTAGCGAGACTTATTCTGGCTACTCAACTTATTTAAATGTTAAATTAGTAACCAATCAAATTACAAAGGTTTCAAGCCACACCAATGTCGCTGGCCAATATTTAACGTTTACAATTACGCTAATGTTAGATATTCGTGCTCAGGTTTCTCTGCCCATGATCACTGTGGGGCACTGGATCATGGGCAGAGAAACCTGAGGTTTCTTTCACGATTCAAACCTTGGTAAATATGTCGAGTGTACCGTGCAGATCACCAATACACTATTTCCTAGAACTACGTAATTTGTGGATGACTAGCAAGAAAATGTGATACTGAAATGAGCTTTATTATAAAAATATCAAGATCTAATTTCCAAACATATTTCATTTCAGACATTCTCTCTCCATATCGGTTAACAGCAGCCTATCGGACGATCCGAACACCTCAATTGAGAGCATCGCCGATATCCCCATAACTCTCATAAACCCGAGGTATTCCGGAACTAGACGAAGCCAATCGAACGTCTCGAAATCCGATACTGATATTACAGAGACGCAAGATATGCCACTTAGATACGTTGGAGGGAGACAGAGGCGCAGTATATCTATAGACAGTAATAAAGGTTCTTTGTCCGAGATGGAAACAAATAGTATAGAGAAAGATGTGGGCGGGAAAGGGACGGAGAATGTGCATAGATTGGAAGTTCCGAAGACTCCCAGCGGAAGGCGGGGAATTAGGATCAGCGGTGAAAGTACTCCTTTAAGGTGAGTTTTTTTTTTAATTTTGGCGTATAGCTATAATAAATCAAAAGTTTAATTTTAAAACGTTAGCCTGGTAATTCACCAAGTGCCAATAATTTCACTGGCACTTCAAAGGGCGCTTTCACATTGGACGATAACAACACGGCACGATATCGTCGACGATACCAGGGGCGAAACGATGCACGATACCATCGACCTCAGCAGCTACACACGACCGCAGCACTTCAGGTAAATACAGCAAAACAAAACATGGGGTGAAGTTCCGGCGGTTCAAGGGCCGTCTGTCACGCGATCCCCCGGGCCGCGACGTGTCGGCGATCTCACGTGTGTTAGATTAAGTTATAAATATCTTTATATGTATCTTTTTATCTTTATCTTGTTTTCCATCGTTATATGTATGTTAGTTGTAAGGTATATATTACTATGGGCCTTTGTCTAGGCACAATGTACATTTTTCACAATAAATGAATGGAATTGAAAACAGCACAGACATTTAATTTAGGCACGTTAATTTCAACTTAGTCCATAATAGAAGCGACAGTGTGTAGGCTCAATACGCAGGAATCCGTAAGCTCCGCACTAACGAAGGTGGTTCGAGTCGGAATAAGACTGTCTTTATGCGCTCTCCAAAAATATCCTGATTCCAACAATCAATCAGACAGTTTAATCTGAAAAAAAAAAACGAAAGGCAGTGCCTAAATTATCGACTAATTACCAAACGCCATCTATCGGACAATAGAAACACCACGTACCTTTCAGCCAAGTTTGATTCTATTCCTATTTCTGTACATACTATCCAAGAGTACAATTCTTTTTTTCTTTATATTTGCGTCGCACTGCTTGTTCATTTGCCATTTTAAGTTTTTTTTATATTTTCACCATAATTTTCAATATAATTTGCAACTTTACAATCCTACCAATTCGTTAAAGTCAAGTCATGTTTTAGTAAACTGGTGGCCGTTTTACAAAAAAATTTAGTAGACAATTTCCACCAGTTTGAAAAGTCACGCAATTCACTTCCATTTCATTTCACTACACTTGTGCTCTAAAGACGAGCTACATTGGTTAAAATGCCACCAAAATTACACGATGTAACTCAGCAAACACTAGGAAATAATACCGGTATCGATTATACCAGTCTCATTCTTTTATATGAATGTATTCATGTGTTGGAATGAGACAAGCATATATCTATCTGTTTTTATTTGTGTAACTCGTACCAGGCCAAATGTCAAATTACTACTACGTTCATGGTAACAATCTACGGAGATGTATATGCATGGTGCCAATATTCAGGGTACGGAACGGAAAAACGACTGTCGTGTGACAATATATTTGTTTCTCTCTAACATAGCATAGCAAGCTATCTTCTAGGATAGGAGTAAGAAGGAACACTCTAAGCTATTTTAGCACTCACTCCATACTATTATACCTCCATGAACACAGAACACGTACCAAATATTTAGATATCTAACCTACTGAACCAAGGTCTCAAGAAATATTACATTTACTGTAATAATAGTCCAAGGTGGAAGAAATCTGATAATTGCATGTTCAGAGAGATGGAATCAAATATAACCAAAAATGTCAACAACAATATAAACGAATCATATAATGTATATATTATTTAGTAGTAGTACAGCTTTTTTGTGAAAGAGTTCATCCGGGGAAGTACTACCTCCATACTTATTTCTGCCGCAAAGCAGTAGTGCTCGCGTTGCTGTGTTCCGGTTTGAAGGGTATGGGTGCTGGTGAAATTACAGGCACATGAGACTTTTAATCTTTATGTCTCAGCGTGGCGGGCGCAGTGCAAAGCCGCATAGGGTACGTCCTTGGTGGACGTGACCTATGAGGTAATGCAATGTTAAAAGGCAGAGGTTACCGCTTATCATCAGGTGGTGGGCCACCTGCTTGTTCTGTCATTCAAGATAGTAGTTGAACTGATGACCCGAAGTAGTAGTAGATGAATGTGGCAGTCATAAGGTTAAATGTTACCCAAAAAATCAGATGTAGTGGGGCCCCTCATCTAGCAATGGCAATTCGTCCAATTCAATTGCAATGTAATTTTTTGCAGGAGTGGTTCCGTGACTCCAGAACGCCAAGACTCACCAACCATCACTCCGCTGCAACGCGCAAGAATCTCCAGGTAAATTAATTATTATATTGAACTGATACAGCGAGACATCACCTCCGACTGACCTCAGTGGCGCGGCGGATGAGGAGCCGGCTGAGCTAAAGCTGCGGGTTCTTTTTTTTCATTATTTATTCATAAGAAAATTCTTATAAGTTAAACAGTCAAATACATATATGTAGTTAAGTACATAATAACTTATAAACTATACAAAATCCATTCTAATTCTAATAAAAATTATGTCTTTATTTACCAAATGGTATCATTATTACCTCGTAAGGAGGTGGGATCAATATTGTCAGCGTCACAAAACTTGTCAGAGAAGAACTCATCTATTGGATTATTTGTACGTTTTTTTTTATACTACTTTGATTACGGAACAAGTAAGAGGCCACCTGATGTTAAGCGGTAACCTCTGCCTATATGAACAGTACATTACCTCATAGGTCACGTCTACCTAGGACGCACCCTATGTGCCATTGCACTGCGCCCGCCACCCTGAGACATAAAGATGAAAAGTCTCATGTGCCTGTAATTTCACCGCCACTCTTAACCCTTCAAACCGGAACACAGCAATGCGAGCACTACTGCTTTGCGGCAGAAATAGGTATGGTGGTAGTACTTCCGCGGACGAACTCTTTCACAAAAAAGCTCTGCTACTACTAAAACGACTTAAACGTTTCGGCAGAAGCGCTTTATGTCTTCCTATAAAGGAGCTCTCGGGTTTTTTTGTAATGAATTCCGGAAGTTCGTTGAAGATCTTTACCCCTAAGAAGTCAACGCAGTATTGGGACTTCTTTTCTTAGGCAACCGAAGGCGATGCCGACCCCTGGTCTGGTAATTGTTCGATTCCCGCTGCGGTGCAAGTGTTTATATGATCTGCAAATATTAGTTCCGGGTCTGTGCGTTATGATACCATGCTACTCTTATTTCCTGACAGGGAATTCTAGTGTGGGATCAGGACTATGTGACCGTTGGGTGTTATTTTATGCTATATTAACTGACAGACTTCGTTATGTACATTAGGAGCAGATCCAAGACGCCTGAGCTGAGTCCACGTTCGTCGCCGCTCGCTCCTATTCTGGAACAACCCAAGCAAGAGATTGAGAGCGAACTGCACGCTCAGAGGTCGACACTCAGCTTGCCAAGAACTTTGAGGTAACTTACCTTTTTTTTTTTTTTAACATTTATAGACCTTTGTTTGACCACGATCTCACCTGTTGGTAAGTGACGATGTGGCCGAAGATGGAGCACAAAGGTCTAGAAGGCACCTATTCACTCTAGACTTGAAGAGACCCAGATTATAGTTTGCAGGAAAGACAGACGACGGTAGTGTATTCCACTCCTTAGCAGTTCGCATTATAAAGGTAGAACCGAAACGTTTTGTGCGAATAGAAGCCTAGAAGGGTATACCAATGAGGTAAGGATGGTACTGAGCCGTACGCCTGCTCGTCCTATGATGAAAAAGAACCTAAGTATATTTATTGCTGAATTACATGTTAAAAAGATATTACAGTTATAATGTTTGACGACGAATGGTGTTGACGACCTCTGTGACGCGGCAGGCGAAAGTTCGTCTGCCGTGCCAATTCCTAAAGTGGAATTGGGCCGGCCACGTTTCACGACGCACAGACAAAAGGTGGACCGGACCATACAGACTACACGGTGGACAGGACCATTTGGCAAAAGGAATGTTGGCAGGCCGTATAGACGGTGGGCTGATGATTTTATCCAAATCGCTGGGAGAGACTGGTTGATGAAAGCAAACAACAGAGAGTCGTGGAAGAAGATAATAAATAAATAAATAAATACATAATTTTTATTTTATTAATATTAGTAAAATGCAAAACTGTGGATATTTAATAATCACGCCGAAACGGCTTAACGGATTTCGATGAAATTTAGTAATATATAGGCAATTTTTAAGCCAGGCGAAACCGCAGTTGGGCTCTTGTTGAATCATAATAAACGGCCAAAGATTGCTCACCATAGAAAGAAAGAAGAAAGAAAAACATTTATTTGTGTCAACAAACAATGTTCCACAAAAAAGACACACACGCACACACAAACACACACACACACACACACACAGAAACAAAGAAAAATAAAACTAATTTGTGCCTCTTAGTATCAGCCATAGCATGAGAAGCGGTAGATAAAAAGCTCTCAGCTGTTGATATATCTAGCTCTTTCCTTATTTTTGCTTTCTTTTTAATATAAGAATCTTAACTTTCGCATTTATAATATTATTGGTATTATTCTCACAGAAGCCGGTCCCGCACTCCGGAGCGATTGGACAGAGGTGTTAGTGAATCACCGAAGCTAGAAGCCATCAAGGAATCGCCCACGAAGTCTGGCACCGACTCGCCGCCCGCGTCGCCCAGTCGACGCAGTCTGAGGTACGTCTCTATGTTTACACACGGTTGCCATTGTAACGTACATATTTTTTTTTTATTTTTTTATTAGCTGATTGTGGCTTTGATATCACTGCGACCAGTTAGGCCTATTGTGATCGCCACTTGTTACATACCGCCCCTGGAGAGGGCGTTTACAGTTCACCGCTAAGCCCTACAGCTGCTAGGAACTGTAGGATTTTCTTAGGGGTGATTTCTTTCAGTTCATCCGGGCAGAGGATGTGTTTGCCCAGATGAATGCTGCGTTTGTGCATTAGTGGTCCACACTCACCTAGCAGATGAAGAGGCGTTTCATCCGCCTCATCACAGAATCTGCAGGATTGCGTTTCGCATAACCTTAACTTGAACATGTGCTTGTTAAGGCGACAGTGTCCAGTTAAGGCTCTGACCATAATGCGAAGGTTGCTCCTACTCAGCGCTAAGATACAGTTGGTGTTCCGCTTATCGAAGGCTTTAATAAGAGCTTTGGAATGGGTCAAGCCAGTGGACTCAAACCACAGCTTGACCGATTCTTCGAAACAGGAGTTCATCAGGGTTCTTTGAGCCAGGCTTTTTGGTATACCACAGAACGGCTCAGGCCCCACCTGTATACCACTAGCCCCAGCTCGCGCAAGCTCGTCAGCACATTCATTACCGTCAACGCCTGCGTGTCCCGGAACCCATCTTAGAACAACTCTGTTCCTTAGTCCCAGAGAGTTCAAACGTGACAGACAGTCCTCAACTAGTCTGGACGTGATAACCTTCGAATCCAGAGCAAGAAGTGCTGCCTGACTGTCGGAGTTGATATATATAGTGTGGTTGATGTAGCGCTTTTGAAGGTTAACTGCCGCACATTCGAGAATGGCGTAAACCTCAGCCTGGAAGATGGAGGCGTGATTTCCTAAGTTTATACTCCTATTGAACTTAGGTCGCTCTCCATAAACTCCACAGCCTACATCCCGTCCCATTTTGGAACCATTCGTGTACCATATTAGGCATCCGGGCTCGCAGATTAACTGGCTGTTCAACCAGTCTTCTCTAGAGGGCATTTCCACGGTGTATTGTTTTTCAAATACATGCTTTGTAAGCATAACATCAGATGTCATGCTCAATGTAGGTGATTCCAGAATTGAGTCTTGCAAAGATCTCAACTTCTGGGAAAGCCAATTCCTCCTACCTTGGATATAAGCCCTGTACATGCTGGCTTTCGCCTCTTTCTGTATAAATACATGGAGAGGCGGTAGTCCTAGCAATGCATTCAGTGCTAGTCCAGGAGAGGTAGACATAGCACCTGAGGCCATAAGGCATGCAGTCCTCTGTAGACTGCCTAGCCTGTTGATAGCAGTCGACTGAAAGGCTTTGTCGTACCAAACCATGGCGGTGTATGCAATCATCGGCCGCACAATGGCAGTATACAGCCATAGGGCAATCCTAGGGTTAACACCCCAGTTCTTACCCATCAGCCGACCACTAGCCCCCAGAGCCATCTTAGCCTTTAGTAAGACATTGGCTAAGTGTGAATTCCACGTCAGTTTTTGGTCGATTGTCACGCCCAAATACTTTACTTCTGTGGAAAAGGTGATTACCTTACCATTAAGCCTAGGCTTTACAAGCATGTCCAACCTTCGCTTGTTAGTAAATGGCACAATCACTGTTTTGTCAGCATTGACTGAGAGGCCACTATTACCGCACCAGTCACTGACAGTATTAAGACCTCTCTGCATTATGCTAGAGATGGTAGATTGGCAGAAACCCCTCACAACGATTACAAGGTCATCTGCATAACCCTGCGCATCTATACGTGCGCCAGTCTGTATAAGAGCTGATCCACTGCCAGAGTCCATAGAACAGGCGATAGAACTCCGCCTTGTGGACAGCCTCTAGCCGTGGATATCTCAATGGTTGTATGGTGAAGGGCCAGTTTTGCACCTCTATGAGTGAGCATTGCCTCTATCCATCTGATGGTCGTTGGGTCGACATTTTTGTCTATCAGCCCGTTTACCAGCAGAGAGGTAGGGCAGTTATCGAAAGCACCTTCAATGTCAAGGAATGCACATAGTGCAATTTCCTTGTCCTCCATAGCCTTTTCCACTCTATCAATGAGACTGCTCAGAGCTGTCTCGGTAGACTTACCCTTGCAGTATGCATGTTGGCTATGGTGGATGGGAGATGCGACTAGCGCAACATCTCTTATATGTCTGTCAACTACCTTCTCCATAGTCTTCAAAATAAATGAAGATAGGCTAATTGGTCTAAAGGACTTTGGCTGGCTATAGTCCTTTTTTCCAGCCTTAGGTATGAAGATGACTTTGACACAAGACCATTCTTCTGGTACAAACCCCCAGGCGAAGCTCGCCCTGAAGATTTTTACCAGGTAAGGACAGAGGATGTCTACGCCCTGCTGTAAAAGAACAGGGAGCACACCATCCTCTCCACACGCTTTATGTGGTTTGAAAGAGTTGACGGCCCACCGTACCTGGTTTGGTCTTATTACTCTAGCCGCCCTACACCAGTCCTCGTTACGAGGCCTATAGTGATCAACTAGATGCGGTGGATGCAGGACCATATTCTGTGAACCAGGAAAGTGGTTCGTGGCCAGCAACTCTAAAGTTTCCTTCTCGTTAGTTGTAAAGGAGCCATCTCCTTTTTTGAGAAGACCAATCTGATTAGTTTTGGCCTTGGAGAGCAGTTTATGAAGTCTAGCTCCTTGCGGCAAGCTTTTAATTTCCTCGCAGAGATTCCTCCAAGATGCTCTCTTTGCCTTCCTAATCTCTATATTGTACTCAGTTAAGGCCTTAATATATGTATCCCATATGCCAGTCTTTTTAGCCTTATTGAATAGTTTTCTAGTTGAACCCCTGAGTTTGCCTAACCTGGAGTTCCACCAAGAAACCTGTCTCTGAGTAGTTTTTGTCTTTAGCGGGCAGCTTTCTTCGTATGCCATGCAAATGTCTTTCGTAAGTAAAGCTACTGCTATTTCTAGACTATCGCGAGTTTTGATACTTTTTGGGCAGTTTTCAAGGGTTTGCCTTAGTTTATCTCGGAAGATATCCCAGGCAGTTGACCTGGGATCCCTATAAGTAATAATTTGAGAGTCTAGGGCAGCCCTGATCTCAAATAAGATGTGTCTGTGGTCGGACATAGAATTCTCATTACTGACATGCCAGTCATTGATGTGTCTGGCAAGATTATAAGTAGCGAAAGTTATATCCAAAACCTCTTGTCTAGCACGAGTCACGAAGGTCGATTTACATCCTAAGTTAAGCGTGGTTAGATTGCGCCAGTAGAAAGTCAAAAAGTAACTCACCTCTATTATTGATGTCGGTGCTCCCCCACGCAGTGTGATGTGCGTTGGCGTCACACCCCACAAGTAACTCGGCGTTGTTCCGGGCGGCATAGTCTACCACCCTCACCAAGTCACCCGTTGGGTTGTCTCTATCTCCAGGTAGGTAGGCTGAGCACAAAATCACCCTCGCTCCACTCCAGCCTTTGAGGTCGACAAAAGCTGCCACCATGTCATCACTACATACCTCTGGAATTGGCAAGAAAACAACATTATTTTTGAAAATTATACATGCCCTGGGTCTTGTGCCAGTATTGTTAACTAAAATCTTACCGGCAGCTCCGAGTCCCAGAACCTGAGTATTGGCTACCCAAGGCTCCTGGATCAAGGCGAGGCTAGCTTGTCCTTCCAAAAGACAACACTCCATTACCGCGGTTGCTGCCGTGGCATGGTGGAGGTTGGCCTGGAGGATCCTCACCGTCCCCGCCTGGGTAGCCATCACAGGTTTCCCCGGCGGTATCGAGGCTTGGACTTAACTAACTTCGGACGTGCACCTCGTCCTCGGTTAGCTTCGGTCCGCCTATCGATCCGTTGCTCCCCTCCCCCCAGGGGAGCTCCTACGCCCTGTCTTGGTGGCTCGGCAACACTCTGGGGCCCAGGCCTAGGGGGCCTTCTGGCTGCGACGGATCGCGGCCCTGGTCCCCCCAAGCTCTGCCCCGCGCTACCTTGCCCCCTAGATGTGGACGGCTGTGGGTCTGGTTCGACCGCAGTTGTAGGCTTGCCTTCAGAGCCCCTGACCTTGAAAGTCACCTTTTTAAACCCTAAGGTGGCTTGAAAGTCGACGGCTGAAAGGGCCTCCACAGACAATTCATCAAGAGAAAAGGTAACAACGTGCCCATTCTCCTCAGACTTGCTGTGCAGGACCTTCCAGAGCTGTGTAAAGTCCCTCGTTCTGTGTCCTCAGTAGATGGATAGCCTCATCAATAGACTCTACCTCACTACTGCGAACAAAAGTGATCGCAACCGTGGGCTTGGGCAACTCGCTCTCGGGAATAATCGAGAGTTCTGCCCCAGTCCACGGCACGACCCTTGGGATCTCACTTTCGAGCCACCTTAGGCTGTCCTGGTTCTGACAAGTAATCAGGATCCAACCGGGCTTATGAGTAAAGCCCGCAAACTTCGGCCCCTTTCCTCTATCGACTATCTTCAGCATAGCCAAGGTTAGGGCCCGATGAACCTTCTTCATTTGGTCGTCGCTCCTGGAGGTAGCGTTACGGATACCGACTCGCTTTGCCTCCGCAACCTGCTTGAAGCTAGGTTTCGGGTTCCCACCCGAAGGAGCCTCTAGCCTGGGGGCTTTCTTAGGCTGTTCCTTCGGCGATTCATCTTCCGACCTTTGCCTTTTGTTAGGCTTTGGATCAGGAGGAACGTTTTGGATCGGAATTTGGGTCCAGGGCTTTAGAGCTAAAGCGCGGGCCTCATGGACCCCGACATTAGCCGCCAACAGCCTTCGGAACCTTTTCCGAGCCGCTCCGTTCAACTTAGGCGGCTTACTTAAGGACGCTACCGTCACCGGGGCCGCGGCTAGAGAGCCGCTGACCTCGGGTTGGTCATCTTCTAAGCAAGGCGCTATAGAGACAGCAGGTTCTGGAGAGGCCAGTAAGACCTCCTCCGACCTGTCGAAGGTTTCTCCTGATGAGGGAGAAGAGGGCTCTCCGATTGGAGAGCCAGATTTATATTTAAGATCAACCTCCATATAAATCCCACGAGTAGCAAGGGAAATAAAAATGCCCGCCGACAGAGCCCTGCATGTCCACGGGAGGGCTTAATACTCCCCGATTCGCCCTATTCTCGAGAAGACACCGCTCGCAACTGAGAACCCCTCAGCTATTCATCCATCGGCACGGTACGAATAACACCTTGGATTTGGGGTTTGGTTTCGGGTCTACTCCCTGGTGATACGATTCTTTTAAGTTGTGGTCCCTTTCGGGCCGAGCACGTTGAAACAAAGCTTAAACACGCTAGGCCCGGAAGGGACCAAAACAAGGCGCAGAAGGCCTTTCGCCCTGGATCGCTCGGCATCTGTAGCTTCTATATTTCCCCCACGGAGGGCCAACATCGCATAGCCGCGCGCCTCCCCGACCCCTGCAACGTTGTACAGGAGAGAAGGAGGACGCACAACCCCGAGGTAGACCCATCCGCAGACGAAGTACAGTAGGCGGTCACGCGGTGCGTGACTACAGAAGGTCCCAGGAGGGACGACTGTGGACGTGGATCACTCGGACTGGCTAGAGTTCTGCTTTGTAGATAAGTGTCCCGCCAGTGACACGCAGATGTCCAAAGTTACTGCGGCATTTGTGAGAGCTATCGTCACCTCAATAGCTCTCGCCTGGACTAACTCTAGCTTCCCCCCCCCTAACGTACATAAGTAACCTTACTAAAAAAAATATAAAGCGTTCGTCGGAAGTCCTGCCCGCAATGCGCAGACTGCACGGACGCTTGTTATTGGTTTGCGGTCCACGTGGACCGTCCTCTGAAGGGCCACTGCAAACAAAGGCCCGCCGGCGTCGACGCGTCTTACTAACTACTACAAGTTCTCAATAAATAGACTGTTTCCATTTAAAGTATTAAGTATAGCATTCTAAGAACTATGCAATGTTGGCAATGTATTAATTTGCAAGTGCGCTAGCTCCCACCTTAGGAATACCTGTGTTGCGGGTGGCAAATTTATGCTAAATTTATGAATAAGATAAAAAAACTATAGCAGTATTATTTTTAGTAAGGTTTTTAGTAAGATTAAAACTACGATTGTGGATTGTAAATCCGTACTTCTATAACTCGAGGTATATTGTGGTCGCTAACTATTGCCCTCATACAAAAGTTCAGTGCCGCAGCGGGCTATGGAGAGAGCTATGGTCCAAGTTTGACTACGTGATAGATTCCGTAATGAATCCGTAGAAGAACCAAGATCACCGACATAGCTTTCAGGACCAGCAAGTTGAAGTGGCAATGGGCAGGCCATATAGCTTGCAGAACTTTTAACCGTTGGAGAATAAAGGTTCTCGAGTAACGACCACGAACCGGACAACGCAGTAGAGGCAAGCCCCCCTCGATAAACCAAAGACATCACAAAAAACAGCAACAAGTTGGTGGATGGAAGCGGGTCGAGTCCATTCGTCGTGGCATTCTACGGGGGAGGACAATGTCCAGTAGTGGACTGTTGTAAGCTGATGATGATGATGATGAAATACTACCCATTTTATCTGCAAAAAACTAATTTTATCACGGGAAAGCAATAAGTGTATTTAGTTCTACTGCACAGATTTTAATTGAGTTTTCACTGTCAAGTAGAACATTTATCGAGGAAGGAAAAAAGCATAAAGTAGCTTTGCAAGTACTTCCACGCAGGCGGAGTCGCGAGTATAAGCTAGTTTGGTACAAAAGATAAGAAATTGATGTTATTGTGTTCACAGTAATAATAACTTAGAAAAAAATCCAAAGGCCTGACAAAACCACCAATATTTGTATGACTTTAAAAATCGGTAAAAATAAAAATATTGCCATCAGTATACTGCTGAGCATAGGCCTCCCCCGTATAATTCCACGTCTTGAGCCGCCTCCGTCCACTGACTTCCTGCGGCCATGCAATGTTGTCGGTCCATCGAGTGGAAGTCGTCTTAAACTAAGTTTGCAAGAATTCCATCTTTTTTAAATATAAAAGCAGTTAATTCAATCAAAATTGTTTTAAACTCTATGTCTTCTAGGAGCCGTTCAAGAACACCCGAAGTTGAGGTTATCCTCGAAGCAGTCACGAAGCCCAGTCCACGAAGTTTACGGTAATTTTTTTAATATTTATATGTTATATTTGTGCTATTTCCTTATAAACGATGTTTAAAACAACTGTGTTTTGTTGTAGGAGTCGATCGAAAACACCAGAGAAACTTATGTCTCCTAAGAAAGAACATTCGGTTAGGACCAAAAAGTCACTATCGCGCTTAGTATTAGAAGCAAATACCTTCGCTAAAACTAAGCAGACTTTAGAATTGCTCGAGGCAGAAACTGCAGCGGAAAGCAAATCAGGTAAAGCTGAAACTAAAGAAGTTGTGATTGAATGCACTCCTATGAAGACTTTGAAACAAGTACCGAGTCTCATGGACGTAACTCTATCTCCGATTATCAACAAATCTGTCCTACAAAGCTCTAGCGATAGCGTTCTATCTGGATCAGTCGAAAAAGGATCTAAAGATAGTAGCACTACAGACGCAAATCTAAAACCGTTGCCAGCTTTCCTCACATTGCAAGAAACTTACTTCCAAAAGTCTGTTTTACACAGCTACCAAAGCAGTGCGGCTGATTCTTCTCATAGTATCGAAGAAAAGACTAGAACTGAATCTCGTACAGATATGATACAGCTGCCAGCGTTCACGACTTTGCACGAAGACTGCGACCGATCTGTGCTGCATAGCTACGAAAGCAGTGTTGTGACTTCACAGAGTATCCAAGATATTGAAACACCTAACAAAGCTGACATAAACGTATCGAAGCCCTTCGGGGAAACACCCATCCATACGAATTTCGGTTCTGTACTCCATAGCCATCAGAGCAGCATTGCAACCTCAACACGATCACTGAACGTTTCCAGTCTAATAACCGATGATAGTGACGTCGAAATGACGGAGAATCAAGAGAGGGCGGAACAGAAAGAGAAAGACCAGATAGTGGACATAGAAAGAGAAATTCATGAGATTGAAGATGACATGTCGAATGATGGTGATCAGAGTGCGTCGGGTGATGAATCAAGTGATGAATCGGAGGAGTCATCGCAATCAGATATTGTAAGTTCTGCTGATGTAAGTTTTGTATTTTTATATCTCCGAAATGGCTTTACCGATTTTATGCAGGTTTTTCCAAATTTTGTATAATTTCAAAAAAGGTTCTTAGATTTTATCGTCTCACTCTTACATCACTGATCCTGCAGTAGACAATGGGATGTTTGTTTGTAGGTTTTAATTGATTACTTTGACTAAACAATATTTTGTGATATTTCAGTCATTGGCTGCTTATGATGACGTAATTGCGATACATGAGAGCTCAGATGATACATTTTCTGAATCAGATGATTCATCACGATCAGATTCTGACAAATCTCCACCAATTGCACCAGAAATACTACATAAGCAAGTTGAAACAATTATAAAAACTATTAGGGTCCCTTCAGATTCTGAATCAAGTCTAGATCAAGAAGAATCTGAGTCTGAAGATTCAAATCAATCTAAGAAACTTGAATTAGACGATGAAAGTGACGAAAGTAGTAGTGATGTACATAAGAAACTGGATAAAATTGAACTTCCAAAGCAAATTAAAGGTACGACCGAACTTTTGAACCAAGGAGATGACATTTTAGAACAAATGGAAGTTACAATAGATCCGCTGAACCAAGCTCAAGTTTCACTGATGACGGAAGATGGTTCATTGATAGATGAAGTTACAGAATCAATGCAACAGACAAATCCTTTAGACCAAGCTCAAGCTTCACTGATGACTGATGATAATTCAACAGTTTTAGAAGACAATATTTCAGAGCCATCTAAATTACCAGTCACACAAGCGCCTCAGACTGGCAGAGATACAATGCAGGTTGAAATTGAAACCACGAAGGAAACAGACGAAAAACAATATGAAATTGTAATTTCAAAGCATAATGAAGATCCTTTAGCGCAAGTCTCTCTGATGACGGAAGATGGTTCCGATCAGGAATTGAGTTTCAACAATTCTAATGGAACGATTAAGCCTGTAATCAATATGGAGAAATCTCAAAACCCAGGTAAGGGTTTGATTATTTTTGACTAATGACTAATAATTTTAGTAACAAACATTAAAAAAACGCTTTTTTGAAATATCAAATTTAAATTATTAATCATTAAATTATTTATTATTTATTATTAATCTTATCTCGTATTAATCTTACTTACGAGATACGATTAATAATAGACGACCTCTGTGGCGCGGCGGGCGAAGGTTGGCCTGCGACGCAAGAGGTTGCTGGTTCGATTCCCGCCTCGTAACAATTATTTGTGCGATCGCAGATATTTGTTCAGGGTGTTCTGGGTATTTTCTATGTATAATAAAAAATATCTATCTATGTTTTTTTTGTTTATACTACTTGGATGAAGGAACAAGCAAGAGGCCCACCTGATGTTAAGCGGTATCCTCTGCCTATGAACAGTGCATTACCGTAATATATGTAATATATTGTATTAAGTATATCAGTTATCTAGTACCCATAACACAAGCTCTGCTTAGCTTGGGGCTAGACAATGTTGTGTGAACTGTCCAGCATTATTTATTTATTTATTTAATAAAATTGATTGAATTCGAATATATTTCAATTGAGTTAACAATTGAAAAGCTTATTATTGCCAACGTGACCCACCTATGCAAATGACGATTATACATAGGCTACTTTAAGGTATTTTAGTTCGAATAGTTTTATATCCAAACGATTCACACTCATTTACTATTTTACTGTGTTGTTGTTGATGATCTATAAAATATACTTTTGCAGAAAAAGAAATGCGCGTCCAAGATACACAAATAGAAGCAATGGATGTTGAAGTACCAAGATCATCAGGTGTGGATGTAGTCGACACTTCCTTATCCGAAACAGAAATTAAACAGCCTGATTTTGTTCCAGTTATTAAAAAGCATAAAGATACTAAAAATGTGGATTCTGAATCTCAAGCTGTACAAAAAACAGCAAAACCAGTAACTGTAAAAGAAACATTAAAAACAGATACTGCAAAAGAAACATTGAAATCAGTAGTTGTAAAGGAAACGTCAAAATCAGAAACTGTAAAAGAAACATTGAAACCAGTAGTTGTAAAGGAAACATCAAAATCAGAAACAGTAAAAGGAACATCAAAACCAGAAATTTTACAAGAAACATCCAAACTAGAAACCACAAAAGAAGCATTGAATCCAGTAGTTGTAAAGGAAACGTCAAAACCAGAATCTGTACAAGAAATATCCAAACCAGATACTGCAAAAGAAACATTGAAACCAGTAGTTGTAAAAGAAACGTCAAAATCAGAAACTGTAAAAGAAACATCAAAACCAGAAATCTTACAAGAAACATCCAAACCAGAATCTGTACAACAAATATCGAAACCACAAACTTTAAAAGAAAAATCCCAACCAGAACCTGTAAAAGAAACATTGAAACCAGTAGTTGTAAAGGAATCGTCAAAACCAGAAACTGTTAAAGAAACATTGAAACCAGTAGTTGTAAAGGAAACGTCAAAACCAGAAATTGTACAAGAAACATCAAAACCAGAAAGTATAAAAGAAACATTGAAACCAGTAGTTGTAAAGGAAACGTCGAAACCAGAAATTGTACAACAAACATTGAAACCAGTAGTTGTAAAGGAAACGTCAAAACCAGAAATTGTACAAGAAACATCAAAACCAGAAAGTATAAAAGAAACATTGAAACCAGTAGTTGTAAAGGAAACGTCGAAACCAGAAATTGTACAACAAACATTGAAACCAGTAGTTGTAAAGGAAACGTCAAAACCAAAAAATGTACAAGAAACGTCAAAACCAGAAACTGTAAAAGAAACATTGAAACCAGTAGTTGTAAAGGAAACGTCAAAATCAAAAATTGTACAAGAAACGTCAAAACCAGAAACTGTAAAAGAAACATTTAAACCAGTAGTTGTAAAGGAAACGTCAAAACCAGAAACTGTACAAGAAGCATCAAAACCAGAAACAGTAAAGGAACAATTTAAACTAGAACCTGTA
This sequence comes from Operophtera brumata, assembly GCA_932527175.1. Taxonomy (NCBI): domain Eukaryota; kingdom Metazoa; phylum Arthropoda; class Insecta; order Lepidoptera; family Geometridae; genus Operophtera; species Operophtera brumata. The sequence goes on along the minus strand of OW052231.1, from coordinate 5,726,743 downwards.
AATGAACCTTCTGCAAAATTAACAGTTGCTGAAGTTGAAGAAAAGGAAAAAGTTGAAAAGATGGAGACTGAATCTGATTCTGAACAGCCATTGAAATCTAAGAGTGAAAATATTGAAAAGATGGATGTTGTTCCTGAATCTCAATCACCAGAACAAGAAACTGTAACACCAATACGTACTCGCAAACGCCTCAAATCTACATCTAACTCTGAAATTGAGCACAAAGAGGTGGAAGAACCAAAAACGCCTGCCACTCGAAAACGTGCTCAATCTAGAGCAAAATCCATTGAAGTTAACACAAAAGAAGCGATTGATGAGCCGAAAACGCCTACACAAAAACTCACAACAAAATCTTTAAACAAATCTAAGACAGAAATTCCGGATCTTGAAGAACAAATTATAGCTTCAAGCAAACCTGAAATGGACATCGAAGAACCAAAAACACCAATCGCAAGAAAGCGTTCTCAATCAACAACTTCCAACCAATCAGAGGAAACCACTCCAGAAATCACCACCCCCTCCAAACGTAAAACCACAACTGAAGTTACGAAGATGATTACACGCCGTATGTCACGAGAAATGAGAGAGCTTGACGAAACAAATCGGTCGCACGACGAAACAAATCGTTCGCTCGACGAATCAATAACTCCTAAGCGACGTATTCGTAAAAATACCGATGACAACGTAAGCGTGGCGTCAGGAAGTTCGGTTGGATCTAGTATTAAAAGTGGGGAGTCTAAATTAAGACGGGGGAGAAAGTCTACAGTCGCAACGAAGCCGGACCTATCTGTGATCCCAGAAGTGATTGCAGAAGAGAGTAGGGAGCAGAGTGGTCTTGATGTGATCAATGAGTATTCGGAGGCTAGAAGGTGAGTCTAACTTATACCTATTGCACATTGTATTGCCAATATCACTTGTGGTGTTATTTATCTTATGAATGATGCTCTTGCGATCTCTATCTAGACGCGTATCTCATTGTCGCTCTCCCAAGAGTCCGTCAGACAATTCCAAATCCTTAACTTTCGGTAATTTCCTATCGGTTATTCACAGAGTTATCGCGTCGCGAAATTCGGCATCATTTGCATTTAATTGACATCGCTACCGAACCGAATCCATAAATGCAAAGATGGCAAAGGCCGTGCAAAAGCTGATTTGTATGAAAACTTTGTCATTTTCAATTTCCAGATTAACTCGCCACCAAAAATTGACGCTAGAAAAGTCGCGCGGTCGCCGCGCCAGCACCGCGTCCAAAGCTTCTAGGTAAGGATACATTCTCTTCGCTATATTTATATATTCACTAATGCTAACGTATGTCTGTAACATCATCAGCCGTTAGAAATTCTCTGCTAGACATAGGCCTCCATCGAATGCCACGGCAAAAGGCCTTGAATCCACAGACGTCTCGCGATCTTTACAATGCTCAACTAGATGGTATCGCCGTTCATGATGCTAGAACACATGCAGATTATGTTAAGAAGCTCGCAAAATTAAAAATTTATTGCGCTAGAGAGGTACTGTATTGTTACGCGCCAACACAGAATGAATATGGCGCCACAGATAAAGTCATTCGGCAACACCTTTAGAGCCTCGTAACGCCATCTATTGACGAATAGCTGAACCTGTGGCTCTACCCATAGAGTAAAGATGTGTCAGAGAAGTGTAGCGGGAGCCTGCTATCCTGTTGTTAGAGCAGGATAGATATAGTTCCCGATAGTTCTAGACTATGGTATACGTTTCTACAGATTGCTCGTAATTGTTAGAATATTCGAGACTCTAAGACGCTCGTATATAAAGTCGTAAATTAATTCGTGGAGTGCAGTTGACTACTAGCTAAGTGTGTGAAGTAATCAAGAGACCTGAGAGGGATAATTTAGAACAGCGTAGTATAGTGCAAGTAAAGTGGTGAGAGTGATAATTTTGAATAGTGCGGTTAACGGAAGTGTGAATTTGTGCTTTTTGGATTATTTTATTAAAAAGTGTTAATTTGTTCACCGGTGTTTTAAGAGTTTATTTTATCCTGAACCCTAGCTCGTAACAAATTGGTGTCAGAAGTCGGGATAAAATAATGCCGGTACTTCCAAAGGACGATACGGAAGGTATCAGGACGCGCAGTCAACGGCAGTTGGAAATGGATGTCAGGCGACTTGAAGGTTCACCATCACAAGTGCGTCGCCAGATTCCTGACCCAATGGTGGAGCCAGCTGCTGGATCATCCGGGGTTTCACCACCATCAGCGGTCCAAGCTCCCGCTTCAATTGATTTTGCTGCTTTAATGGCAATGCTTCAGGAGCAGGCCCGTCGGCAGGAGGAGCAGGCCCGTCGGCAGGAGGAGCAGGCTCAACGCCTTGAGGAGCATCTGCGCCGTGATAAAGAGGAGCAGGCTCAACGCCTTGAGGAGCATCTGCGCCGTGATGAAGAGGAGCAGGCTCAACGCCTTGAGGAGCATCTGCGCCGTGATAAAGAGGAGCAGACTCGTCGGCAGGAGGAGCAGGTTCAACGCCTTGAGGAGCTACTGCGCCGCGATAAAGAGGAACAGACTCGCCTCATAAGGGACCTGTACGTGACTATTGGGAAAGAACTCCGGGATGTAAAAGACCAGGTACAAAACCAAGAGAGTCGCATCTCCAAAGCTGAAACCCAGATCGCCGATGTTAGAAAGGCTCTGGGTGTGCTGAAGTCTGGAGATGGGAACGTGGCTTCAGTGGTTGCTACACCTACAGTCCGAGGCTTCAAGGTGCCGCCGTTTGATGGAAGCTCTTCGTGGTCAGCCTACAAGATCCAGTTTGAGGCCGTGGTCAAGGCCAACGGATGGACCACAGCGCAGGCTATGACTGCCCTTACTCTAGGCCTTCGTGACCAGGCGCTTACCATTTTAGAGGCCCTCGGAAAGGAATTCACCTACGAACAGATGCTCGAAGCATTGGAATCCCGCTATGGTGATGCACATTTGGAGCACGTGTTCCGCGCTCAATTAAAGGAGAGAGCGCAGCGTCACTCTGAGAACCTACAGCAGTGGGCTCTCGAAATAGAAAAGCTGGTTCGAAAGGCATATCAATCGTCACCGGCACTCATCGACGGTAATTTAGTCCAAGCCTTTGTCGATGGAATACGTGACCTTGAAGTACGGGCTGCTGTGAGACTTGGGCACCACGAATCTTTGAAGAACGCTTTGGCGCATGCATTGGAGGTGGAGGCCGTACGTCAGGACCATCGAGTGCACCGCATCAGGGAAATGGTGGCATCTCCTAACCGTGACAACCGTCCGAAATTTAGCCCTAGATGCTACGTGTGTGGGGATAAGGGTCATCTAAGGTCTAGTTGCCCCAAACGGGTAATCGAAAGGAAAGTTCGATCTCAGGAAGACCGGGTGGTTGCCTCCACCTACAACCAGCAGGGAAACGAGTAAACGCCAGTACTGCGGGGCGAGTGCTGGCCGGTTTTAGAAAAGCCCCAAGAATTTTGATCTCACAAGACCATGATGGTAACGCGGATGCGCTATCAGGAAGACCTGGTCCGGATATGGGACGGACCATACCGTGTTGTGACCAGGATTAAAGATGTCACGTACCGAATTCAGAAGGGGCTGCGAGGTACACCTAAGATTGTACATGTAGATAGATTGGCGCGATATTATGGGTCTAACGATGCTCGGGACGAGCACGTCTAAGGAGGGGGCAATGTTACGCGCCAACACAGAATGAATATGGCGCCACAGATAAAGTAATTCGGCAACACCTTTAGAGCCTCGTAACGCCATCTATTGACGAATAGCTGAACCTGTGGCTCTACCCATAGAGTAATGATGTGTCAGAGAAGTGTAGCGGGAGCCTGCTATCCTGTTAGAGCAGGATAGATATAGTTCCCGATAGTTCTAGACTATGGTATACGTTTCTACAGATTGCTCGTAATTGTTAGAATATTCGAGACTCTAAGACGCTCGTATATAAAGTCGTAAATTCATTCGTGGAGTGCAGTTGACTACTAGCTAAGTGTGTGAAGTAATCAAGAGACCTGAGAGGGATAATTTAGAACAGCGTAGTATAGTGCAAGTAAAGTGGTGAGAGTGATAATTTTGAATAGTGTGGTTAACGGAAGTGTGAATTTGTGCTTTTTGGATTATTTTATTAAAAAGTGTTAATTTGTTCACCGGTGTTTTAAGAGTTTATTTTATCCTGAACCCTAGCTCGTAACAGTATATATTCTGTGCCAGAGATGTGACGTACCTCAATTTAAAGAATTCTTGAAATCTCTTTATCACCAGTCTTTAGACGTCCACTGCTGGACGAGGCCTCCCCCATAAAATGCAATGTGGGGATTTGCCATACTCACCAGTCTTGGCAGGCGGATTGGCGATAGCAGTATTTTTGTTAAGTTCTCAGGTGGATGCTGCCGCCCATCCCCTGGTGTAATCCCTTAGTCGGCTTTTACGAAATCCACGGGAGGAGACGGAGGGCTCTATTCTAAGGCCGTACACACAGCGGCACAGTGGTGGTACGGTGAAGATTATAAAGAATTGGTTAGACTAAAAACAGCCATTCAACTAGTTTGTGTTCTTGATTTAGCTTAGCTAAATCTGACAGGTCCAGTCTGTCCGAACACGATGAGGAGGACAGACAACCCGCCTTTGACCTGCAGCCTATAGACAGGATGAGCTTGCTCAATAAGGAGGTGTACGATGGTGAGTATAAAGACGGCGGAGTCGTAAACTGGGCAATTTTACCTACAACATGGTCAGTTTAATCAGGTTCGTTTATGGAGATGACCGTCTGATCTGTTCCGATTAGAATAGAACATTTTCAAGGGAATAAAATTGAATAATAGCAAGGTTAAATTGTACAACTTTTTATTGCTAACAAAAAATATACATAGAAATTGATGTACAAAGGCGAGCTATTATAGTTTGATGCTAATTTATATTTAAAAAAAAACTTATTATCGTAAGTTTATAAAATGTTTTATATTTAAACACAGTTTAGTAAAAATACAACTTAACTTAAAAGTTACGCTGCAGATTTCGGTGCCTAGAAAAGATTTTGGTCAAAATATTTTAGTATTGAGTTGGTATGTATTGTCATCATGAAAAGTCAGGTCGTGTGGATTTTTGTTTTGTTTGTATGAAAATACTAAATATCTTAACTCTAGGGTTGAGCTCGCCTTTGTACATATCTTTTGTTTTATTTTATTTGTAATGTTTTTTCTGTGTGCAATAAAGAGTTATAAGAATTATTTTTAACTTTTTTTATCTTAAAATTCAAACTGATTTAATTTGTTGTACAAAATGTGGTTTAAGTTATACAATACTATTACTACGTAGCTGCTAAATACCACAAAACTTCTCATCATAAAACACCTCTCATCCAATAATGTACTCGTTCACTGCACTTGCAAGCAGCTTTGTAGTAAAGTAAGTTAAAAAGCATAAAATATTACTGAGACACGCGCTTATTTGCAATGCATGTAAAATAATCTGTTCTCTGTTGATCGTTTCGCCTTCCGAGACCAGCCCCTTATTGCCTTACAAACTAATAATCATGGTGGATGGTCCAAAACTATTTACCATACAAAACTTTGAGGAACCAAATGTCGGTGATAGATTTAATATAATTTCGTCACTAGTGTAAAAACTAATTATAAAATGTCAAAATGCCAGAATAATTAAAAAAAAATACTTTTGGTTAATGTTAAAATTAATGTTTGTATGAAAATATAGTTCGTATTAAAACTAAATAAATAAATAATGCTGGACAGTTCACACAACATTATCTAACCCCAAGCTAAGCAGAGCTTGTGTTATGGGTACTAGATAACTGATATACAATACATTACATACATAGATATTTTTTATTATACTTAGAAAATACCCAGAACACCCTAAACAAATATTTGTTCCGAGGCGGGAATCGAACCCACAACCTCCAGCGCCGCAGGCGAACCTTCACCCGCCGCGCCACAGAGGTCGTCAAAATAAACTGGGATAAAGCCGTTTTGTTCTTAACTTAAAATTAAAACACTAGTAATTAAGTTATATCTATTCTAGTACCTACTCGGTTTTGGACCATCCACCTTAACAGCACACCCAGTTCGTTAGACAATAAGGGGGCTGATTACGAAGTGGAGATCAAAATAAATCAAAATCAAAATAAGAGAGAATGTAAAGTTGACAATCACTGCCTCAGACAAATAAAGGAGTTCAGACAGAACACGACGCACGATACAAGTGAAGCCGAAAAACCATGCTCCTGACACAGAAATGTATAGTACTGAAGTAAATACACGCACACAGACAATGCATCCAAAAAATGCTCATCACTCGTTAGTGAGTGTGTTTTCTACAGATGACACACACGCACGCGTAATAAACTGGCTTCAGTTTGCTAAAGGACAACGTTCCGTCTTAACTTTTATTTGTCTGAGGTGATTGCTCGAAATTAGCATGTTTTTTTACCTTTTACTAATATCCCCTTTACCTAATATGTCGCTCAAAGTCAACAATCGTCACAATTTTGAAGTATCCTGACTGAAATTATATTAAGGCGATAGGTAACCCAAAATTGCAGGTCAATGCGTTACCAATTTAACATCGAACTTAACGACGTAGATTTAAAGACCAATTGAGTTCGAACTTCAGTGAGACGGTTACGACAAAAGCACAGAGCCTGATTTCTGTTTTTTATTGGTTTTTAAGTTTTTTCCGCAACCACGTAACATAAATTAAAGTTTGGCACATTGATTCACTAGTAGATACTTATTACATTGTTTTGAGTATTTTTCATATAGTAAGTATTATTCAAAATAAAATCTGTATTGACCCACAACTATAACTTGTAACTTTGGTTGCTCAAATATTCTGTAATAACTTATTTTTTTTAATATCTTCTTTTTTCGTCTAAAAAAAACTGTAACTGTATTGATTGATTACTAATAATTTCGTTATAAATGTGGAAACTTTTAACTGGCCATCGGCAGGATATTTGTACTCATACAAGTATTCTTTTTTTTCCTGTATGCGTGTAAATCTGTAAGTTTTTCAAAGATGACCCAAACAGCAAACTGACCCATGTTTAAGTTTTTTTTACGATCAAGACAAATAATACGAATCGTGTTTAAGCCAATCATACAAGAATTAGATAATATCCTGAACTTCTACGTTTTTTTGTATGTTTAAATCTCTATATTTACCACAGATAAAATAATACTATTCATATTTACGAACGTTTGGGTTACTTATCACCTTAATATTGATTTATACTAATGTCCTTGTTGTTTTTTTTTTATGCACATCTAGCGGGCCAACCTCTGAAAGCCTCTTACAAATCTACAATTAGAACTATTCACCAAAATCTTTGTGTTTTAGCGCCATCTAGTTACTATTAATACGAACTCTCATTGCGTTGTCCGTTAGTTGTGCAAAGAGACTCAAGTAGTTTTAATATAAATCCACTGGTTGCACTTTACTAACTTGCTTGCTAGGCCCGCCCGATGAGGACGAGCTCCAACTCAGCATGTCGCCAGAATCCATCGCGTCGGACGCTAGCAAGATGAGGAGATGTGAGTATGCTTTATGCGCTAGTTCTGTTTGGCTCGACCGCGCACTTACATTAATTTCATTAGTTATATCGACACACATACACGGGTTTCATCATCGTTGAGAATATACGCACGCCTTCAGATTCTGTAGCGAGATCAGTTTTTATAGCACATAGATGCTTCGAAGAGTCTTAATAGAAAAAGTATTTTTTCATAGCTTTCCCAATAACTATAACATGTTTTGTTAATGATGTACAGTAAGTACGGCATTAAATGTACAGTAAGTACGGCATAGTACGTGTACGTAAGTATAGTAACACAAGTAAGTAAGTACGGTAAAGACACATTAAAGTAAGGCCAACGAGACGAGATAAAGAATGTAAACGAACTTTCAGGGAACGGTCGGCATTATTTCGTACGAGAGATGCGAGATAAATACAGAGATAATAATCGGTCAATATCGCAATGTAACTCAACGGTTTACCGTCTTTTCCTCGTCTCGTTGGCCTTAAGTTTACGAATTTTAAGTTTGATAACCATCTTTATCTCGTCTCGTTGGCCTTAAGTTTAAGAATTTTAATTTTGATAACCTTCTTTATCTCGTCTCGTTGGCCTTAAGTTTACGAATTTTAATAACTCTCTTTATCTCGGATCTTAGGCCTTAAGTTACGTATTTTAATTTTGATAACCTTCTTTGTCTCGTCTCGTTGGCCTTAAGTTTACGAATTTTAATTTTGATAACCTTCTTTATCTCGTCTTGTTGCCCTTAAGTTTACGAATTTTAATAACTCTCTTTATCTCGTCTCGTAGGCCTTAAGTTTACGAATTTTAATAACTCTCTTTATCTCGTCTCGTAGGCCTTAAGTTTACGAATTTTAATTTTGATAACATCATATTTGATTAATCGCTTGCACAGGCATTATTTAGGTATTTTATTACAATTAAATGTGTAGTCAAAAATAAAATACAAAAACTGATTTTATTAGATAGATGTCTCAAATTATATTAAGTATATTTGGTACTTATTGTTTATTATTTGTTGTTAGGTATCAACTTTAGATTAATTCCAAATTTTAGTCTGTGAGCCAAAATAGTGTCATAAAAAAAGTAAGTGTTCTGCTGGATGTTTTTTTTTTGTTGAGAAAATCCGATTGTCTTAGAACAAATATCCGAAGACATCTGACAAAAAGCAACGGCGAAAAAACAGTTAATCAATAATCTATTATGGTGTACGGGAATTTCAGTTAAGGGCTGATTGGGCGCGACTAACGTTGTTCCACCAATATGAGCGCAGTCCAAGGTTCGATGCCCTGCTCGCACTGAGAATGTCCGCACTTCAAAGGTCCATAGGTCTGTTGATGCTGGATTCACAATAGGTGTCTTCTTTGAGGTAGGGGTAATATGGAACACGCGAGATGGTTCGGAGACGCGTCCGGCAGCGGTACGATATATGGAATTGCAAAGATTATCACGTCACCAACAGCCAATAAGAAACGAGTAGTTTTTTTGTTGATATACCCTCTGAATTGTGTCTGCTTTTGGATTCAAAATATGCTACCCACATAAAACAAACAAAATGAAAAACAAAATACAATTGAACGAAATCAATTCCGGTACGGAACATATGCTCTTTTTTTCGTTTAGTTCTTTAAACACAACTTTACGGTTGTTTACTCTACAAGTATTTTGCTTCATGTATTTTCAGCGCGCATGGCTAGAGCGTCTTCCGAAGCTAAAGTGGTGGTGAAACCAGCTAAGATACATAGACGAATCGCTTCCGTGGATGTTCCTGGTAAGTGAAACCCCTATACTGGCATGGTGCAATATTATTTTAAAACCACACTGAAAGATGATCGAATCGAGACTGTATTGTGTATGGACTAAAAATTTGTATTCTGCACCCTCTTATAACAATTCAGTTTACCTACAATTCATGGCGACCATAGCTAAGAGTAGAATAATGGAAAGAGTGAAAGAGAGACGCGTCTATTGAGCTAAAATTCAAGTCTTGGTGACATTTACTTTTAGAAAGAAGAAAGAATATATATTTATTTGTATACAAGAGTTACAGAGAAACACATACAAAACTAAGGCTAAGAGGAAACAGATTTGAAGGTACGAGAGTAACAAAATGGCTCTGCCTCAGCATGGCATGAGTTGGTTGACAAGCAAGCTCCGCTGGTCTTCCGTCAGAACCACTTGTTGGCGTTACGACTAACTACTCCGTTTAGTCTTTCCGTGTTCTATTGTCGTCGAGTTTAAAAATATTGACGTAGATGTCTCGGTTCAAGACCGAAAGAAGAAGTCAGTTGGGTCTTTCCTGAAAACTATAATCTGGGTCTCTTCGAGACTAGAGTGAATAGGTGCATTCTAGACCTTCTCCATCGTTAGCACTTACCAACAGGTGAGATCGTGGTCAAACAAAGGTCTAACAATGAAAAAAAACATGTCCCCTAGTGAATCCAAGGGAGGTGGGCGCAGTGCAATGCTCTGCCTACCAGCGAACAAGGTGGCTAAGTAAGGATACTAAGAATTGCCGTTTTTTTTTTTTTTAACGTTGGTAGACCTTTGTTTGGCTACTATCTCACCTGTTGGTAAGTGACGATGTGGCCGAAGATGGAGCGCAAAGGTCTAGAAGGCACCTGTTCACTCTAGACTTGAAGAGACCCAGATTATAGCTTTCAGGAAAGACAGACGACGGTAGTGTAGTCCACTCCTTAGCAGTTAGCATTATAAAGGTAGAACCGAAACGTATTGTGCGAATAGAAGGTATACTAATGAGGTAAGGATGGTACTGAGCCGTACGCCTGCTCGTCCTATGATGAAAAGGAGATGGTGGGATCAGATCGTGCAGTTCCTGGGAGCATTCCCCGAAATGTATCCTATAGAAGATCGAAAGGCATGCAACCTTACGGCAGTGCTCTAGACTCTGGATCTTAGTCTCCGCCATATGTTGCTCACCTATAAGCCTGAAAGCTCTACGTTCGATCGAGTCCAAGGCAGCAAGCTGGTATTTGGCCGAACCATCCCTAACATGGCAGCAGTACTCCATACCAGCCCGGACTTGTGCGTTATATAAACTGTGAAGCTGTCCTGGTGTGAAGTAACGCTTTACCTTATTCAGGATGCCTAGCTTCATGGCAGCTGTTTTTGCCTTAGACTCGATGTAAGAGCCAAAGTTGAGAGTAGGCGTGAGCGAAACACCTAAGAGCTCGAGGTGATCTCCTATAGCTACAGGTACATCACGGAATGCAGGAACTTTGAGAAACGGACTTTTTTTCGCCGAGAAGAGATAAGCCTGCGTTTTAGAGGCATTGAACTTGACTAGATTGGCATCACCCCAGTCGGATACAGCCTTGCGAGTCAAATTCAGACGCTGCAGCATCTCATCTCTTAACTCCTGAATTGCATTCTGCCTAGGTCGCGCAGTGGAAACATATCTCTCCACAACTGTGCTATCGTCTGCATACCCAATGATACCGGGCATTAACAGATGGTTAATGTGCAGCAGAAACAGTGTGGATAGCACTGACCCCTGAGGTACCCCGGCACTTTCAGTTGCGTAACTAATCAGAATAAAGAATAAAATGTTTTATTTTATTGAAACAACAAACAGCTACATTATAAACTACTAGCGACTCGCCCCGGCTTCGAACGGGTAGCCCCCGGTGACCCCCCCCCCCCCCCCCCCCACCTACCCCTCCCCCCTATGTCAATCTTTTTTTGTATACTACTTGAATGACGGAACAAGCAGATGGCTTACCTGATGTTAAGCGGTAACCTCAGTAATCTCCTGGTTCTAAGCTACCCCACCAATTTTCAGCCAAATCGTTTCACCCGTTCTTGAGTTATTAAGTGGTGTAACTAACACGACTTTGTTTTATGTATACAGATTACTAAAGTATTTGTAAGTACAAAGTAGTAAACTTAGTAATAATGCAGCCCACAATGCTGTTATCAGGTTACTATTAACATACTAACAACACATACCGCTAAGAGCTACTGTCGTACTAGGCGTCGTGTAGACTAGGCTAAGGATGATTACATTTTAAAAGCTATTGTTTGACTTGCAATGTATGTGTGTCCATCAAACCTTGCAACTGAATTTTGAACCAGTTGGCCTCGATCAATTGAGGTGAAATTTTGCATACCTGTCAAGGTCCGATAACAATACAATATTATGGTGGCAGCGAGCTGATCTGGGGGCTTTGTACGAGTTTGGATAGTTTTCGAAACTATATGAAGTTTCGTTTCCTTCCATACATTAACTTGCAGCGCCCGAATTGACGAGAAAACTAAGGACGCTGTCAGAAAATGTATTGAAGGAAACGAAACTTCATATAGTTTCGAATACTATCAAATTCTCGTCCTAAGCCCCCAGATGGTGGTGATGGTTTTCTAACCAATAAATATGATGTTCAGAACAGAGCCCGGCCGGGTCGCCGGCGCTCAGCGGCTCGGACAGCCCGGCGCGCAGCAGGCGTGCCTCCTTCACGCGCGCGGTGGAGGCGCTCCACACGCCGAAGGGGCGCCGCGCGTCCACTGACTCGAGGGTGAGTGGATCTGCATGAGGATCAAGGCTACTCAACATTTGGTTATCCATACGTATTTCTGCCGCAAAGCAGTAATGTAATGCATTTGGCACGTCCTTTATAAAGTTATAGAATTTGTGCGGAATATAAACAACAGCTATGCTTAAGTGAGACCAGTATGGATGGGCGTTGAGGACGAATACTGCCCCCCGAGATACAGTTTACACTAGTTCGGGGGACGGTGATTATCTAATGCATGCGCCAAGCACTGTGCTCAAAAGCATAGCTTTTGCCTTGCCTTAGGATAGTCAGGTCGTATGGAAGAAATCGTTTCATCGATAATTCCGCCTTTTGTAACATAATATATTGTAATTTGAATGCTCGTATTGCTGTGTTTCAAGGCACAATAGACTTTTCATCTTTATGTCAATTAGATGAATAAATTATGTATAGATAAATTATCAATCTTAGATTAGATTTTAACTGATTAAATCAAGTACAATTCCAATTAAAAATATGCATGGATACTACATTATAATTACAAGGGATCATTGTGTCAGAAACATGGCCAATAAGTCTATTTTTTGTCTATCTATTGTTTATTAAAATGGTTCGTCGTCGATTAAAATGGTGCACATTTATTGGGTAAAAAATTTGATAAATAAAATCAATACAACAAAGCCGATGGTTTAGGGGTTTTGTAAAATTATCTATGTTTTACAAGATATTCACAAAAACCGCTTTTTCTGGCGACGCAGGGTGTTTTTTTTTTGTATAAAGATTACTGCCTGTGGTTGCCGCAGTCTTTGACAAACGCGGTATCTGCCGAATGAGTGGAATCATGGACATTATCTTTTCGTCAGAGGATAAAGAATCTGACGAATACGGAAGAAATAAATGATCTGGCGAATGTGGAATATGCCTGCGTGTCCTAAATCCAAATCACACAGACGGAAGCGTCCCTAAGACGCCTTGGAACTGAATCTAAGACATAACGATCGATAGCAGGTCAATGTGACCCAGGGGGCTTAGTACGACAATTTGATAGTATTCGAAACTATATGAGGATTCGTTTCCTTCAGTACATTTACTAACAGCGTCCTTCGTTTTTGCTAGGGGCGCTGCAAGTAAATGTATCGAAGGAAACGAAACTTATATAGTTTCAATAACTATCAAAAAACGTACTAAGCCCCCTGGACCGTGCTATTGGACTCACTTCACCTTAGCTTATAGTAAAGACATAAATATTTCGTCAGAGGAGCGTCAGTCCGAGCGAGTCCCCGGCGCCGTCGGACGGGGACGCGCCGGCGACGCCGTCCCGCCGCGCGCGACGCGCCTCCACGCACTCCAACACCAGCCACACCGCTAGGACCAGGTGAGAACCCGCCACTATATAATTATTGAAAACAATATTGTAAGTTTCAGTCAGTAGTTTATCGACCCCTAGTAAACGCCCATAGTCCAACTAGTTGGACCACTCCACCAGACTGATAAGATGAAGTAGATCGTAGCCGGTAATTCAGCCGAATCGAGTAGTCTCGAATCATGACGGAACAAGCAGTTGGCCCACCTGATGTTAAGCGGTACCCTCTGCCTATGAACAGTGCATTATCTCATAGGTCACGTCCACCTAGGACGCACCCTATGCGGCATTGCACTGCGCCCGCCAGTAAAGATGAAGTCTATGTGCCTGTAATTTCATCGGCACCCATACCCTTCAAACCGGAACACAGTAATGCGAGCACTACTGCTTTGCGGCAGAAATAGGTATGGTGGTAGTACTTCCCCGGACAAACTCTTTCACAAAAAAGCTCTACTACTAACAGAACCGGTCCTCACTATATTGAGATAAATCAATCTAAAACTGGCCACTATTTCACTAGGTCAAAATAAGATATTCCTTATTCCGTATATACTAGGGTCATTATGAAACGTCAAGCTTGTGTCAAATGCCAAATAAAAGCGATGAAAGGGGCGTTTTGAGCATTGCAAGACATTTTGCGAAAAGGACATTTCCGTCGGAATTGACAATTTGAGATTGGTATCTACCAACCATGAATGTAGTAGTATAGTTCCTCAAACTCCCAGCACTTTTTTGGTTTTATGTCAAGTTAATCACCTGTCCATTGGCAAACTCTTGTGGCACCACTACCGGTCCGCTGAACACGCCAAAAAAAAGAAGAAGAAGAAGAATGTAGTAGTACATGGATTGAGTTCTAAAATAGCAGAGTGTTCCTTCTTACTCCTATCCTAGAAGATAGCTTGCTATCCTATGTTAGAGAGAAACAAATATATTGTCACACAACAGTCGTTTTTCCGTTCCGTACCCTGAATTTTGGTATCATGCATATACATCTCCCTAGATTGTTACCATGAATGTACTTACTAGTAATTTGACATTTGGCCTGGTACGACTTACACAAATAAGAACAGATAGATTTATGCTTGTCTCATTCCAACACATGAATACATTCATATAAAAGAATGAGACTGGTATATTCGATACCGTTTCGTTTTTAGCCTTAGTTCCATGCTTTAGTTCTTATTCCGAGCTACCAACCCGCCCATTTGGCCCCGAGTTGACACACTAGTCAATAAACTATAATATCCTAATCAGTATTTTTTTTTCAGATCTAAGAAAATGCCAGTTTTAGAAGAAGACAAGGAAGCAGAAGTAAAGTGATTTAATTTATTTAGTGATATAGTTTATTTTAAGTTTTTTTATATAAATAGTTATTTTAAGTTAACAGTTTGTATAGTAGTTTTTGCTTTTACCAATATAATACCGTGCGCAGTTAGTTTCAAATTAATACTTTCATGGGAACACTAAAATTGTTTTTTTTTCATGGAATTATGAAGACAGGCGAGAGAATAAATCAATGTTATACTATAAAAGTATTTTATTTAATAAATACACAATCAGTCGATTAAATCACATAAAAAATTATGCGTTAAAGTTTTAACAAATGCAGCAATATACAAGCCGACCAAAATGTGAAAATATTTCTATCACTAATATAAATACATAATCCTTGAGATCACGCGTAACTTCATGTTAGACAAGAAAGTAAAATACACACTTATACTACACTGCTTATTGATGACATTTATACATAACATAACAACTTTATGCCACAGTCAACTATATAGACGACCTCTTTGGCGCGGCGAGCGGGTGGCCGGCTGAGATGCGAGGGGTTGCGGGTTCGATTCCCGCTTGGGACAAGTGTTATTCCGGGTCTGTGTGATGTGATACCACGGTACTCGTAGTTCTTGATACCCAGGACAGGGGATCCTAGTGTGGGACACTATGCAGATGACAGTTTAGTTGTTATGTTATGTTATATTACAAAGTTAAATAATACTAACACTCAACATCTTTGTTGGATTCTGTCAATCTCTGAAGCTTAACAGCGCTAAAAATATAGTAGTCCTTTTCTAATAATAATAGTGTGAAAAGGAACGCGATAGGTTTTTTGATAGCGGTTTCGCTTTATAGAACTGCACAGAATCGACTACAAAAAATATAACAAAAAGCCTATGCATACTTCCTATCACCATCGGTAACTAGGCCCTTTTCGAGCCACCAAGCCTCAAATTGGTCACTGACCTAACGTTATTTCTTGTTACTAGTGCTACCAAGAAAGAACTGGTGACACAAAGCAGTAGTTACAATAATAAAACCATCTACATCTATTTAAAATATAACATATCTTTTTTATCGAAACAAAAAGGCACGGAGTCATACTGAAATCTCCAAAACTATAATGCCTCCAAACTTGAAAATTAGCATGAATGTTTCTTTCCGCTGCTAGGTCACGAAAAGGATTTACGAAATCCAACCCCTAACCGGATAAAAGAGGGTGATAAAGTTTGTATGAATTAGTTACCAAACTGAATCTTACGGCAACGCGTTATGGCATATTTTACAATTAAATTAGATTTGGAAGACGACGCAATTTGAAGTACACTTATTTCAGTTCAGTTCAGTTCTTGAACCAGTGTCCTTTGGGGAGTAGCCCACAATGTCACGTTTTAAAACAAGTTCAGCTTTTGCACGAAGGATATTCCGATGTATGGCGAGAAACGGTGTGCCAATTTAAAAAAAATAACCAAGCAGAAGTATCAAGTTGAAATATGAGGACCACATATCTACCAAATTCTATTAATTAAGAATTCATATTAATTAATTAATATTCATTATTATTATTAAGTTATTTGTTGTTCTATGTTTATGGCTTTAGCTTTATTGAAGTTAAAACGTGAGATATTTTTTTTAAAAAGTATAAAATGTTTCGAAAATTGCTCGTATACGAAGCCGCCGGCGCAAGCGCGGGCCGGACCGCTAGTTAACTAATAAATGCATTCACATTCAAAATCTCACTTCTAATCTCTTTCCACCTCTTTATCGTCATAGTTTTTGAGAGACCTACCGATGTGTTGCATAGCATGTAAAGGCATTATGGATAAGGCATCATTCAAGTCTACTTTTGGTAAGATATCATTTAGTTTATCGAATTTCCGACTAAGCAAGCTTTTACATATCTTCCAATCAGCGGGGTCTAACGACGTTGTTTTTGTACAGTCCACCACTTCTCTTTTCTGTCTAACAGCATTTCTTGAAGCATCTATATTTTCTTTGTTTTCTGGATTCACTTCTAGATTTTTCTTGGCAGCTTCAAGACCTTTCATGGCCAAAGGAATCGGTATGTTTTGATTCAATTTGTTCTCGTTGACTTCTGCGTCTTCCCCTTCTTTATAAGATTTAGGTTCGTCTGGTGAATGAAAATGCTTGTTAACATTTGGTTGACTATTCTCTACATTTTTTATTTCAGGCTGAGCTATCTCTTCATTTGTTTTAATGTCGCTGTTAGGTTTTTTATTTACGTATTCTACAACTATTTGCGGACTCGGTTTATTAGCTTCATCATTGTTCTGATCTGGTTCAATGACCTGTAAAGGTTTCGAATCAGGTTTTAAATTAGCTTTATTGACTGCCGCTTTTTTAGAAATGTCGTCAGGATTTTCTTTTATGTCTTTAATAGCTTCGATAGTTTCGACAGCTTTCTGAGCTATTTGTTGAACAGCGTCATTCGTAAGTTGCTCTAATCGTTCAGCCTTTTTGTCTACGTCTATTGCTAAAGGTTTTTCCGTAACACTCCCTATACTCTTTATCGCCATGTTGGCTATCTGTTTAATACTTTCTACAGCAATTTTCTTAGCTTCGTTGCTGTCTACTTTTTTATTTTGCTCAAACTCATTCTTTGTTTTAATAATCTCATTTAAAATGTCCTTTTGTTCCAGTCCGTGTTGTTTTAGAGTGTCTATCAACTGTTGTTCCTTGTCTGCTTTTTGAACATCTGACGGTTCAATTTTAGGTGCGGCGGATGGCACTATTTTCGGCTTTTCCTCGTCCTTATTCTTGATTATTTCAGCCATGATCTCATTTTGTTCTTGCATTAGCTCTTTTTGCTCTTCGCCGTGTTGTTTCATCGTTTCAATCAACTGTAGTTGTTTCAAGTTAATCTTTTCATTTTTGATTTCCTCATTGACTTTCACATCTGATTTCTCTCGAATTTTGTTATCTGTGTCTCCATTTGCTAGTTTCACTTCTTCTAACTTAGATTTCAAGTTCTTAGGGTGCGATTCAGATACTTTATCTGCTGCTTCATCTTCTTTAACCTTTTCTGGTAATAAAACATCGTTTGTCAACTTATCGTTGTTTATTTTATCCATATTGTTACGAGAGTCTGGGCTTTTTATTTCATTGGAATTGGACTCGGGTGGTACTGGATTAGGAGGCTGTACTTCTGAATCTTTAACAACAGTGTTGCTCGGTTTGTGCGCTTCTAGCTTGGCTGGGTCTCTCTTGGGTAGTTCATTTATGTTAGGCTCTGAAATACAACAGATATTATAATAAATTGATTTGAAGACGACCTTTGGGCCAGACCTGTGGTCAGATAAAGAACCAAAAGTTTAAAGACATGACGTGACATCCACAAATCAGCATTCAAAGTCAATAATATGTTTTTCTCAAACGAGCTTGTATCTTTTTTGAGGGCCTTCTTTGAGATAAATCTACCTTGACGGTCTAGCCCGGCATCGTTAGTATGAAAATTAATATTGTGTTGTTGGTACAAAGGGAGTTTCACTATGAAAATTGAAAATCGCCATGAAACATGTCTGACGCTACATATGTTCGTGGTGTGTCCGGACTAAGAATAGACCCGTCAGTCTCCTCCCGTGGATGTCGTAAAATCCGAAAATGGGATTACACCAAAAGCAACAGCACTTGAATACTCGACACCAATAATGCGATGACCAATCCGCCTGCCAAGAGTGATGACTGCAAATCCCCCCCATTGCATTTCTATGGGATATTACTCGTCCAGCAGAGGACGTCTCAGGCTGATGATGAAATTAAACTAGTGGAATTACAACACCTCTGTACAATGCATTAAACTAAGTAAGTTAAATTAAGTATTAAACTAGTATTTGAGCAGTTAACAGTACTTTAACGAAGATGATACTTTTCACTAAAAACGGGATATATACCATGATTATTGAGTTTTGTTTGTTTCCGATATTTCGGCACAGTTGCATTGTTCGTAATAAAAGAGTGAGAAAGAGGGTAGACCGATATGTCTGCCAATAACATCTACTCGCAAAGACTTTCGTTAGTTCTTCCGTGATCATGGCGCATGCAACTGTGCCGAAATATTGGGAACAAACAAAACTCAATAATCATGGTACCTAAATATCCCGTTTTTAGTGAAAAGTGTGTATGTATGTGTATGTATGTATATGAGATTCAGAGTCGCGCAAAGGGCGATGGAGAGAGCTATGCTCGGAATAACTTTGCGGGATCGCAGACGGAATGAATGGATACGGCGGACAACTAAGTTGAGCGACGTGGTCACCGTTATTTCTGAGCGAAAGTGGAGTTGGGCGGGTCATATTGCTAGGCTTGACAAAAGTCGCTAGACGAGACGGATCCTTGAATGGAGACCGTGGGCAAACAGAAGACCCAGAGGTCATCCACCGAAACGATGGGTGGACTGCATAAAAGGATACGCAAGGATACGGCAACTGATCGACTCGAGTGGAAGAAATTGGGAGGCCTACGTCCAAAAATGGACATTTAATGGCTCGTGATGATGATGATGATGATGTATATACCCATGATAGTTTCAAAAGTGATGAGATGATGTTGAATACCTTCAATTTTCTCTCCTCTCTTCTCGAAGAAGTCTTCGACTATTTTGTCGATGCGCTCCTTCGTGATGGCGCGCCCGTCGTACTTGTCCAGTTTGTGCTCCGTCGCCGCCTCCAGGTTCGCGTACGTCCCCAGCACCATTATTATCAGGCCCAGCACCAAAACAGCCTGGAACAACAATTTATATTGTTAGGAGACTCTGCTATACTACATACATAGGCATGGATTAAAATAAAACTAAGTAGGTATCTTCTTCTTCGTCGTATTCTTCATTACTGAAGGTCGTGCCCGTCTTGAAAGGATTTAGTAGATATGCAGACGAGCTTCTTCCAGGCTGTTCTATCCTCGGCTTGTCTTAGGGCAGCGGTGATAAGGAGGCCAGTGAGTGCCTTGACTTGATCAGACCAGCGACTAGGTGACCAGCCGCGCGGTCTTTTTCCATTCACTTTTCCCCTAAGTTCCTTTAAGTAGGCATAGGTAAGGTATAAAAAATCAAAATCAAAATCTAAGAAAATAAAACGGACAAGTGCCTCGCGCCCTGATGGTTGTGATCCGTGTAATTATTTCGAAATCGTCGCCATAGAGGACTTCCGTTGTCCACAATCAAGATGCTGATCGCAGTCACCATAATATTGTATTTTCATTGTAATTTGACAGGTATGCAAAATGTCAGCTCAATCCGATGTCAAGAAGTGGTCGCCCTTGCAAGATGACCTAAACAAACAAACATACAATGCAAGTTAATTCAAAACTTTTAAAAATAGGGAGCGATTCTATGCAGAATTCTGTAAATTAAAACCGCGCTAAAATTATCGCGGTCTCTTTTATTTTAGTCTATTAGAAAGGGTGCGCTATAACTTTAAGCCGTTTATTTTAGAGAATACTGCACAATATCGCTACGTTATCTATACTAACATTATAAAGTGGTAAAGTTTGTTTATTAGTTTGAATGTATTCTCCGGAACTACACACCGATTCCGAAAATTCTTTCATCAACTGAAAGCTATATTATCCCTGAGTGTGAGTACTGCAGGCGTTTATGTAGGAGTTGGCTTTTCAACGCGTTTATTTGTGCGGTCGTTTACTCACCTTAGCCAAGAGGCGTTCATTGGTGTTCTTGAAGGTGACGTTGACGAAGCACGCCGTCGGGAACACCACACACACGAGCACGCCTATAGTGGAGCCCACCAGCCCCAGCACCAGCTCGATGTCCGGGATCAGGAGGCTGACGCACAAGGCGGCGGCCACGATGTTTACTCACCTTAGCCAAGAGGCGTTCATTGGTGTTCTTGAAGGTGACGTTGACGAAGCACGCCGTCGGGAACACCACACACACGAGCACGCCTATAGTGGAGCCCACCAGCCCTAGCACCAGCTCGATGTCCGGGATCAGGAGGCTGACGCACAAGGCGGCGGCCACGATGCCCACCGTGATGCAGCGGAATGTGCTCTCCGGGATCGAATGGTTTATTATATTGTCGTGCTGTGACGAATGCACCTGTAATATAATTAAAAGTTTGAATTCACCAATATAGCTTTCATAACATTTTAACTCTTCCCAGCCTCTACATTTTAGTGGTTCTTGTGGATGTTGTCCGGCATCCTTCCGAGTATGAAACGCCAGTACAAAGAGAACTTAGATTAAAAACAAGAAGGAAAGATTTAGAGGCCCCTCTGTGTCCTAGATTAGGAGTTGCAATGCATGGCTGTCGGTATCAGGCAGTTAAATTATATAACTCGCTACCTGTTGTAATGAAGACCATTGATAGTCCAAGCGTATTCCAAAATAGACTAAAAAAGCTTTTGTTGGAAGGGTGCTATTATTCTTTAGATGACCTTGTCCTAACTAATGTAAATATTGATAGCACCTGACATTATATTTTTATTATTCTGACTTTTTGTGAATTTATATGACATTTTGAATAAGTACAATACTTAAATATCTTTAAAATTTGAATTGTATAAAGTCCTTATTGTATGTTATTTTATTATGTAATTTCAGATACGATTGTAAATTGTTATTGAATTAAATAAATTAAATTAAATGAAATGAAATAACTAGTTTTACAAAAAAAAAAGTATTTTTAACCCCCGACGCAAAAACGACGGAGTGTTATAAGTTTGACATGTCTGTTGTGTGTCTGTCTGTGGCATCGTAGCTCCCGAACGGATGAACCGATATCGATTTTTTTTTTTGTTTGAAAGGTGAATTTGTCGTGAGTGTTCTTAGCTATGTTTGATCAAAATCGGTTCAGCCGTTTCATTGCGTTGAGGTTTTTTTAATTTTTTTAAAAAATTAATTACTTATAAATTACTAAGCACAACAGTGAGCTGATCAAAATGAGCCCAAACACGGCCATACATACATAGACACACGCCTTTTTCCCCGAAGGGGTAGGCAGAACCAATAATAATAACAATAAACCAGAATAATAAGAACCTCAATGGGCCTCTTTTCACAGTGGGTTGCAACATCTTGGAATATAGACGTGACAAGTGGTGAGCTCATCGCCGCCATTGCTTCCCACGAATAACTCGGCTAACGCTCGGCAAACACGGCCAGTCAACTATTATCCATTGAAAAGTTCCGTTGCCATCATCAAGTGGTGTAAACTTTTTCTGATTCTCTTTACATGTTACATTTGACTACCTACTTGGTATTTAAGTTGGTTTCTTTTGAATTAGCTTCTCCTCGTTCTCGAGGCACCACACAGGCGCTTCCCACCTAGTAGTGAGAAGGATCATCAAATAAAGCCAAGCCATGTTTGTTTGTTGCCTGTGTCTTCTAGGATTGGTCGCGTAATAGTACATTATGGTACAAGTGTGTAATGTTGGTGATTACCGCTGAGGCGCGTAGAGGGTCTTAAGAGAGCCGAGGACGGTAATCATCAATACACACGTGTATCATACGACGTTTTTCAACACACTAGTGAAGAAAATAATAATAAAACAGAAATACACACCCTGTGTAAATGTTCAACTGTCTCTGTGGCGCGTCAAAGTCAAAGTCAAAGTCAAAAGTATTTTATTCATTGAAATCACAAGGATCATTTTGAATCGTCTTAAAAAATAAATTTACAGTTACTCCTGTTCCAACGCAACCAGACCTAGAAGAATCAGGCAACAAACACGGTCTGTTTTTCTTTTGATGATCCTTCTTACTACTAGGTGGAGAGCGCCTGTGTGGTGCCTCGAGAACAAGTTGAAGCTGATTCAAGGAAAAAAGGAAAACCAAATTAAAATTACCTTGGCGGCGGGCCAAGGTTGGCCTGCGACGCAGGAGGTTGCGGGTTCGATTCCCGCCTCGGAACAAATATTTGTGCGATCTGCAGATATTTGTTCAGGGTGTTCTGGGTATTTTCTATGTATAATAAAAATATCTATCTATGTTATATTTATTGTATTAAGTATATCAGTTATCTAGTACCCATAACACAAGCTCTGCTTAGCTGGGGCTAGATAATGTTGTGTTAGCTGTCCAGCATTATTTATTTATTTATATATTATAACTCACTAGTGAACAATAGCAATGAAAAAGTCACAGTTTGATTACGGTGTCATTGTGTGCCTAATTGCGGTGAAATTAGAGCCACTTTATGAGCAAGTGAGTTGAAAATTTAGTTTATAAAACGATTCAAAACGAACCTTGTGATTTCAATGAATAAAATACTTTTGTGTTTGACTTTGTCTTGTAATATTTACCTTCCTGTAAAGGAGCGAGTACAAGCTAGCGCGACACGGGAATATAATGAGCGGGAAACTGAAGGCCAGCGACATGACGAAGCCCAGCTTGATGACGTCACTCGCCATCGTCGGACTCAGGCTCATCAGGATGTTGCCTGCAACAAACAAATAGGACCTACATAGTGTAATAAGGAAGCATCTAAGTAGATTAGATTTGTATACGTGATAAGCGTGTATCGTTAGAGATCCTAGAGATAGTCACGTAGACACGTATTGTTATATCGAGCTTTTAAATGTGAAATAAATCAATCTATCATTGGACGTAACTATGTAGTCTTATTGAAGCAGCAACCCGAAACTACCCTTATTTCAATGGGAGACGAGCGAAGGTCGTATTTCAAATGTGAAACGAATCAGACGTGTTTTGCATTTGCTAAGGCTACAATTAAAGTAATCAATAAAAGGGCCCTTTGAAAATAGCACATTCCTCCCGTGGGCTGCCACTCGAGGACCTTTAACCCAGTGGTTGTCAGTTCTGTGAGCTATATGACATGCACATTGCCAGTTACCTTCTCTGAGAGCTAGGTCGGTGGTCTTGTTTCTCCCAATTTCGTATTCTCTAACACGTAGTGAAACTCCGAGCATAGCTCTCTCCATAGCCCGCTGTTTAACTTAAGCTCAAGGTTTGTTACTACGAGGCTACGAGGTTCTACACAAAAATACTCATTTATTAAAACATTGCGTTATATTTCATAACATTGGCATGTCAAAACTTAAGAGAGTGGTCTTTGAAAATGACACATCGAGTTTTGACACTATTCCATTACCTGTGACCTCCACCTTGCGGTGGGATTTGGAACTAATTAGGTAAACAAACCTCTCAACCGTACAATTGTGTAGAAAACACATTACTTGTTTTGTCAATTACTTCATTGAATTTTTGTTCTGTACGTAATCAGATAAATGTGAAAATAAAATCAATGTATACCACCTATACAATCGTTGCGTGACTGACTGACTCAGTCACTGACTATCAACGCGAAGTCTAAACCCTAGGTCATAGGACCTGAAATTCACATAGGTACATTTCTTTTGTGGTATAGCGGTGCACTAAGAAAGGAATTTCCTAAATACACACCCTAAAGTGGTGCAGCGGGATGTTGAAGTTTGTATAGCAAAAACTGCACGCGGGCGAAGTCCCAGGCGTTCCACTACTGGATACTTGAGAAATCTCTGTGCACATGTTGTGTTTTACATATTATGCTGTGTGCTTCAGGTTTCGTTATATTTTATAACAGTTTTATTCGTTTTATTTTACCCCAAATAGACAAAGTGGTCAACAACTTCAATAACTGTACCAATATGGGTGCAAAGTTAGTATATAAAAACCATCATAACCGAATCGCAAATGAACATGGGCAAGAAATGAACAAACCCACAAAAATAACCAAAAAAACAGGACCAAAAAAAACAAAATTAAATCAAAAACGCCCTGAAAACTCTCACAACCTAAGAAGCCCTACAAACCTTTAAAAAAACCCTTCCAACTCCTAAAAACAGAGGGTTTAGCCTACCCTACCTCCCTAGAGTGCATACAAGTCTTAAACTTTAAGAATCAATTAAAACCTCGTACAAACCCATACAACCCAATTTAAACCGGTATTGAACGACGGACCTTGCTCAGAAAAATAACTTGGGAATCAGGATTTTTCCCAGCAGGGCCCAAATTAGATCATTTTCTCGGCCTCAAAACTCACTATTCTGCCAAACTTCCTGCTGATGTTTTTTTTTCCATTAAACTTTCATCCACTAATATACCTACCTTGTTTGTTTATATTAATTTGAATGTGTATGTGCGCCTACTTTTTGGCGATTGTACCTAGTCAACCTTTGGAGGTTTTTAAGGTACAATATTATACCTAATTAAATGTGTAAAATATATTGCGTATGAAATAAATAAAAAACAAAAAAAACCTACACGTGTAGGGCTGTTTAAAAAAACGCTCATACAGTGATTTGATTTTCGTAATGATGGCAAAAGGCCCGACGGTATGACCTTGGTTCCCTGGGAGCGGGGGCGAGCCCTAGTGTGGGACGTCACTTGCGTTGACACATTGGCCCCCTCTCATCTCAGTGGAACAATCACCAAGGCTGGAGCCGCGGCGGAGGCAGCAGAAAATGCTAAGCGGCGCAAATATGTAGTCCTCTCCGATGACTACATTTTTGCGCCGCTTGGTGTAGAGACTTTGGGACCATGGGGCCCTAGTACTAAGACCTTTTTTTAAAAAATATCACCGATGCTCATCGACGCCGCTGGTGACAAGAGGGCTGGCTCCTTCCTGGCGCAAAGAATTTCTTTGGCCATTCAACGTGGGAATGCAGCCAGTGCTCTTGCCACCTTGCCCTATGAACCAAATTTATTGTGTTAGCTTCTTTTTTTCTTTTCTTTTCTATATTTAAGTATTTTTGTACATACCTTGTTTTAATTCCATTTATTAATTAAAAAAAAAAAAAAAGTTATTATATTATACTCGTAACATTATTTAATCCTATTTCGTCAAAATAGTAACAGTTTTTCGAGTTATTTTGTACAGAAAGACGGATAAAGAAACAAATAAATTATATAGGTACCTACAAACTATGTTGGAAGAAATTCACGTAATTGAAACATACTGACCACAAATTGGCATAAAAAAACGGCGCGGCGAGGACGTTGCATTTGACATGACTAGTAAGACATTTTCAAACATTTATCGGCTTCTAAATTCTAATTTCCATGTACAACCACAGAATAAATAATAGTACCTACTTCTTGAAACATGCCATGAATTGGTTTGGCGTCTTTATGAAAGGATTATAGGAAATTCAAACCCTAAAATCAATTGTGTTGAAGACCTCTGTAGCGCGGCGGGCGAAGGTTGGCCTGCGACGCAGGAGGTTGCGGGTTCGATTCCCGCCTCGGAACAAATATTTGTGCGATCGCAGATATTTGTTCAGGTGTTCTGGGTATTTTCTGTGTATAATAAAAAATATCTATCTATGTATTATATTGTATTAAGTATATCAATTATCTAGTACCCATAACACAAGCTCTGCTTAGCTTGGGGCTAGATAATGAAATGTCCAACATTATTATTATTATTTATTATTAATTAGGGTCATAAAGTTTGGAAGTATTGTTTGTTATTCTATTAATATTAAAAATTAAGGCGGGCCCCCATACAAAAAAAGTGATTTTGACAAACGCTGTATCTCTTGATCCGCAATAGCTAGACACAAAAATAAATAAAAAAGTGAGTTATAAGTAGGTATGTACCTACCTAGGGGAAAACAAACATGTTTATATTTACTTGCCTTATTTTTATTAATAATCATCATCCGCCCAGCTGGAAATATAACATTTCCATAGAATGCCACGACGACTGGTCTTGAGCCGCCTCCGTCCACAGACTTCCCGCGACCTTTATAAAGTTTGGTACATTGGAAGTTCCCCTCCCACACTGCGTCGTCCGGTTGTTGGTCGCCACTCGAGGACTTTATTTCAGTCATCTTAATAAGTGCGTGTTGCCAGAGATGACTTACGTGACTGAGACGTGATCGCTAACTATCACACACACAAAAGCTCAAAGTATCACAGCGGGCTATGCATGGAGAGAGCTATGCTATTACCATCAGTGTACAAATACGTAGTCTGCGACAACCGTAACTACAAGAAATATTGTTACGAGATATTCGCGCCTAAAGTTTTTTATCTTATATTAGTGATCAATGTCTTTGTAAATATTTATCTGTTATGATTTTGATCTGTACGATCGCTACGATCATTCCCTTTAAAACTGTGTTTATTATATCGTGATAACATTAATGCTTTTTTATTATTTAGTAAATAATACTTGTCTAGTGTAACATTATTTTAGAACGTGCTTTACCTAAGCATGTGCGCCGTATGTAACATAGTTACTGTTCGCATGTCTAGGGATTTTGTTATGGTGTTCAACAAACGGAATATGCTCAAGATTTACTAATCTTATGTGCGGTAACATAACTACTAACTCAGTTATACACTTTATTGAGCTGGGAGAAAAAAAAAACTGTAAGTAAGACCACAGAATAAATAATAGCAAGAACAAAAGGTTCACATCGTGAAAAAAAAATAACGAACCTTGCTGGGACGCAACAAAGTGCATTTCAGTTCGCATAAGTGCTTAGTGCCTAGCGCCAAAACCACCTTAACACCCTAAACACCCACCACCCTTATTCACCTAAACATTGGCGCTCTCTTGTAAATGTTTGAATCTTTTTATTTGTGTATTATATTTTTGTTTAGTACTCAATTTATAATTTTACTAGCTGTAACCTGCGACTTCGTCTGCGCAGGATTATTAAGTAGCGGAGTATTATAAAGCTAGTATTATTAGACTTACGCTGGTGAAGTAAGTTTCACCCGCGTAAGTCTCGATCCCGTGGGAATATCGGGATAAAAATGTGCCTGTGTTATTTCGCGAGTCTAGTTATCTTTATTCCAAATTTCATCCAAATCCATCCCGTAGTTTTTACGTGAAAGAGTAATTAGGATAGGATATTCGGTTACCAAATTACTCCTGCATTCTGCTGCTCGCCTGGTACATTGAAAAGAAAGAAAGAAAGAAAGAAAAACATTTATTTGTGTCACCAACATGGATGTAGTAGTAACAGTCAACAAACAATATTCCACACAAAAATACACACACACACACACACACACACAGAAACAAAGATAAATAAAACATTGGATGAAAAGTATTCGCATTGCTGCTGCGCCCTGCGGTGTTTTCCGTATAGGTCTCGATTCCGTGGGAATATCGGGATAAAAATGTGCCTATATGTTATTCCGGGAGTCCAGTTATCTCCGTTCCAAGATTCATCCAAATCCATCAAGCAATTTTTACGTGAAAGAGTAACAAAGATACATCCATCCATCCATCCATCCTTCCATCCATCCATACTTACAAACTTTCACGTTCCTAATATTAGTAAGATACCTTTTAACATTCTTTGTATTTTTGAATTTTAAACACAAATTAAATTTAAATTAAAGGACTATTCCAAGTATATTCGGTACAAATTTAATCTGCGTAGTGTTTTTTTTTCGAATGGAATTAAAAAGATTTAAACTTTTGTTTTCTTGACAAAATCCGAATAAATTTATGGATATAATACTTGTTTTTGACTTTGTACGATGACACGTGACGCGTCGAAATAATAACTTGGTAGCTTTCCATGGCGCATGCACTATTAAATTGTTTTGACCAAATGTTCCCATTTTTAGGGTTCCATACTCAAAGACAAGGAACCCTTATGGATTCCCTTTGGATTTTCATATTGTGTCCTACTAATATTTATACCATCAATTTGTACATATGTTTAAGCAAATAAATTATCTTGATCTTTATCTTTATCTTTATCTTTAATCTTTCGTCATGTCTGTCTGTCTGTCTGTCTGTCCGTGTATGTCACAGCCTTTTTTTTCCGAAACTATAAGAGCTATACTGTTGAAACTTGGTAGGTAGATGTATTCTGTGAACCGCATTTAGAATTTTACACAAAAATTTAAAAAAAACAATTATTTTTGGGGTTCTTAGAACTGAAACTCAAATTTATTTTTTCATCAATGTGGGTTATCTGTGGATAGGTCTTCAAAAATGATGTTGAGGTTTCTAATATATATTTTTTCTAAACTGAATAGTTTGCGCGAGAGACACTTCCAAAGTGGTAAAAAGTGTGCCCCCCCCCCCCCCCCCCATAACTTCTAAAATAAGAGAATTATAAAACTAAAGAAAATATATGATGTACATTACCATGTAAACATTCACTCAAAATTGGTTTGAATGAGATCTAGTAAGTAGTTTTTTTTTAATACGTCATTAATCGTAATCCATCCAAGAACTTTTATATTATGTTACTTGCTGCTACGGAACCCTTCATGGGCGAGTCTGACTCACACTTGGCCGCTTTTTTTATGGTTATTTTTGGAAATTGTTATTTTGTACCTTTTTTTTGCATAGAGTCAATCTTTATAGAATACTGACTATCCATGTTTTTTTTGTTGTATTTGGAATAGTGGTGTATACCTTATTTTATACCAGTCAGTTAAATCATCCTAACGATGAAGTTATAAGTTGGTAAATATTGCTACAAGTATCTCCTATTTTTTTTTTTTTTTTTTTTTTTTTTATACTAATGAATGACGGAACAAGCAGATGGCCCACCTGATGTTAAGCGGTAACCTCTGCCTATGAACAGTGCATTACCTCATAGGACACGTTCACCTAGGACGCACCCTATGTGGCATTGCAATGCGCCCGCCACCCTGCGACATAAAGGTGAAAAGTCTCATGTGCCTGTAATTTCACCGGCACCTTCAAACCGGAACACAGCAATGCGA
This sequence comes from Operophtera brumata, assembly GCA_932527175.1. Lineage (NCBI taxonomy): Eukaryota > Metazoa > Arthropoda > Insecta > Lepidoptera > Geometridae > Operophtera > Operophtera brumata. The sequence goes on along the minus strand of OW052231.1, from coordinate 5,697,360 downwards.
GCACTACTACTTTGCGGCAGAAATAGGTATGGTGGTAGTACTTCCCCGGACGAACTCTTTCACAAAAAAGCTCTACTACTACTACTTTCTGGTATAAATAGCACTAATTATGATTTCTTCTTTTATTTCTGCAGTTATACATCTTGCCATAACTTTTGGTACGGCTTCTAGAAAACAATGTGTTAAAAAAAACAAGTTAATATATTGTGATTTTAACTCAACACCGTGACTAGTTTATATTTTGGGGTTCAATCCTCCCTATCTACTTTTACAGCAAAATCTCTCTCAGGTACGTTTGATGTAAAAAAACTGGAGCATGTGTGTGATTCGTGATCTCGATAATTATAAAAATCCCATGTTTCCAGAACCTTTACACAGGTATTGTTTGAATTGACACAATTTATAAAATCCTGAAAATCATAGATTTGATTTGCTGATTTTGTTATCTTGTAGGCAACCAGTCCTTTTTTTCAGAATCCCCTTCAGTCTTGTTAGGCCAGTCACCGTAGACACTAAAATCGTGTAAGATCGCAAAAAGTTGCATGGTTCTGTTTTTTTGGGATGTTGTTAGGATAAATACCAATTGTGTAAACCAAGTTTGCAACTTCGATAGAGCTGTGCGAACTTTGCAATTTTTTTACGACCTGGAATGTTTAAGATGACTGGCCTATGTGTCGTTTGTAGGTTAACAGCTAATATTTGTAAGGAAAAAGGTTATACACACCTCAGTTTGTTCAAAATTACTAGGTATAACTAAGTAGTTGGAAGAAACTTTTCTTTTGGGTACTTATTTACTTTGTATTAGCCATTTTGAATTTTCTAGAGCGTTCACATGCGTACTTTTCGTCGCGAGTATCGCCTTTGCATAACTCGCCACACACGACCTACCCACTTTTCAGCTTTGGTGAGTCACTGTTTGTTGAGCTCCCACTGACTGACTGGCACCAATCCCCCACTTTTTATCTTCGTGAATGACGTGGAACAATCAGATGGCCCACCTGATCTTGAGCGGTAACGTCTGCCTTTAATAATCCATTACCTCATATGTCACGTCCACACCTTGTGGCATTGCACTGCATTTACCGGCAACTATACCTTTCATACTAAAACACAGTAATACAATCACTAGTGCTTTGCGGCAGAAATACTACTGGTAGTAGTTGTGGTTGGTAGTACATTCCCGAACGAACTCTTTCACAAAAAAAAACTCTACTACTACTAAACTACGATATAATGCGATTGTAATGTCTACGATTACTTTTTCGTACAGTTTTCGTTTACTAAGCAAGACGATGACACAGAATAAATAATAGTACAAGCACGACGATAAGAAGCGACGATGATAAGATTCGATTCCTTTGTTTTCAGAAGTAGTTAAGTGCAATAAAGAATATCAACACTAGTCTTAAGCACCGTATATGTAATGTATGATGTTACTATTCATATGTGTAGTATTTAGTACCACATAATAAAAAAAAATTGTTCAGATATCCACCGTATAATATGTTACGGTGATTATATTTAAGATACATTTTTGTTACATGATCAAGCTCATACAAACACGTCAACCTCATACCTCATACCTAACTTACAATAAAATTAATATTGATCAACTGGATTATCTATGAGGAACTAGTATGTCACAGATAACCCAGTTATTATAGTTGTACCTACTACAAATAATATAACGCGTCCAAATTAAGTCGCTGGTGACAGTAGGTACCTATACCTAGCTTGTATTTTATATTATAAATTTCGTCCAAAATTAGTAGGTACCCAAAATCTGAATTCGTTTATTTTTAACCCCTGACGAAAAACGAAGAGGGTGTTATAAGTTTGGCGTGTCTGTGTGTCTGTCCCATCGTAGCTCCCGAAAGGATCAACCGTTTTTTTTTTTTTTTAATTGTTTTTGTGGGGAGTTTTCTTAGCTTTGTTTGATCAAAATCAGTCCAGCCGTTCAACGTTGGAGGTTATTTAAATTTTTACAAAATTAATTACTTTGTGCTATACGTTTTTAAATTCCGACGGGAAACGAAAATATTCGTGAAGAGAAAATATGTACAAAATGTGTGGCTACGTTTCACCGAGGACTTATCGAGGACTATACTAAGTTCCATTGGTCTAGTTGTTACTATGTTGACAGAGTTATTTATATGGTAGCATACTTGTACGGAGCACTCTACACGCGAGTCCGACTCGCACTTGACCAGTTTATTCATCTTCCGCCTCCAATAAAGCATGGACTTTAATGGAGATTTTTTGAATAGCAGCATTGTATCAGCAAAGTATCTATCTATGTAATATATTGTATTTAGTATATCAGTTATCTAGTACCCATAACACAAGCTCTGCTTAGCTTGGGGCTAGATAATGTTGTGCGAACTGTCCAGCATTATTTATTTATTTATTGTTTCGATATCAAAATTTGAAGTACCAGTATTATTATTAGTAACAAACAGTCAAACATAGATAAAAATTGAATGATAGTATAAATAAAAAATAAAAAAACATACCGTTTCTCACTAGTAAGTCGGGAAATAAGCAAGTACATTTTTGTAAAAAAACGATAATCACTTAGTATAAAGAGCTAGGCATATTCTAAGGAAAATCGCTAAGCGAAACTCTTTTGGTCACAATATAAACTCCTTCGTGAGTATGCTACCGTAGAATTGCATCGAGCGACTACGGAGGCCTGCAATGTTATAAGTATAGATCCACCAACTTATCTCTAGAACCATTTACCTACATTTTTCTATCAGCTACATACATTTCATTCTGCAGATAAGTTGGTGGATCTCTAGAATTGGTTTGTGTTCACGACTGTATGATTAAACTGTCAAACCATGTCAGTCCGGTAAATTTTCACAAACCTCAAATAAATAAGAATTTGCATTGGTTTCTTATTACCCGAATTACAATTATAACAACGAAAACCAACAATTTTCAGTAAAATAATACAAGTTTTTGTAATGATATATCGAAGTAACCGGTTGTCCGTTTTCACCTGTGAATAAAAAAGTGAACGAGGGCCTTCCTTCCAGCGCCGTGGATAACCACGGAATGACAGAAAATGGCGTAGAAATCGTGTAGATACGGCGAATTGAAAATGTTTTCGTGTTTTTACACATCTTTTATATGAAAAGATTAAAAACCCCAACATACTTTTAAAACTATGTGTATAGACATGATACTAAAGTGTTTTATTTCTCAGAAATAGCTGTAATTCCGTAGATTTAGAATCATATGTAGATGCTCTATTTTGATCAATTTCGTGAAAATGGGTAGGTAGTTTTTCAATTTACACAAAATCTAGAAATAACTTTAGAAAACCCCAGCGTATTTTTATTCAGCCTGAAGTGTTCTTTCTTCTGATCTAAATATTGTTAAGAATAAAGCTAAATTTGGAAAGTTCTAGGCTTTTCAAAACACCACTTTTCAAGGGTTTTCACAGACTAGCCCCTTAAAATACATAATTATTACACAATTCAAGAATATGAAATAAGAATAAAAATCACACTACGACACAAAAATACCATAAATACAAAATACCTATAAAATAACTTACTGTTGACGTATAAACTTACAGTACCTAGATACTTTTACCTAGGTACCTCCTGTTGCGCATGCAAATCGGAAAATGAACAGCCTATGGTACTAGCTAGTATGGTAAAATGGATGCCCTTCAAGGAATATTTTTACCTACTGCTTGAACTCGTTTAGAGGAAGTTGTGTTACTTCTAAAGGCAAGTTATTATACATATCTAGTTTTTTTTTTTTTTACCTTGTTTATAAGTTTTGACAAGTCTGGTTCTTGGTACTTGTAATTTTTCTTTGTTTCGGGTATTATAATTATGAAAATTCGTCTTCATGTGTAATTCATGTTTTCTTGAAAACTAACACATAATTTAATAAAAATAGGTATATTACTTTTAATACCTTTGTTTTCTTAAAATAAGCTCTGACTGATGTTAACCTATGTAAACCATGTATGATTCGAAGTGATCTCTTTTGACAATGGGATGTCGTAGACGACATAAGGTCTAAAACATCCTCATGGGTTATAGAACTTACCAGATATTTGTTCGGAACAGAAGGCGATGTACCCGAACACGCCCAGTGTGAAGTAGACGCATGTGCAGATGTTGATGGCGTTTTTAGTGACTACGTTCATCTTCTCCATGGACAGGTACGGAAGGGACTCGAAGATCTCGAACAGTTGCCTGGACAGAAAAGCACAATAGTATAATACAATTTTATTTTATTTTATTCTCTTAGGAAAACTAACAGCTAGTTACATAAAAAACAGAGTTATAAGGTATAATGTTGCGGTACGTATTGGCCAGCTCGACTTGGCGAGGTGCCCTCCTAATACAACCCCCTCTCTAGCTAAAAAAGTACAGAACATTAAAACATTTAAATAAATAAATAAAATAAATAAATAATGCTTCACCGGCACCCTTCAAACCGGAACACAGCAATGCAAACACTACTGCTTTGCGACAGAAAAAGGTATTGTGGTAGTACTTCCCCGGACGAACTCTTTTACAAAAATAAAACTACTAAATACTACTCATAAAGGTTTTTTTTTTTTTTTTTTTTTTTATACTACTTGGATGACTGGTCAAGCAAGAGGCCCACCTGATGTTAAGCGGTAACCTCTGCCTATGAACAGTGCATTACCTCATAGATCACGTCCACCTAGGACGCAACCTATGTGGCATTGCACTGCGCCCGCCACCCTGAGACATAAAGATGAAAAGTCTCATGTGCCTGTAATTTCACCGGCACCCTTACCCTTCAAACTGGAACACAGCAATGCGAACACTACTGCTTTGCGGCAGAAATAGGTATGGTGGTAGTACTTCCCCGGACGAACTCTTTCACAAAAAAGCTCTACTACTACTAAGGTATGGCCTGATGGCCTTCAAACCGGAACACAGCAATACAAGCACTACTGTTTTGCGGCAGGAAAGGTATGGTGGTAGTACTTCCACGGACAAACTCTCACAAAAAAGTTCTACTAAGTACTACTAAGAAAGAAATAAAGAAAGAAAGAAAGATTTGGTCAGCCTTTTAGCCTCCAAACGGTTACAAACTGACAGACAGCGAGTTACTCACGAGTTGTTATATCAGTGGGATGTCTCATCAACAAATACACGGCGGCTATCGTGCATATATAGAAACGAGCTTACGTCTGGCAGAAGAGTGCCATGGAGAAGATGGGCACGCACTGCAGCACCCCGGCCGGTCTCCACAGCTCCATGCGCAGGCGCCACGTGCCGGACGGCAGCACCGACGCCGCTTACTTACGTCTGGCAGAAGAGTGCCATGGAAAAGATGGGCACGCACTGCAGCACCCCGGCCGGTCTCCACAGCTCCATGCGCAGGCGCCACGTGCCGGACGGCAGCAACGACGCCGCTTACTTACGTCTGGCAGAAGAGTGCCATGGAGAAGATGGGCACACACTGCAGCACCCCGGCCGTTCTCCACAGCTCCATGCGCAGGCGCCACGTGCCGGACGGCAGCACCGACGCCGCTTACTTACGTCTGGCAGAAGAGTGCCATGGAGAAGATGGGCACGCACTGCAGCACCCCGGCCGGTCTCCACAGCTCCATGCGCAGGTGCCACGTGCCGGACGGCAGCACCGACGCCGCTTACTTACACTGGCAGAAGAGTGCCATGGAGAAGATGGACACGCACTGCAGCACCCCGGCCGGTCTCCACAGCTCCATGCGCAGGCGCCACGTGCCAGACGGCAGCACCGACGCCGCTTACTTACGTCTGGCAGAAGAGTGCCATGGAGAAGATGGGCACGCACTGCAGCACCCCGGCAGGTCTCAACAGCTCCATGTTCAGGCGCCACGTGCCGGACGGCAGCACCGAAGCCGCTTACTTACGTCTGGCAGAAGAGTGCCATGGAGAAGATGGGCACGCACTGCAGCACCCCGGCAGGTCTCCACAGCTCCATGTTCAGGCGCCACGTGCCGGACGGCAGCACCGACGCCGCTTCTGCAACCACCTGCAACTTACATATATCAACATCCACTGGCGGAGGAGGCCCTTGTTGGAGGTTTTTAGTAGTAGTAGAGCATTTTTGTGAAAGAGTTCGTCCGGGGAAGTACTACCACCGCACCTATTTCCGCCGGAAAGCAGTAGTGCTCGCATTGCCGTGTCCCGGGTTGAAGGGTACGGGCCGGTGAAATTACAGGTACATGATACTGCGGGCGCAGTGCAATGCCGCATAGGGTGCGTCCTAGGTGGACGTGACCTATGAGGTAATGCATTGTTAATTGGCAAAGGTTACCACTTAACATCAGGTGGGCCATCTGCTTGCCCCGCCATCAAGAAAGTTAAAAATTGAGGATAACTGTTTTAAAATTCAGTTACAAGATTTAGAAAGAAAGAAATTAAAAAAAAACTGAACATACATACATTGCAAGATAAATAAAATCTTGTAATTTACGAACCTTTATAACTAGGCAGAGGTAGAACCCTATGGTGGCTGCGCTGACGTTGCTGAGGCTATCCACATTCCTCAGGAGCCCGAGCGGCAACACACACACCAACGACACTATAACCATTATTGATGTCCTGAAAACAATTATATAATAATCATAAGTTAATGTTATTTTTTTCAAATTTATATGGCACTGTCATCGGTCCTTCCATAAAAAAGAATCAAAGGGTAAAACGGGACGCTATTACTAAGACTTCGCTGTCCGTCTGTCACCAGGCTGCTGTATCTCATGAACCGTGATAGTTAGACAGTTGAAATTTTCACAGATGATGTATTTTTGTTGCCGCTAAACAACAAATAATAGAAAAATAGAATAAAATAACCATTGAAATAAATAATAATAATAATAAATTTAAGGGGGCTCCCATACAACAAACGTGATTATTTTGCCGTTAGATAGAAAATACTTTATAGATAATGGTACGGAACCCTTCGTGCGCGCGTCCGACTCGCACTTGGACGGTTTTTTTTATTTTGTAAAGTGTACAACAAAATTGCATACGTTGTGGGATAGCAGAGATAATAAGATGGTGAAGATTTTACCTGAATATATGAGATTTTTTATACAGGTTGAGTGAATGTATTAAAATGTAATAATGTTGTATCTGTCATGTGTACCTTCAGGACACTTCAGATACTATTTGTGTAGATTAAATATTAAAGTATAACAGTGAAACGCTCAGATTTTTTGAATTCAAAGTGGGCCACTAATGCACAAACATAGCATTAATCTGGGCAAACACATCCTCATCCTAGATGAACTAAAATACTTCACCCCTAAGAAAACCATACAGTTCCTAACAGCTGTAGATTTTAGCGGTGAACTGTGAAATCCACCTCTCTATCTCCAGGAGTGGTACCAAGTGGCTATCAAAACGGGCCTATATGACCATAGTGACATTATAGCCGCAAATTGCCAATAGAATAATAGCCGTCCCACAAAGAATGCCATGGGACAGTCTTAAGACTGCAATCCCGCCTGGCAGAAATCTTCATACAAAAAAACGCCACGCGCCGCTCGAAAAAGCGGTTTGTATTGAATATCTCGTGAAATATAGAGATAATTAAAAAAAAACCCGTGGTTGAACCCTCCGTTTTATTGTATTGATTTTATTTATCCAATTTTTTTCACAAATATCTGTACCATATTGACAAACAATCGAATCTAGCCAAAAGTTAGAGGTAACTTTGTGTTTTTTTTTAATCGGGACATTGTTGTCCTATCGTGTTTCTGTCTGGGAGATCCCTCGGTATTATAATGAAGTATCCATGCATATTTTTAATTTGAACATTGTACTTGATTTAGTCAGTTAAAAATCTAATCTAAGATTGGTAATTTTGTATTATACCCCACTTTAAGTATCACTACACTATCAACCAATGGCCTCCTATGACAGCTTGTCACCAATCTATTGAGCAGGGTCATCTGTGTCTTCTGGTCAAAATTATAATATAAGAAGTCTATAGTCAAAATTTGTGTTAATACATAGATACATACCTTAGTATATCACTCTGGTTAATATTGAACATCTTAGAGACTATTTGTGGGCCGAGATCGCCTACGACCACAAAGTATGCGATGCAAGTTCCCATTAGGAACCCAATTATACCAAGTTCCACTGCCAACTTGCCGGCTGATCCAAATACATGGAATGCTGAAATATGAAATCATTACATTGAAAAATTACACTGTAAATGCTATAGGAAAATTTACTGTATTTAATCAGAGTTGGGAAAAAAAAATTACTCCATTTTGTAACTTCAAGGTGACATCTGTTTAAATATTATGGTTATTCTACTAACATAATTGCGAACATTATGAGGTTTGTTTGTTAAATCAATAACAATCACGCCCTAACTGATGAACATATTTCTGTGAATTTTGTATAGAGACTGAATATTACTTGGATTGATACCATCATCACCAACCCACTGATGATGATGATGTTGATGATCATCATCATCAGTGGGCCGTCATCATCGGTGGACCAACCCACTAGTCCACTGCTGGACATAGGCCTCTCCCAATACGCGCCACTGAGCCCAGTTTTCGGCTCTTCTCATCCACCAGCAGTCTAATCCTATCCAATTGTATAGGGGAGTCAGACAGGGGGATGTAATATCGCCGAAACTGTTCACCAATGCATTGGAGGATCTGGATTGATACATAGGCTACTATTTATCTTATCTTGTGAGCAAAGCCACAGTCGGATGCAAAAGAATTTATCTAGGTACTAGTGGAATGCCCATGACTCTCTGCATGGAGATTTTTCCATACAACTACACTACACTGCATCCCAGTAAATTTCGAAAATTTGTGCATACTTAGACCTTAAATGGAATGTTTCCAAATTTTAGGTCAGTTGGGTCACAGAATATATAATAGTACTGGTTCTAGGATTTACGGTTTAGGCTGTGTGTTGATAATCAGTCAGTCTGTCATGCAACAATTTTGTATATATATGTAATGTTCAAAGTCAGTTAAAGTTCACTAGCAGGTGTGATATTAAATAAACCAAGTATGATCATTACAGTACGCTTAAAACTCCTTTTGCCAAAGAATACAGGTAAACATTTATAAAACAGTTTAATTTATCTTTTTTTTGCAACCGTGGTCCTGTTAATCTATAGAACCACAAGGTCCACAGTTAACACCCAACTAATATTCTAATTCTTTCAATTATCAAATTGAACCTGTCTTGAAAGGGTGTTCCTAATGTGAGTAAATGTGTGTGAAACTAAAGAAAAGCTTGTTAAAAGGGAGATCTCTCTAATAATGGAACAGTTAATGGAAGTTCACTTGAAAAGGTGGAGAGACAGAGATCTTGTAGTTTTGATCACATGTAACCTGAAATGGGATGAACATAAATAGTGGTGACTGTGAAAAGAGCAAACTCTATACCTAAAGTATATTATAAGGAAGGCTTTCACATGCATTAACATGAATTAAAAACAATTTATACTAACTAACATAATAGGCTGTAAAAAGCCGAAATAAATATTAATTAACAGGGAGTTGTTTATAAAACTGTATATGACATATATGAGGCCATTATTAGAGTATACATTCCAAATTTGGAGCCAGTACTTCATATTAACCTTCTCCAACAAGTGCAATGTAGGGCTACGAAAATGGTACCTACTCTTAAAGCACTTACATATAAGGAATGACTTCAAGAACTTGGATTAACTACCCTTCAGCAACATAGAGAGTGTGGAGACCTAATAGAGACCTACAAGATCCTAAAAAACCACTACAGTATACCAGATTTATCACAGACACTATATACCATGAACAATAATATAGGACTCAGAGGACACTCGCTGAAGCTGCAACGGGGGCCAAGGACCAGCAATCCGAGGATGCACATATTCCCCAATCACGTTGTGCATACTTGGAACCAGACTCAGTGATAAGTGCTCCCTCAATGAATTCTTTTAAAAATAGACTTGACAAACATTTAAAGTGATCAGTACTAAGACAAGGACTAAGATATACACGCACCAGCTCCGAGAGCTGCCTGTGTATTATAAATAAATAACCAGTTTAGTTACTTTGAGATAATATTACCCAGAAATTCAAAGTTTCTTCTTCTAGCAATGAGTGCAGATTTCAGGAGGAAGTAACAGCACAGTCTTGATATCAAACCCATTAATATTAGGATTAGAGCTGCTAGCAAAACACCACACTGAAAACAAAATAATAATTATTTGCCACAGAAAATTCAGTTGAACGTGCTTTGAATTGCGGAAGAAGAATTTTTACACTGAACATCGTTGAACTTAATGATTTTGTTTGATCAAGAAACAAAATAATGAAAACTTACTTGTTGAAAGCAAAAAGGCATGGCTAAAATCCCCACACCAATAATGCTGTTAGCCAAAGTAATAGATTGCCCGGTAGTCCCCATGTTTATTTATGTGATTGTGTGGTTTCTAAGTTCGTTTGATAGATCTTTTCAAAGAAACTCCCCCTAAAATTATGTTTTTTTACAAATCGCCGCCACATCACTTCATTGTTTTATGTTTGTTTTGACATAATGACATTTTGATTTTACATTTGATTTCAGTTCTACCACAGAATAAATAATGAGGGCTTTTCATTTTCGAATTAAAAAAAAATAGTTCGATTAAGCTCGATAGATGGCGCTGAGTTAAATGTGCTTGTCAAAATTAACAAATGCATTGACAAAATATGCTTTAGTCCTTCTTCTTTAAAAAATACCACGAAAATATATCACTAAATTGTTGACTTTGACATTTTACTTTATTTTAAAAATTAAGTATAGAGCTGGCGCCATCTATTTTCAAGGGTGATGTGAAACGGCCGTTAAAACCCCTCAGGAGTTATCACGGACGTTTCAATTCTCGCGCTAATAGATGGCGCTGCTTGGAACCTACCTTTCAAAATAAAGTGAAATGTCAAAGTCAACAACGTAGTGATATATTTTCGTGGTATTTTGTTACTACTATCAGGTCTGGTTAATTCCATACATTTTAGAATTAGTTCACACAAAATATCGATAGATGGCAGTACTGGTATCGCTAGGAATATTGAACACATTAATTAGATTATTTTTTCACTTTTTTTGACGGCATTGCGTAAATAGTACCTCTAGAAGACTTTTTATGTGATTTTAACTAATAAAATAACAAAAATCGTTATAAAATAGTTTTTTTTTTCAATGTTTTTACTGACATCTAGCAATTTCTAACCGAAACATTTTGATTGGGTTCTAAGGTTCTAAGTTTGGTCAAGAAACACATAGATGGCGATGAAATAAAACCATGTTTCGGAGCAATAAAATTATACGATAATATTTCGATAGTTACTCCACAGAGTAGTAAGAATACTAACGTGTTACTCTATGATATGATGTGATGAAATACGCTTGATTTCTCAAGTATCATCTAGTGCGCTGTAAAGAAGGCAAGAGAGAAGCGCCATCTAGTACGCTGTTAAGAAAACAAGTAAGAATGCATATTAGTACGTTAGTACCGAGCGCGCGCCACGGGCGCTGCTCTTGCGCGACTTATCGTGGCAACGATCGTAGTACTAAGATTGTCTCTCTGTTGTACGTTAGTATTATTCCTTACTCTGTGCTACTATCACACAAAAGCATAGACAATGCATTTGTTAATTTTGACAAGCATGCTTGAGTCAGCGCCATCTATCGAGCCAAATTGAACTACTTTTCTTTATTTTTTATTTGAAAATGAAAATCTCTCATTACATATCTTTTAAAACTACTGAACCAATCTTTGTAAAACTTACAGTTCCCTACCTATTTAATTCAATAATTATTGCAATTACTCTCCTAGTTTCTAAAAATATATGTGGACATACAATACCTACCCTGCGGACATACAATACCTACCCTGCACATACCCTTATGAAAGGCATAAGTACCTGTTTAGAAGCGCAACTAGACGAACATTATATGAATATATTGTGCAATTCCAACAATATTACATACATAGGTAGTATGGGTTGAAATGAATAGAGGTACCTCTATTTTTTTAAAGTTTCGTAATAAAAGACACATAGGTTTGTCACATGATAAATATTTAATTAAGCTAATAGCAGATTTTTCAGTAGTCGGTTACTGTGTACCAAATTAATTTAAAAACCGATTTTTCAATAGTCGATCTACCAACATAATTTAAAAACAAAACGATTTGATAACAATTAAAATTAATTATACAATACACTAGCGCATTCCAATATACCCTATCATTAGTTTGCAATCCACAGTAAAGGCTCCCCCACACAGGTGCTATAACGGTCGATATTATAGCTTGTTGTTATAACGATGCAGACGTCCTACTTTTGGTCTATTCTTGGTTTATCGATTGAACTATAGACAAGTCGTCTCATTAGTCCAGTTAAATAATTTGATTGAACTGACACTCTAGTTTCGGTAGTTCAATTATTTTTAAACACGTTCTTATCGCAGAAGTGTGTTAGATCGCATGCTTGGTTTATCGATTGAACTACAGACAAGTCGTCTCATTAGTCCAATTAAATAATTTGATTGAACTGACACTCTAAAGTTTTGGTAGTTCAATTATTTTTAAACACGTTCTTATCGCAGAAGTGTGTGAGATCGCATGCTTGGTTTATCGATTGAACTACAGACAAGTCGTCTCATCAGTCCAATTAAATAATTTGATTGAACTGACACTCTAAAGTTTTGGTAGTTCAATTATTTTTAAACATGTTCTTATCGCAGAAGTGTGTGAGATCGCATGCGACCTAATAGAATCAGAATTACTTTATTGTAGTAACAAAATGACGTAAAAACTGATATCGAAATAGATGACGCATGCAATAATATCGACCGCACCTACGTGCGTTGGGAGCCTATGCTATTCAGTCGGGCTATTGAAAAATCAGCCCTTTCTTTTATTTAATTATTTGGTACTTTTGGCCAGCACTCGATCGTACTCAACAAAATTGTTACTTAAATCTTCTTATAAGTACTTAATCACTGGACTTGCGTGATGATAATCAACCAATATATCGGATGGGCTTAGTATGTCGGTACCTAGATCGTAGGTATGTTCAGTATTATCATAGACTAACTAAACACAATAGACTGCCAATCTCATAAGAAAACGTGACTCAAAATATTTCAAATTCCAGGCTATTTCTAGATGGCGCTGGCAAATAGCCTGGGAATCATTCAACCAGCATTTTAAACCAATTACCTAATCTCTTTTAATTCTTTAAAAATAGAAATATTTTATTTTTTAATTATGAAACTATGGTCGATCTATTCGAATTTAAAGAATTACAATCGTTTATAGCACATTCAAAACCCTCGGCGACATCTAGCGTCATTGTAGGCAATCATTTATCGAGGCACGTTTTCTTGTATGAGATTGGCAGTCTATTGTGTTTAGTTAGTCTATGGTATTATATCGATTCACCTATTTGCTACCAATAGTTATGTATAGTAGCATAGATAAACTAACATTACAACGTAGTATTATACTATAACTATGAGAATAAATAAATAATCCGATTCTATTAGAAATCGAGTACCAGCCTTAAGTGACGTCATTCTTATTTGACTAAATTTAACAGAGGCGGGTCACAATTCACTATACACAATTTTCTTTGGCTACCCACACAAAATATTAAAATCTATTTTTGGACGTAGTTCACAATTTTTTTATGTATTCTAAAGATTAAATAATTTAAAAAAAAACAGCGTGTAAAACAAATATTAAAATTATAAGACATATAAAATTAACCTTATTAAAACATATGTTAACAACATTTTACAGAGGATGAGACAGTTCTGATATATTTAAATTCAAATAGAACTCTCAGAAACTCCGTAATGGCACTGGAAAAAAACTATTTCTCTTAGGGTTACGCAGAGAAGTGGCCTCAAGGTAAATTTACTACATAAAAATGGTACCACAATGTTACTAATGTTAGTATAAAAATATAAGAAAAAATAAACCAAGTATTTATACTTATTGTAAATTTATAAAATAGTATCTAAAATAATAACAATCCACACAAATAATATAAACTTAATCAGACACCCAACAACATGGCACAATCATTCTCTAACGATAGTTCTAAATAATATTAAATTATACATAAATATTAAATCAAATGCAATATAACATATCTTTGGACTGATTACTTTGATATAATGGCAAGTTTCATTCTATTGTTTCAAAATTCTAATATTTCGAAATATCCACAATTCACACTAAGATACTTTTATTATTGCTATAATATCAAGTCTACATTCCTAAGTATTTCCACACAATCGTACCTAATGTGAACCTATTGTAAAAAGTCGTGGCTATTTAATATTCACATTTTATACATTGTTGAAACAAACTGGTAGGTAAGGTACGGAGACATACCTAACAAATATCATATGAGGTGTTGGGTTCTTGCCTATATTTATATAGTAATGTCTCTACTATACCCTGGTTCAGAATTCGAGATATTTTAAGTAAACAAACAAATGTCACCGTCTAAGAGACAAGCCAGTGGTAAAAACATTTTTTTGCGTGGATAATGTTTTACTAGTACCAGCGGCTCTACCTACCTAAGTTTATTTGACGAGTCAATGTGTAAACTGCAAAATGTTATACATAACTCTTACCTATTGATACAGTATGACCATTCCATTGTAAAACTATGCGAAAAGCACATTCGTATTCGGCATATGAGGAGAAACGAATGAAATTAACAAAATGGGGACTGGCTTTCAAAACAAAGCCCATTGTTTAGAATCTTTGCAGTGTTCCAAGTAACATGAAATATTTTCTACTAACAAATATATTTTTGCTTGATAACTTTGTTAATAACCGAAATAACTTCAAAAATATATACGACAAAATATTGATTACTTTATAGTTTATCAGATATGAGTAAGAATAACATGCCCGAGCCTGTTTATTGGCCTAATTTAATAAACTACCATAGAGCACCTATTTTTTTGCTATAGTATCCCCTTTGTTTACAAAAAATATCTCGAATTCTGAACCAGGGTATAGTATTGTACATCAACCACGATCTGCGAAGAAATTCGATTGGAGTCTTAGGAGTCGTTATGAATAAAAGAAGGCCCGGGCCCTCTCAGTTCAAGAGGGCATATTACTCATTCACTGCAGCATGCCGACTCAAATATCAACATCGCTCACGTCACGAGTGGTTAAAATTAGATATTATTTCTCAATTAGCTTCATATCACTACTGACTACAGTTAAACTCTTTAACATGCACAAAAGATTTTTTTCTATAGGTAACACACAGACATTCAAATATCAAACATCAATTTTTGTAAAACTTGTGCAAAATTAAAAATGTATATCTATGAAAGTAAAACTTTTAAAGGATTGAATAACGTCTTGTGATCGTTTAAATAACAACCTAATACATATTTATTTACATTTTGTTATTGTATGTACCTAGTCTATTTTCAGGTCAAGCTTGTGCATATTTTAACATAATTTGTACCCAGGTACTCTGTTCAACGTAACGATTTTATTCAATAATACTATGTTGAACAGAGTGCAAAAACCGGTCGTAATTTACAATAATAGCAGGCGTGGCACACTCCGCACTTTAGGTATGAAGCTACAAGTACCCGAGCCGCCCCGTCCACGGGGTCTATTCAGTAAGGTGTTTCGCGCGCGCTCGACCTGACGCGCGCCCGCGCGCAGAATATACTATATATATTCTGTGATAATAGGTAAGTCGCGCTATAAAAACATGATTGAAAATATAATTTGCACAACCCCTTCTGGCGTTCTGACATATAGCAGTGTAGGTCTACCACGAGTTTACACAATCTATACTAGCTAGCGGCTGTAGTTACAAAGGAGGTGGACAACCACTGAACCAGGTCAAAAATAAATGAACGATTACCACTAATTACTTCAATGAACCCTGTAATTAGTATGGTTCTAAATGTTGTTTTTTTGGCCAATTTTTCTAAAGAACTTGTATATTTTTAGAAGTTGGGATGCAAAAGTTGTATCTCTAAATAATTCGATAAATCTACTCATTGCATTTGCGTGAAACAAAACGAAACAAGCTTCATTACTTTCCCACAACTTCTACGCGTGAAATTAAATTAGCATTTTCATTATCTTAACATATATTATCAATAACCAAAAGTATCTCAACTGTACGTTACGTTAGTCAAAAAAGTTGGGTCAAACAATGTATGGGGAGTTGCCCATGTTCTTTGTATGAAAACTTCTAAAGCGCCAATAGTGGATACTTGGGGTACTAAAATGCTTAGTATGAGTCGGTCACGTGTTGTAAACTACACTGCAACGACTATAATTTGCCCTTCTCATTTCCATAGAATGTGGTACCATGAGTTACAAATTTGACAGATGTCATAGTAACGAACTATTACTACAGTAGTAGAGTAAGACGATTTAACTATGACAACTCATGATAGACCTACAGGCGGTTATGGCCAACAGTCATGATTACAGAGATTTGTAATTAAAACATGTCAAAATTAATTGATTAGTTAGGCTAAACAGCCGTTTAACCGGCCGTTAATGTATTGGTGAACTATGGCCTAATTTAATTGCATGAACCATTAACTTACTCAATACTCAATCATGCTTCTTATCATCTGTCAAGATCTCCAAAATTTCTTCAGTGGTCTTATGTTCTTTTTTAAATTTCTCCATTTGATAGGAGGGTATGGTCCCTTCCAGCAGTGTCTGAATGTTTGTTTTGAGCCGTGCTATAGGTGTCAGCAACACGTCTCTGCACGGCGTCTGTCCGATAGCCTCGATCGACTCCAAGAGTAGGTCATCGATGGGCCGCTTGTTGAACCCTGGTTACAAGGAAAAATATTAGAATCTTGAAACATAGTTGCGAGTACTGACTGAGACTGGTACTTAAGCGGTCGTCAGAAATACTCATACAAAAAAAAGCCTTGCGCCGCTCCGAAAAAGACCGAAAAAGCTGTTTTTATTGAATATCTCGCAAAATATAGATAATTTTACTAAACCCCTAAAGTTAACCCTCGGCTTTGTTTTATTGATTTTATTTATCTAATTTTTTATTTTTTTTATTTTTTATGAACCATTAACAATCAGATCTAGACAAAAATATATTTATTTACAGAAAGAATAATAAAAGGTATGTACAAAATACATATGAAGCAGTTGTGCTACCTGAAGACCGCTGCAAGCGATCTAAAGGTAGCTCAACTGATCCAAATCACTACCAGACGGAAGCGTTCCAAAGATGCTGGCTGCATTGCCACGCTGAATGGCAATACTAATGCGTTGAGCCAGATAAGAGCCAGCTCTCGGGTCACGCGTCGCTTCGACCAGATGCCCTGAAAGAATTTTGAAAACGCGAAGGGCCCCGGTACCCCACGGTCCCAGAGTCTCGACCCCGAAAGGCTCAAATAAGTAAGCTCTGTCGAGACTTGCATAATGGCGTCTTTTGAGGTCCTCAGCGGAATCTGCCGCCGCACCGGCCCTAACTGATGTCCCGGACAGATGAGATGGCGCAAGGGTATCAACGCATGTAGCGTCCCACACCAAAGGCCTACCCTTCTCCCGCGGAACAAGAGTCATATTAGTCAGACAACAATTAGACTCAACTTTGTATATTTTCTAACGAGAAAATATAGTCCTATTGTGTTTCTGGTACAGTGATCCCTCGGAATTATAATGTAGTATCCATGCATATTTTTAATTTGAATATTGTAATTGATTTAGTTTGTTAAAAATCAAATCAAAGTTTAGGAATTTTGCGGTATACCCCACCTTAATACAACTCAATACGGTACGGCTAAACGTGCGGTAATATTTAACACACTATTTATTTACACGACATTTTTGGGTCTGTACGAATTTTCACAAGTTCCAATTCACACCCAATAGATGTTTGTTTCCGTATTCGTAAAGGCAATGTTACATACAGCATCGCTATTAACTAACGGAAGTCAAAGCTACAGTCAGTACCAATACAACGCAAAAAGCTCAGGGTATCTAAAGGTGGTCGAAGCTTATATTTCGAGTTAAAGTAGTAATCCGCCACCTATAGTCTTTTCAAAAGAAAAGCTGCCTTTTCTGCCTTAAAATAAGTACCATTTCCCTATACCTTCTCCTTTAAAACCGTCACCGACCAACACCAATTAAAAACACAATGAATGAACTCACTCATCGAAACATTACCATGTTGCCGGAACGCCATCGCCTTATGACTAGTATGCTCGCTAAAATAAAAACCATTATGATATAAGCTTTGTAAAACGTGCCACATAAACGACAAACAAGCACACTCTTACACAAATATTTCACACCCCAGTGTAGATTCATAACAGTGGTATAGAGATGTATTGTTTCGGATTCACCGCACTTGCATTTTTCAATGACACAGCGCATTGTTTGTTATTGATTAACCTTGATACACCCATTAATTCAATGACCTCAGATAATGCTCGTGGGTACATGTAGCGCGTTGATGTCTAATGTATGGAGGAAATAAGTCGCAGTAATACAGATTGAGTAGATTGTGGGTGTTTCGTAAATGACTATGATTCGTGTCGGGGGATTTCAAGATGGGCCCCCGTTATTGGCACACACACAGGAAGCGATGTTCCACACGAAAACTGTGCTAGATTTATGAGTGTGTAGGTATCTAAAAATGTTACAAACCTAGAAACTTGAGCCTCTGTTTGTTAGCGACCATCGTGAGCAGAAGGGCGAGCAGATACCGCATCCGAGAGATAGACATCGGAGTCTCGATTTGTACCTCTTCGTACTGCACGGATGCCTGAATCTTCTCTTCAAAAGTCAGCTCTCGCTCGCCGACTTTACAGTTCTTAACGTGACTCTCGACCTGCTTTTTCATCTTGAAAAATGTGTCACATTTATGGCATTTATACGGACTATCTTGTTTGTGGATCTTTATCAGATGAGTCTTCATGTGGGGAAGTTGGGAGAAGGACAGCGGGCACACGGCGCACTGGAACGGCTTCTCTCCTGTGTGACGGCGAATGTGTAGCATCAGGGAGTTGGAGTGAGTGAATTGACGGTCGCATATCCTGCAAACGAACGGTCTCTCACCCGTGTGACATCTGCGGTGGACCGTTAACTGCGTCGACTGTGTGAAACGCTGTCCGCACAGGTCGCACTCATGAGGGCGAGCTTGCGCGTGTGTTCTCATATGTTCCGTCAAATGGCCTTTTAATTTCTTCATACAAACCGGACACTGAAGTCTGTGACCACTGTGGCATATCTGCACATGCCTTCTTAAGGAGTTCATCCTCAGAAACTCTTTCCCGCAGTGCTGACAGATATAGTCTTTGATTTTCAAATGTGATTTCATGTGGAATTTCAAACGGGTGGTGGAGTCGAAGCTCAACTGACAGACTGAGCATTGATACTTCCCCGTGAGCAGATGCTGTTTCTCGTGTTGGGTTAGCAACAAGTGGTAGGAGAACTTCTTGTTGCAGAAGACACATTTGAATGAATTTTCGTTTTTGATGTGCGTAGATAGATGTAGTTCTAGATTCTCTTGTAGCAGGAATTCTTTGTCACAGATTTGGCAGAGCATGGGTACAAAGTTCTTTAGTTCTTTGTGGTGTTTGTTGATGTGGTTTTGTAGGTGCATCTTGTAACGGAATTTCTTTGAGCACTTCTTACATTGGTGAGGCTCCAACTGAAGATGAGTGTACATGTGTCTGCGTAGGGATGCTTTGCTGCTGAACATTTTTTGACAGTGGTCGCACTGAAAGAGTTCCAGAGTGAGCACTAAGCCGTTGCTCAGGGTGACCTGCTTTGTTTTCACAGTCTTATCATTAGGTTTATTCTTCTTGATTTGTTTCCGTGGATTATTTTTTGGAGCAGTTTCTTTTTTGCTTATCTTTGCAGTTGAATTTTTTGTTTTACATGGTGATGTTTTAGTTCTTTTTGTAGGTCTTTTCTTGTATTCTGTTTTAATTGGAAGGCTGGGTTTACTTCTAGTTAAGATGCCAGGTTTATTCTCATAATCAGCAGTGATTTGATGGATCGGTTTATTTTTACCTTTGATTTCAGGTTTTTTTATGTTTTCACCTGGATTTGGAATATGAAGGTTTTGTAAAGCAGCATGTGTATCGTTCTGGTCACTTATTCCTATTTCATTATTATTGCTCACAGTTTTGACAGCTTCTCCAATTTTAATTGCCGGTATTTCTATTTCTATCACCAGTTCCCCTTTTAGGATAGTGTCAATCATTTTTAAGTTTTCCTTGGTTCTGGGTCCAATAATGCGTCCACTTTTTGTAACAAATCTTGGCATTTTCTCTACTTTTGGTTTTCTGATTCTTTGTTTTCTAGGCTTTGGTATTTTTGTTGACTGGTTTAGTTTAAGAAGTTTTTCTGTACATTTGTTGAAGTTAATCGCTTCATTTTGCATCAAAACTTGCTGTAATGCTGTGAGGTCACCTGCTCGTCTGGGTCCCACACTATACTCTGTCACAGTCTTTGCTGAATTTGAAGTATTCTTCACACCTGTCAAGGACTGTTTAGAATTACCTCGGCCTCTCCCTCGAGTGGCACTTTTTGGTGCTTTTACTCTACCCTTTACATTAGCCATGACTGTACGTATAGTGTAGAAAGACTCATATGAACCGCTTCTAGTGGGAAATTGCTATTTAATCAAGCGATAGTAGCCCGCCACCAGATAAGTTAGTAAGTATCTGCGTTGCAGGAGAAACTTTCAACAGAGGTAATACTTTAGTACTTACATGCAGTGTGTAAACATCATTAGCATAGCCATAATCACCTCTAAACGTACTCGGCGTGTAGATAAGAGGCTTGTTTGCACAACGATGCTCTACTAAATGTGTGAAGGACGAGCCTTTTGTCTCATCATAATAGGAACGTCTTCAGTTACCTTGCCGATCCATCGGGCGGTAACAATTATTTTAGCCATTACAATAACACACGTAAGGACACTTTGGACAACACATTTTGTAGCACACGTATTTACGTAAACAATTTGTATTCACAAGGCAGCTGAAAACCTTCAAGCTCTATTGTTAAATGAAAAAAATATTGACCTGAGTTTCATGATTTTTTTTCTAGAAATTAAAATCAAGAATGAATGAATGAATGAAAGCATTAGCTATTCGAAATGGTTCAATAGGAGTGAAAGAGATAGCATACGAACGAAGACTGATTCAGTCAAATAAACATGGATACTAGCGACATCTATGAATTATAACAGTCAACAATGGAAATACCTACTTTATTATATACTTTCATCTTTTGGCTGTGATCCTATTAGTATCGCACACGAATTAATGGAATATACTTTTTACTTTTTGAATAACCAACAAATAGCGATGATAAACAAATTCGTCTAATGCTATCACTCGACACTACTCGACCTTAGTTACCTAATACGGCCTACCTATTACTATTAGACGCTCGCACGACAGACGACATGCGCATCACGTAGGTATCTCATTTAGAATCTAGTCCTACGCCCGTACCGAATAAATATAAACATGCGCTTTATAGCAGGGATTCCTACCATAGGTAGTAATAAAGGTAATAATAACACAACACATACCTACACCTAAACATATAGGTACCTACATAAACCCTTTGTACCTACAAACCAGAAATAGGTAAGTAGGTATTATTTTGTTCAGACAGAACCATCGGATTATGTGCCAGATTACGTAGGTATTTAAAAACACATTAAGTACCTAGCCTAGGTCCATTTAATTATGCAGTCTCTTTCGTTTAAAATATAGACAGGGAGATTGGGAATATGGACGAAGCCAACCTACACCACAGAATAAATAATAGAACAAGTATCTACACCCTAAGAAAATAATAATTATGTTTTCTATTAATTTATTCATGTTCTAATGTGTGGAGCACAAATAGGTGTACTTAGGTACCTATAGATATTATATAAGTAGCTACCTATCATGTTACTAGCTACCTATAGGCTTGGATAGGTACTTACTTACCTAGATACGTAGGTAAGGTGCTACCTACCTAGATATATTTCGTCGACAAGGTGTAGGAATACGAACTAAGGCACGCCCGATGTTGACCCCGATAGACAGAATCAACAATAACTTGTGCTTTGCCTAAGAACACATAAAAGTCTACTGTACAGTGAATAACAATAATACGTAGAAATAAATCAAAGATACTTAATCTTATATTTTCATAGTCAAATTCTGTCAAACCAAATAAAAGGATCGCGTTCATGTCTTTTTTATGGAATGTTGAGTTTCCATCGAAAAGAGTTCAACGAGCCGCCACTGTTTGCTTCTTTATACAAAAATATAAGAACTTTACGACAGTTATTTCACACAACTAGGATCATGATTCAAGATTTATGACACGGCTAGAATATTTCATTTTATTGGTGGAGTGCATCAAAAATAGCATTCTATCTAACTCTGAAACTGGAACTCACTCAGTTGAGTTCGATTTATTATTATGGACCAGTATACCCAGAACACCCTGAACAAATATCTGCGATCGCACAAATATTTGTTCCGAGGCGGGAATCGAACCCGCAACCTCCTGCGTCACAGGCCAAGCTTCGCCCCCTGCGCCACAGAGGTTGTCAAATGTTATAATTATGTTCAAGCTAAAATTGGAAATTGATCCGTTTATCTGAAATTGATTTTACTGTAATAGGCAATCACACAGGAACTTTTTTATCGATATTGATTTGCAATCATGGCACCTAAATACAATAAAAGATGCGTGATACTGAAATTTTTCTAGAAGTCTGCTAGATAGAACTAGACCTAGCTTGCTTCTTTCCCTACGGCCCCAAAGCCAGGGTGGACTGGACGTTCCAACGTGGCTTTCCCCATTGTTCGGGTACAATGGCGCCTAGCTTGCACCATCAACGGACGGAGATGTGGGCGAACGGACGCAGGATTATGTGTAGGGGGACGCATCCTAATACTTAGTTAATATTAAATCTGAACCCAGAGACCCAGGGACACGCCCCAAAACTATGGGTGGACGACATAAAAGGATACGCAGGCTATCAGTGGATGGTGAAGTAAACTGACAAAAAAAAAAGTCAAAGTCGAATTTGATGTAGTTTTGAGTGTACATTTTGCGTAAAATCCAGTGTACACTTTGCGAAGTGGTCATTTTGAGAAAACGCACAGTGTACGTTTATGCGAAAAAATCGAGTGTACATTTTGCGAAGTGGACGTTTTGCGAAGTGGTCATATTGAGAAAAAGTGCGGTGTACCTACATTATGAGAAGTGGACTTTTTGCGACAGAGCCTGATCGACTCGTGTGGAAGGAGATTGGGAGAGGCCTACGTCTAAAAATAGATATTTCATGGCTCATGATGATGATGATGATTAAGGCACATACAACAGCCGAATTCCGTCACATTCTAACTCATTAAAATTCAGGTAAGTTAGAAAGTGACAGAATAGCGCTCGCGGAACGAAAAGTTAGAGAAAATTACCAAAAAACCATTAGGTTAGGTAAGTATGTATTTGCCACGTGAAAAACCGTCGCATCACAGAATCACACGTTCAACTTGAAGATAAAGTCTTTGCAGACATTTAAGTGAAATAAAATGTAGAGAATTCTAAGTCGTTTAGAAGTTGAATCATTTCAATCGAAAACAGCTGCACTCTGTTATTTTGTCACATTTTTGCACGTTCAATTTACAGATAAAAGGTCAATGAATGACATATATTTTTTCATATAACATTAACTCTTGGAGAAAGCCTCCAAATAAGATCAATCGGCTGCTGAGATGATGATGATGATCACTCACTGCATGACTATTTTTGAGTTCTTAATTAGGATTTTACTATATAGTACTTATTAGTGTAGATAATGATAAAAAAATAAAAAAATATACAAACTATCAATATAAAATAGCATCTTTAAATCAGCATAAAATTTACTATCAGTTTCATTTATTTTCAGCCCGTAATTACGAAATTTGTTCCTACGTCTACCTTTTTTCAGAATCGACCGCCGCGACTCGCCGGCCTCCGGCCGCCAATTTCATTCTTGAATATGCAAGAGACATTAGAACACTTACCTTACCTTTATGACTTAGGTAGGCCCTATCTATGTATGTACAACACGAGTGAAACCACGGGCGGATGCTAGTTTGTCATAGTTTTATGTAACATTTCTTCAACAAAGATGAATTAGTTTTGAAAAAAAGTGAAGTGTGTCATTTTGCGTAAAATCCAGTGTGCATTTTGCAAAGTGGTCTTTTTGAGAAAACGTACAGTGTACATTTTGCGAAATGGACTTTTTGCGAAGTGGTCATATTGAGAAAAAGTGCGGTGTAGGTACATTATGAGAAGTGGACGTTTTGGTTTTGCGCCTGAGCCAGCATAAGATCCGGTTTGCGCGAGGGCGAGGGGCAGTTGCGCTCCTAACTCCGTCACTGGACTCTAAGGTTGCACAATCTAATACAATGACATTGTTCGCGTATGACCCTCGTGTGGGACTCTACGATAGTTATGTCTGTTCTTGTTATGATTCGGTTAACTGGTTTTATGGATTATACCTAGTCCATCGAACTGTCTTTATGAAGAGGAGTGGTGTTTTACGAAAACAATTTACATTCATCATTCAAAAATCTTTGATTCTGGCAATGTCTAAAATGTCCTCCAGCTCTCGGCAAACTACTGCAGCTCGCTTCACTTGGCTCTAGCTTGGTAGTTCTCGTTGCTGCGCTCCTTAGCAACCTAGTGTGGAGTTTTATATACTATTTTTTTATTTACTCGATGGGAACCCCCTACTCTCCCAATCTCAAATAGTTAGATATTACTTAGCATATTAAATAGCATCTTAGGGATGCTTCCGT
Organism: Operophtera brumata; assembly: GCA_932527175.1. NCBI lineage: Eukaryota > Metazoa > Arthropoda > Insecta > Lepidoptera > Geometridae > Operophtera > Operophtera brumata. The sequence goes on along the minus strand of OW052231.1, from coordinate 5,672,491 downwards.
CTGGTTGTGATTTGGATTAGTTGAGGTACCTTTACATAGTTTACAACTGTCTTCAGGTAGCTCAACTAGCTTCATTAGTATTTTTATAATAGCTACTTGTATTAGTTATATATTATTTCTATAAATAAATGTATTAGTTGCATAACATAACATCCAACACTGTCCAACAGTCACATTAATAGTCATCCCCTGTGTCGTGCGTGGGTAGGTATCTAAAATGGCTTGGTGAATTTTGAATTTGTAGGCAAGAGTGATTGAATCTTGAAAAGGCCTCTGACAGGACCGAGGTTTTTTTTAATACTACTTAGAATGACGGATCAAGCAGACGGCCCTACTGATGTTAAGTGGTAGGTACCCTCTGCTTATGAACAGATTCGCGCCGTGAGGGTTCAGGGCGCGAATCTCGCTCGCAAGCTATGTATGCCTACTACCTACCTACCTACCTATCTACCTAATTATGCTTGGAGTTTCACTACGTGATAGAATCCGAAATGAGATTTAAAGAAGAACCAAGATCATCGACAGCTCTGTGAATTAGCAAGTTGAAGTGGCGATGGGCATAGGCCATATAGGTCGCCGACAGAACTGACAACCGTTGGGGAATAAGGTTCTCGAGTGGTGACCACGAAACGATCGACCAGTGTAGGAAGGTGTGGGATGGTGTCGTTTTTTTTTTAATGAAATTAATAGGCGAAGTAGCTTACGGCACACCTGATGTAAAGTGGTCACCGTCGCTTATAGACACCGGCAACACCGGGGGTATTGTCGATGCGTTGCGCACCCTGAAGGAATTTATGAACAAACAGAAAATGGAAGTCAGTGAATGAAGGCGGGCTGGCATTCTATGGCGGATGCCTATAATGTACAGCTGTGGACTTCTGATGATTGGCGAACATACTTTTTTTTTTGTTAACCTATTGTGTCTCATTTCGGGGCAAAGGTTTCCCCCAAAATTTTCCACTCATCCCGGTTTTTGGCAGTTTCCCACTACTCTTTCTCGTAAGCCTCGAGATCGTCCCGCCAACGGCTTCTCGGTCGGCCCCATCTTATAGGTACTTAGCATTATAAACCTCGCTACTGTAATATACTACCTATACTTATTATTGAAGATCATTATGTAATTAGCGCTATAAAGTAGGTATATAGGTATAATACAACTATTAATACGGTAATAGCCGTTTTACTAAAACTTTTTCCACCAATTTGATAAGTCACGCAATTCACTTATATTTAATTTCACTACACTTGTGCTCTTTAAATTAGCACACAAAATAACTCATTAAAACACAAAGAAAAAGGACGACATCTCTTTTCAAAAATGCCGGAAAGAGCATCAGTTTGATTGTATCTCTTGTAAGTAGGTCAACATACATGGGTCAAGAACTTAAGACAAGATGTACTCCATTTTTTCAATAACGTAAAATGCAATTATCTAGTGCCCTCGGTTTTCAGTCGCTTGCGTCAAATCTTCTATTTCACGGAAATTTCATAAGAAAAATGTTACACGAGTAACAATGGTATCAACGATTACACAAAATGTCTCTTATTCTTTGAACAATGGACAAAACGAATGTTTGGCTTCTGCTCAAACGACGGTGACGGGAAGCGGTTCTCATACAAATATTTGTTTCAAAACACCATGGTCTGACCTCAAACAAAGATATCTTGCTTTGATAATATATTATTCTGTCCTAAGGGTCTGACCACCTTGAGATACACAATTCAAAAACATGCTGTGAATAAGGTCACTCTCTGTGGTCACACTATATAGGTAAATACCACTTATTTAGATTGTTCTTTGAAATCCCAGCACCTAGGTAAATATGTAAGTTAGTAGTTAAATTATGTTCAAAAAAATATTTGTTTTTTAGATAGAAAAACTTTAAAAAAATTACCGCTTCGTTGCGAATGCTGCTGAATATTTGCTTATCAAGCAAACATTTGTTTCGCAGCAGATCGAACCCGCAACCTCTAGCGTCTTAGCCGGCAACTCACCCGCCGTGCCGCAGAGGTATTTGATCACGGTTGGTTTGTTCTGGTTCAGTGACTGGGTCAGAGAAGTTCCCCACACTTTCAATCACGGTCAACGGATGTTGCTTGGAATTATAGATTTATAGAAAAACGTTGAAAGAAATCTGACTGAGATCACAGAGTAAGGAATAATACTAACTGAGATGCAGGGCTGTGGGCAACACCAAGCTGTAAGGACAAGTTAGTGTTGCCTGGTAAAAATATTTTCCCGGTTTTTAGGATAATTTGTAGTAATGGTTGGTAGAGCCTATTGATAGAGCTAAAACCATGTTTTTTTATACAACTTGGAATTACTGATCAAACAGATGGCCCACCTGATGTTAAGCGTTACGCTCTGCCTATGAACAGTGTATTATCACATAGGTCACGTCCACCTAGGACGCACCCTAGTCCCTATATATGACATGCACCGCGCCCACCACCCTGAGACAAAAAGATGAAAAGTCTCATGTGCCTGTAATATCCCCGGTAACCATACCTTTCAACCCGGAAGACAGCAATGCGAGCACTACTGCTTCGCACCAGAAATAGGTAGGTACCTATGGTGGTAGTACTTACCCGGGAGAACTCTTTCACAAAAAAGCTCCACTACTACTGAACCATGTAGGTACTACATAACGTAATTATTTTGTTTAAAAATATATTTTACAAACCAAAGGTTTTATGAAATTAGTGGTTGGAACCGTGAGCTGATCAAAATGAGGACAAATACTGCAAGGCTACTGTTATATAAATCATCGAAGAGTTCTGTTTCCACCTACCGTCGCCATCATCAGATCAGTTTGATGTCACCAAGATATTGTATTGTCATCGGAACGTGACATGTAGATACCTATGCAAAATTTCAACTCAATTGGTTCCGTACAACTGAATTATAAACCAGTTTCACGTGGAACTGATTTATAATTCAGTTGCAAGTTTTCTGCCTCACAGACATGCAGACAGAGCAGGAAAGTAAGTAAGGTAAATAAAAACTTGTAAAATTGATTTAGACAACTTAAAGGCTACTACTACTACCTACTGAAGACGATTCAACTTGAGACTGGTTCAAGTTTTCGGGGTAAATTAAGTCGTGTACACAAATCGGAACTAGAAGCTCGAGAGGTCCTGCAGCGGAACAATCAGACGAGCCATCGACCTCCCTAGTGGAATGGTGGTCGAGAGTATAGTAGTCCTGGGCCACAGTCTTCCGACGAAGCCCATTTAAAACTAATGCGCATATAAAACCCTAGTAAGCTATCTTCTCTTCTTCGTCGTTACACTCTTGGCAGGTTGGTTGTGGTCGTCACTTCAGGGTCTGTGGCTCGCTTCACAATCCTTCGCCACTCATCTTGCACCGCAGATTTCCTGGTGAATTCATGCAGTAGACCGTCCAAAGCTGCCTTGATTTGGTCAGTCCATCTCATGGGCGATCTGCCCCGTGCTCGTGTGCCGTCAACTCTACCCTGTACAACAAGGCGTTCAATGGACACCTCTCCGCGTCGCTATACGTGCTATCTATATAGATAGATCTATATAACTGTGATGGGACCGAGGGTCATTTTACCTAAAAGCATCTCTCATCATCATCATCATCAGAACAGCAACAGACTTTAGACGTGCACTGCTGGACGAATAATGCAATTAGGATTTGCCATAAACACCAAGCAGTCGGATTGGTGATCGCAGTATTGGTGTTGAGTACTCAGGTGGATGCTGCTACCCATCCCCTGGTGTACCTAATCTTTTAGCCGGCTTCAAAAAGGCGCAAGATGGCGTAAATGACAACACAGCACCTACAACGCGGTAAGCCCGTTGAAGTCTTTTCTATCGAAAAGTTACAAGTGGAACATTCTAGAGAAAACCAACAAAGATTATGATAACGTCATTCAAACGATAAGGTTGTATGTAGGCGACTAATCCCTCAGATAACGAACCCATAGCCAGCGAGTTCATTACCCTAGTCTACCATAAACGACTCAACCTAATTTCTTTTCATTATAGCGTGCCAGCGTCACAGTCTACTTGCTTGTAGTAGGTACGGCCTAGTGTCGCATCAGATACACACCACTGATACATAAGTATATAAAGGCATTTGAGGCCTTAGAGCATTGCAGGCCTCCGTACGTTTGAGGCAAGTTTTTACATCCAATTCGCCACAGATATTTTAGATAACCTAGCATCATAACTTGCTCTTGAGTAGGTATCTACCTAAGTTTGACCCTAAACTAAACACTAGCATAGAGCGTCTTAGTGGGATAATCAGAAATGGGACAGTCTGAAGTGGAATACTTACAGGATTTTCCTAGGCAGGCAAAGAAGTAGGTTGGTCTTGGTACCTACATAAACCTACCCATGTATTTAGGTAGGTATACCTAGGCATGCAAGTAGTCAGCGGCATGGCACGAATTGGTTACGAGTATGTAAGATCTAGGTAATAAACAGTTTTTAGTTTGTTTTTATCAGGCGTTGTTAAGAGATGAGCAATTTTTTTATCAATTCTAGAAAAAATAAACGGTCCCTAGAATGGAAGATATAATAAAATAAAATAAATAATGCTGGACAGTTCACACAACATTATCTAGCCCCAAGCTAAGCAGAGCTTGTGTTATGGGCACTATTTAACTGAAACCTATTCTACATAGATAGATATTTTTTATTATGCATAGAAAATACCCAGAACACCCTGAACAAATATATGCAGATCGTACAAATATTTGTTCTGAGGCGGGAATCGAACCCGCAACCTCTATATATGGGCAGGGAGGGGGTAAGCAATTTGAGCTGCTGACTGTAAGTACCTACTTAGTAACCAGTATTTCTTGTGGTGCAAATGCATAAGGAGAGTAGCAATTTAGTTAGATTATATAGATAAACTATCCCTGCTACTAAATAAGCGCAGAATATCATTGGAATAGTTACAACGTAAAAAAAAAAAAAAAAAAAAAAAAATGCTGGACAGAACACACAACATTGTCTAGCCCCAAGCTAAGCAGAGCTTGTGTTATGGGTACTAGATAACTGATATACTTAATACCATATATTACATAGATAGATATTTTTATTATACATAGAAAATACCCAGAACACCCTGAACAAATATCTGCGATCGCACAAATATTTGTTCCGAGGCGGGAATCGAACCCGCAACCTCCTGCGTCGCAGGCCAAGCTTCGCCCGCAGCGCCACAGAGGACGTCTTACCGTATTTTATATCTTTCGATCTAACTTCAAATTAGGTACTTGTCAATGCATAAGACAAAGCACTGTGTAACTGTTCTAAGGATAATTCGCGTTTTATAGTAACAACAAGTTAGGTACTAGACCCATCGCTGAGTCAGTAGTCAATTTAGTAGGAGTAGAGCTTTTTTGTGAAGAAAAAAAACCGGGAATGTACTATTTCTGCCGCAAAGCAGTAGTGCTCGCATAGCTGTGTTCCGGTTTAAAGGGTATGGTTGCCGGTGAAATTACTGGTACCTACCAGTGCACATAGGGTGCGTCCTAGGTGTACGTGACCTATGAGATAATGCACTGTTCATAGGCAGAGGGTACCGCTTAACAACAGGTGGACCATCTGCTAGATCCGTTAATACAAGCAGTATAAAAAAAAAAAGAAGTCGTGTCGTCCTATCTCGGAGACATCTCAGTTTTCGCTCTAATAACTGCATCTCGCCATCTAAGTACTATAGCCTCTACTTATAACTTGTGGCACCTGTCGCAAATTGTGGAATCAAATACCTACTTCGAAGCGGGGATTGTCTTCCACGGCTGCTTTTCATGTCTTACCTTTCTCACTTTATTCGACGATTCAGTCTCGCGCCGAGAGGCCATTTTGTATTTTCGCGGTCTTTAGATTTTTTGGCGGATACGTTCGCGCGCAAAGTAAATAATTTTATTCAGCCAGTGGTTATTTTTCATGATTTGTTGTGATGAAAATGAACAGATTTTGGTGGATGTTTTTACTATTTGCGAAAACGGCGTCGGCTAGTGATAATGAGCTTCCAAATGCAGAGCCTGAAAAAGGTAGGTTTTAAGATTAAAAATGTATTAACTACCGGAGGACACGAGATGAGGCAAAAGTTCAATAGATTAAATGGAAATTTCGTAAAGAAGCTGGCTCAAAAAAGATTTTTCTTCCCTTTTTCAATTTTTTTTTCTTCTACACAATCTCATAATAGAGCACAACCAACAATGTATTCTTTTTAACAAGGTAGGTACTGTAGGTACCTACTCTTAGTATGGCTCCTGACGGTAGCTTTGGGTAGGTACTTACTTAAACTACCTAAGTATCACTTACCTATCGTATACCTACCTACGATACAAAGCGCGATTGTCTCTGAGAGAGCTGTTTCGTTCGAAATTCATGGTTTTCTTAGATATGTTAAGTAGATTTATGTTTTAGAACTGGGTGGCCTACCTACTGACATAAAACTCGTACCTATAACAGATTCTTGTGTGTGTGGACCCTTTCGCATTCATTTGGAAAGGCCTAGAGTGTAAACAAACGAAGTTGCACTTTCAGTAAAGATAATGACTGTGCTCGTTTAACCACTTTCTCTTAAATCATCCTTTGTCTCATTAATTACTTTTGTAATTCAAAACAACTATAAGTATCGCACGACTGGAATATAGACATGGGTAAATTCACGACGATTTTACGCTACTGAGCATCAAACAATAGAAGTGAAAACGGCGTGGCCGCTCTACGAAATAATTACTGGCTAGCTTTCAATTCCATTTTTGTTAATTATTTTATTGGGAAAATGAGAAGCAGTAGGTACTTACCTAATGAAGTTATAAAAGTCGGATATAGGAATATCTCTATGGATAAATGAAAATTTAATCTACGCGTTACTTCAAATAAGTAAATAATGCTGGACAGTTCACACAAGGTTATCTAGCCCCAAACTAAGCAGAGCTTGAGTAATGGGTTCTACATAGATAACTGATATACTATATACATTACAGTTTTTTTTTATCGTTCATAGAAAACACCCTGAACAAATATCTGCAGATCGTACAAATATTTGTTCCGAGGCGGGAATCAAACCCGCAACCTCCGCCCGCCGCGCCACAGAGGTCGCCTTTGGTAGTGGTCATTTCCGTTCCACTATCCTAGTAATAATAAAATGCGAGAAAAATAGTTGTAGGTTTGTTTGTTATAGGTACTTAGACTAGACTACAGTCATTACGGGCGTAAAATAGGCTTGCACTATTATTTATTCTGTGCTATATTGGTCCACCTGTAATGACTGAACCGATTTCGATGCTTGGTAGGTATCTACTTACTAAGAACAACTCGACATTTTCATAGGTACAAGATCTGACAGTTTTAAAGAACTTTGACCATATCTTGTATGAAAACTGTTGAGTTCGACATAGTCAGTTCAGTTCTGTTCTGTTCTACCTTTATAATGCAAACTACTAAGGAGTGGAATCACTACCGTCGTCTGTCTTTCCTGAAAACTATAATCTGGGTCTCTTCGAGGCTAGAGTGAATAGGTGCCTTCTAGACCTTTGTGCTCCATCTTCGGCCACATCGTCTCTTACCTACAGGTGAGATCGTGATCAAACAAGGGCCTAAAAAGGTTTTTTTTAAAAAGTCAGTCCGAGTATTGGTCCCTGGATTGAGGCTACTTTTGTCCCGGTAGCGAGCGAAGCCGCGAGCTGACATTATGTCTATGCTCCTGTTATACCAAGGAGTAACTGGGATATATAATACTAAGAACACGCTTTAGTTTTACTTCGGTACCTACCTACTCATACATTCAGGAAGGTACAGGTAGCATACTTATTTGATTTGATTTATCGTTGGTTGCAGAGTCGCGGTTCCTTCCCCTGTTCGAAGTGAAGCGTTTCGACGGCAGGCCTGCACCCATAGGTCCCGGTGGACTGGCCCCTCTCACCAACGTCCCCATCGCCGGAGAGAGATGTTCCGCTCGCCTGGAGTCTGCTCTGGACCAGCTGAAGCGACGGAAGCGGACTCAGCCCAAGAACCTGGATACGCCTTTGGTAAGCGTTCAACAGAGTATTACCACTTTGGGAACCAGTAATTCAATAAATTGTTAACTCCTCTTGCTCAAAAAGTCCGTCATTGAAGCGTACCAGAGCGTGGATGAAATAGTGCCTATACTTGCCTGTAGTGGAAAAGTTTAATTTCTTAATTGTTGTCCCTATTGTCAACAGCTTTAAAAATTAATGAATAAAGACTCCACTTTTCGATGTTCCATTATTGAAACATTTTTCTGTAAACAACGAACAAAAAGAAAAGTCATCAACGCGCTCCACTTACGGTCAATATGAGCGCGTTGATATCTTTTCTTCCATAAGTTTATTTGCTAGTTTGATAATTACTTGATCGATTTCTGCCTGATTTTTGGATTATGTTTATTTTTTATGAATAAAAACAAGCAAAAGTGTGCAGGTACCCTCAATACCAGCTCATGACTGAAACACACCTTTTAACACCAACGTAAAGTTAGGGAATGTGGTACAAGATCGTCACACTCCTGTTGTTTTTTTTGCATTAGGATTTAATTTTGTCACTTTTGTATTGTTACAGAGTCAAAGCATCGAGCTTGATGGATACAGCCTATACCAGCAGATGAGGACAGCACCCGTAGACATGTACGTCACAAGAATGCGGGTTCGACTCCCGCAGAACTCCAACTGGGTGAGAGTGGAGAAATGCTACTTCGACCCCAGAAACGTATCCCTCGATACCATGTTGCTATTCCACGATCTGACTATCAGTGGTAACGTGGATTTGTACGATGCCAATGATCTAGATAGAACGATACCCCCGAGTCGTAGATTGAGGAGACACTATGCTGAATCTAGGGCTTATGATCCCTATCCAGACGACTCTTACAGGTATAGAGGGAACGGTTGCAACATGATACTGAGATTACGAAAAGCAGGTATCGGGTTTCACACACGGCCGCTCAATCAACACCCTGGGAAATTCAATGTTAAAACGGACTCTGAATTTGTTGAGCCAGGTTTTATAAGCGTCTACGCGTATGGATGCGAGAAGTATATCAATAAGAGGTCTACAAGAAAAAAGGATAACTTGCCGCTGAGAAGAAAACGAAGATCTGATGAATTTTCGTTCAATTCGGAAATGATGGAGTCTGATTTCGATAGATTTGAAGGGAGGTCTGGTGATAAGGATTGGGATATAGTTTACGAGCCGCGATCTAGGACGAACTACGAAAGGAGTAAGCTGTTCAGGCCTGATGATGAATTGGAGGATGTAGAGGATATATCGAGGGAAATGGAGGATATCTTCACAAAAGGGATTAGGACACTCTTGACAACATACATGAAGAAGGAATTGCAGCCAGCGATCAAAGATACTCTGATGAGGAATATGGGTTATGTGATATCTTATGGGTAGAATTTAGTGCTACAGGACTCATCCACCATCGGTAGAAATGTGTCTGATAGTATAACATAATGTGTGACAGTATAAATATGTCGACAGGCCTTGCTAATTAACACTTTAAATGAGGTACTTAGTACTTACAACATATGTATTTTAAACAGGTAGAAAGTAGACAACCTGGTAGAGGTGTTTTTAGAGTTGTATTGTATGTAAGCCCTTATTTAGTCATGTTTTATAAATAACGTATAAATAGAATAATTTAACTTTAACTGTGAAATAAATAGATTTTAATTATAAAATTACAATCTTAAAAACTACAACTACTCGTAATATCACAGTGTATTGGGAAAATTCTAAAAGATGAGGAATTTGCTAAACTATTCTAAAAAAAAACGAAAACACAATAAATTACTCGCACACAAAAAATAAAAGCAATGATTCAATTTCTAAGACATTGTACACTGCAAATTCTTGTAAGTAACAACTTATTTTTGTAACATTGAAAATAAATGCTTAACTTCATCATACAAGGCAAAATGTAACGCTGAGACCAAGACTGCTTTGAGAACACTAGGCCAATACCCTTTATACAATGAAATAAACCCCTCCTCAGTTATGATCAGCTTGATACAGTGAAAAGACCCATTACAGTACATTTGTTTGCCAAAACTCTTTCTATGCTGCTGAAAACCTTGAATCTGTAACCTCTTTTTGACCAAATCAAATGGATAAATAGCAGTTTTAGCTACAAACCCTGCTATAGACCCCGCAAATAAGTTAGCCATCATAGTAGACTCAATAGTAGCCATCAAACTGAAAGGCCGTTGAAAGAATTCAAATCTATTAAAAATGTTCTCTGTAAAAAGTTTATAGATAGCAAACTGTATGCCTGAATGTGGAGCTATTTGACCTATAGTGGGTATAAGACCTTTGAACAAAGCTGCGGGGCCTTCGCTTCTAATCATACATGAAAATGCATGTATGAACCCCTTGTAAGCCTTATGAGTTTTCTGCTCTGCAATCAGTCTAGTCCGCACAGTGTCAAAAGGAAATGATACCATTGTGGCTAAAGTAGCAGCCACTGCCCCATTGGAGAAATTTAGCCAATGCTTCTGGTCTTTATAGAATGTAGGATCAGTTCTTTCGCACAACTGCGTCAATTTCTCGAATGTAGAAAATTGAATTATTCCGTACGTTATTGATAATAGTTGCGCCGGAACATGACCACTCCAGAGTGTTGTAATACCTTCCTCTTTGATGATAGACCCTGATGCTTGAAGAATGGAGTAGTATTTTGATCCAGACTTTATAGGCTCCAGTTGCAGTTGGAAACGTATCTTGAGGACGTCGAGAGGTTGGGCTATTGCTCTCGTTAAGGAGCCAGCAAACGCGCCAGCAAAAGCCGACTGGAAAAAAGTGGTCTTCGACTCGGAGTTCTGCATTAGACTCATGTTGAAGATAATGGTGTGATGGTCAGAATCACATTTACCATGGTTTATAGATCTTGAATAACTTTAAGTCAATAGTTGCTGCGGAATTCTCGAAGAAAACCGAAACGAAAACCAAACCAACAACCTCAAACAAAATCAACATTCTTCTTTGTTTTTTATAATTTGCTTTAGTTCAAGGAAATTATATCACTTGCTTTTGGTTCGTGCTCAACATCAATACTCTCTGTCTTAAGCCCGTACACATTGGACCAACATGTCAGGCCAAAATTATGCATCCCCAAGGTTGCTGTTTACACATTGGCTTACTGATCATTCTGCATGCATTGGCCCTTCTATGAAAGATGGACGTAAAAGTTCTTGCAGCCGCGGCTATTTATTTATACAGTGCGTTTAATTATTACGTACATGTACATAACGCTAACGTGTGTACGCTGCTTGCGGAGCGCACCAAGATCCTTTGATGTGTGCACAAAAAACCGACACTATTCGGTTGGTCTGCCAATGTTGGCGCCAACTAGACCAATTAGCTTAGCATACCGCCAAGTAGCTCTCTGCACATTGGTCCAATGTGTACAACGGGCTTTTTTAGTCATTGGTCTTACGTCCCTAGCTATTGTATTCTCTTTGATCAAGTACAACCATTATGATGCATGAGTACATACAACACACTGTATGTACTTTGTCTGTGGTTGGTTATCTTTGGCGACTTTGGCACGTCTTTGGAGTTTGGCATTTGGCATTGCATTTGCATTGGGGATATTAAAGAAAGTGGATGGATAAACTGTAAATAAATCTAACACGCAAACATGTCTTCGCCGCTTGAAAACCTTGAAACACAGCTAGAAATGTTCATTGAAAATGTGAGACAGATTAGAATCATAGTCAGCGATTTCCAACCGCAGGGGCAAAGTGTTTTGAACCAAAAAATGTAAGTTGGCATTCACACTGACTACCACAAACTGGCTAGGGTTGCTAACATCTAAGAATGTCATACAAGATTGATGCCTATTCCATGTAGCGCATAATAGACAGCTGAAGCAATGAAGCCAATTTAGATTTCCTACTGTTTTATTGCAGACACTCTTTGGTGACTGGTTTGCAAGAAGTGGACAAGCTGAAGTCCCAAGTTCACGATATTCATGTGCCAACTGAGGTGTTTGAGTAAGTTTAATTTGCATGAGCAAGATCAAGACCATTCTTAACAATGTTCATGAAATCTTTTAGAAAACTCATCATCCGACAACCTAACTTAAATTACTCTTTTTCTATAATGTACATGAGTTTCACCATGTGATATAATCCAATATTTAGAGATCTGAAAAAGAACTAAGATCACTGACATAGCTCTCAGAATAAGCAAGTTGAAGTAGCAATGGGCAGGCCATATAGCTTGCAGAACTGATAACTGTTGGGGGTGAAGGTTCTTGAGTGGCAAACACTTTACCGGACCATGCAAAAGAAGGCCTCTCTCGTTAGACCAAATACATGAAGGTTTCAGGAAAACGGTAGATGAAGGCAGCTCAAGACCATTCGTCATGGCATTCTATGGGGAGACCTATGTCAGCAGTGGACTTCTGTATGCTGATGATGATGATGACATGAGATTTATATTGTTTGATTGAATCACTGGAGTGTAGTCTGCGTTTGTTGCCTGGTACCAGCCTTAATTTATTAAAACATTTCAAAATAATGGAGACAGAGTTCCTCAAATAATGGAGACAGAGCACCTCCAATTTTTATTAAAAAAAAAAAAAAAAATATGTTGTTTTCCTTAATTGCACACTTAATCATCATCAATATTGCCATCACCACAATGTCCTGCTCTGTTACTGCAAGGGGCGGATAGAGTTAAGAATAAAGGGACAATGCACACTACTTCCCACAGCAGGCCGTCAGTGCACATCTTAACAGCCCTACTTAAAATTAGAACCCTTTTGATATCAAAAGATTCAGTAGATTTCAACCTAACTCCATCATTCACAGCCCTAATGTTTCTTCTCATTTTCAGCTATATAGACCAAGGCAGAAATCCTCAACTGTACACCAAAGACTGCATCGACAAGGCCCTCGCCAAGAATGAGGAGGTGAAAGGGAAGATTGACTCTTACAAGAGATTCAAGAGTGGCCTACTGTCTGAGCTATCCAAGTCATTCCCCAATGAAATTGCCAAGTATAAAGCTATAAGGGGTGGTGAATAGAAGAAAGGAGGGAAGTTTAGTTGTAAGGTTAGCATTTTAAGTACTCATTTGATTATAGAATACAAGTTTGAATATTTTAAGTCTTTTCCAAAAATATTTGGCTCTTTTAGTACGCATATTATTGGGCTGGATAATATTTAATTTTATGAATAAAACATGTTGATCTTGGAATAAAATTTTATTTTCAATTACACATTAAACTAATATGAATTCATAAACAATAAAAATCAAATCAAAGTAGACCGAAAAATGAAAATAATACTAAAATTGAAAACAAGACAATTGAAAGAAAAGAAGAAAACATGAAAATAGTTAAATAAAATTGTTTAAAAAGAGGCAAAAACACTTTTTTTCTAAAAAGCATTCTGAAATTAAATGGATTATGAAATAAAGATGGTAGTATAAAATTAGAAATTGGGAATAATGTAGATGCCACGTAAAGAAGGCAGTATAAAATTAGAAATTGTAAATAAAGTAGATGCCAAACTCGATTTATAAATAACATCAATTAAAAAATAAGTCTGGGTTTAAAAATTATAAGTTAAAATTCATTGAAATGGGGCATGTTTGGGCAAAACATTTGTAACTTGATTGGTAAGACATCTACTTTTAATTTATGTACACTTCTGGAGTAGAAACAGTTTCTCGGAACAGTTCAGGCTCAGGGTTCTTTGTTGCGTCTACCACAGTTACATCACAAGTGTCCGTCTCTTCACCACTTTCCTCTGTCGAAGTCTCTCCGAAGTCACAACTGTTAATGTCTACACATTCATTCCACATTTGCTTGAACTCATTCTTCACAGGATCAACAAGCTGTGACTTATTTGTGATGTAGACATAGTTCCAATGATCAGATGAGCGGTCATTGCCCCAGTTGAGTGTGCCCGTCATTAGTACTTTCTCATCCACCAGGCAGAATTTGTGTTGCAGTTTGTTCTGGTTGGCATTACATTTTATTTCTGCACCTGGAAGAACAAGGATTTTTACAGTTTGGACAGAGCATGAATTATATTGGCTCAAGACAGAGATATACGGAGTGATCAAGGGTTGTGGGCTCGTAACCCTAGATTTGGTCCGGTGGCCAAACTTCAAACAATCAGTCACTAAAAAACTTATTGTAGCCAAGGAGGAGGGACTAGCCCAATAAAAAAAACAATTTCTGTATTTAAAAACGAATATCCGAAGCGAAATTGAAAAAAAAATAATGGAAAGGAAGGGTTTCGAATATTTTTTAAAGGAGGGTGGCATCGTTATCAGAGCCTATCAGAGGGGTTTTATTTTATTTACAAATCTGTGTCGCACTATTATTCCTAGGCAGGGTGTGGAACCGGAGGGTAAGTACCTTTTCTGTTGCAGTTACAATGCATTTTTCCTTACGACCTGTCGTTTTTGAGATTGATGTCTGCAAAATTCATCTGTTCTCTAGTGTTTTAAATCCATGTCGACAGTCTGACATGGATTTTAAAACACTAGAGAACAGTGATCATCATGTGAGATGCGAGCGAGTTGAAGGCGAGCTTGGCTAGGCAGGGCCCGCAGCGAACCAGAACCTACACATGTAGGTACGCCAATACCCAATATAGCCATAATATAGCCTATGTAATATCATAGGACTCTGACAAATTTTCGATAAAAAAAATATAGGTAGGTAGGTACTATATATTTTTTATATATTTTTCCGTACATATAGGTAGGTACCTACTCCTACTACTACTTGAACATTTTTCAGAGTTCACATCTCAAAACGGTAAGTCGTATGGAAAAAATGCATTTAACATTAATTGACGGATAAGAAAAAGGCAAAACGACAGGCAATAAAAAATCACAATATATATTTTTCCGTACATATAGGTACCCACTCCTACTACTTGACGACCTCTGTGACGCGGCGGGCGAACGTTCGCCTGCGACGCAGGAGCTTGCGGGTTCGATTCCTGCCTCTGAACAAATATTTGTGCGATCTGCAGATATTTGTTCCGGGTGTTCTGGGTATTTTCTATATATAATAAAAAATATCTATCTATATAATATATTGTATTAAGGTGGAGGCGCACGCTTGCGGCGCCAAATTCAATTTTTTTGGTGTTTTTTGCCCTTTACAGCTCATCAACACTTCTTCAGATAGCGAACGTTGAGTTCGCGAGAACTAGGAGACGTAACAAACATGTTTTTTTTTTTTTTTTTTTTTTTATACTACTGGAATGGCGGAGCAAGCAGATGGCCCACCTGATGTTAAGCGGTAACCTCTGCCTATGAACAGTGCATTACCTCATAGGTCACGTCCACCTAGGACGCGCCCTATGTGGCATTGCACTGCGCCCGCCACCCTGAGACATAAAGATGAAAAGTCTCATGTGCCTGTAATTTCACCGGCACCCTTACCCTTCAAACCGGAACACAGCAATGCGAGCACTACTGCTTTGCGGCAGAAATAGGTATGGTGGTAGTTCTTCCCCGGACGAACTCTTTCACAAAAAAGCTCTACTACTACTAATGATAACACATTTTTACAGTGTTTTTTTTGTTTATGGGTATCGTAGCTAAACTGATGATATTTATGAGATACTAAGATACTATCAATTAAAACATGTGTGTTATGTCTTTTAGTTCTCGCGAACCCAACTTTCGCTATCTGAAGAAGTGTTGATGAGCTGTAATCGGCAAAAAACACTAAAAAATCTCGCGCCGCAAGCGTGAGCATTCACCTTAAGTACTTATATCAGTTGTCTAGTACCCGTAACACAAGCTCTGCTTAGCTTGGGGCTAGACAATGTTGTGTGAACTGTCCAGCATTATTTATTTATTATTATTTATTTACTACTTGAACATTTTTCAGAGTTCACATCTCAAAAACGGTAAGTCGTATGGAAAAAATGCATTCAACATTATTTGACGGATAAGATTAAGGCAAAACGACAGGGAAAAAAAAACTAAGTTCTATAGGTAGGTAGGTAGTACACTTTTCGAGTTCCCAACCTGAGTGAAAATTTTCAAAACAAAGATTTTAACCTCACGTTTTTGTTTGACCACCCACCACTTAGGATGAGGATGCTAAGGACGAGAACCCTTGCCGGGCACTAGGGTGTGGATTAGGATGCTATGGACGAGAACCCTTGCCAGGCACTAGGGTGTGGATTAGGATGCTATGGACGAGAACCCTTGCCAGGCACTAGGGTGTGGATTACGATGCTATGGAAGAGAACCCTTGCCAGGCATTAGGGTGTGGATTAGGATGCTATGGACGAGAACCTTTGCCAGGCACTAGGGTATCTATTACATGTTACCACCCCAATCTTGAGGGGGCAGCTCATTCCCTTCCCGATCCACTGCTGCCCTTGGTTATAGGTGCGCAAGGAAAGCTGTTTAGCTGCGCTTTCGTTGGGCCCACTGAGCATGTAAACACTACGTTGTTGGGCCCACCAACTTTAACTTTAATTATAGGTTAAATTAGACGACGCGAATTTAAAAAAAAAGGTCACCGATCTTGAATTCCTTTGGCATGTACATACCTGAGATAAAAAGTGACCTTACTTTACCTACAGACTACATTTCACCTGGCTTTGCTCCGGTTGGATCTTTCTAAAACTCTTCGTAGGTAGGTAGTTGCTAGGTTGCTACGCCAAGCTCCTTTACATAATAATATAACATACCGGCATCGATAAGTTCCTTGATGAAAAAGTCATTGGAGTCGTTGTATCCAGTTCGATCAATAATAATCCGGACTTTAACTTTCTTTTCCATCAGTATTTTAACTAATCTTCCCTGGATCGCAGGATTCTGTATTCCGGGCATACAAACGTTCACACTCTTTTTAGCCGCTTCCACGTAACTCATCAACTTATCAAAGCAGTTGTGCGCATTGAATTGTAACTTGCAAAACACCATCACTTCGTTCATACTGGTGTTGCGGCTTTTGTAGAAGTACGCGGCAGCGGTAACAGCACAAGTCAGAGCTATAGCTGCTGCTGAAGACATTACTCGAGGATTTAATCGCATTTTAAGTGTTCGTACATAAATGTTAATGTTTTGGCAATAACTCGCTATGTTAGCTTGTGCACTAAGAAGATGATAAGCTGTGTGCCGCCATCACTGACAAGAAATTATTATTTTTCTTCTGCCTACCCGCAATAATATTATGTGCAAGCCTGAGAGTGGATTTTGTTGTTATGTTTGGTCCAGTCTAACTCCATGAGCACAGAACAGCTCTATCTATATAGTATATACCTAGTTACCCATGAGTCGAGAATTTGAGATAAATAGATCTTAGCACGTACTATTTGCTTAGCATTGTCCCTGTCACTCTCACATAGTTACATGTAAAATCATTCGTGCTAGAAAGGAACAGAGACAATTCTAAGCACTAGTAGGTACGCGCTAGGTAACGTCTATTTATCTCAGCCTAAGTTCTCCTCATCTTTCTCACTCCTAGTTATATTATTTGGTCTCGGTCAACAAGGATGGCTTTCTGAAGAATAATTAATAAAAAATACATTTTCATACTAATCTACCTAAGTATAATAGACCGGGAGATGTGACACAAAATATTGGGTCATTTGTACCAGTATGGCGGTTCTTCAGGGGTCTTATTACGTAATGACAAAAATAAAAATGATTGTCATAGCGCTGGTACCGGCGGCGGCCCAAACGCGTGGGCGTTAGTTGAACACTTCGGATAAATTACGAGTGTCAAACGATTTGTTTCACAAACATTCTAGTATTTTCCGATAGTCCATAAAAAAAGAAGTAGGCGGTAGTGTCATGCCATACTTCTCCGGTGTGAATTACAGCCAGCCATACCGACGCGAATACGTAAATTTTAAAAAAAAACAATTCAACCATATGTACCATGCTAGTTTTTGCACAGTTAATCATCGTCGTGCAGCCATTTACGAACATCACTATGCCATACTTTTCGGACGGTACCAAATGGCCACCATACCGCCGAAAATGAACAAATTTTATTTTTTGCCAAACGATTTGTACCAGTATTGCATTCGGATTTTTGGAAAGTATTTGATAAATAAGTATTGACCATCATTTTTCTTTTTGTCTTCACGTAATAAGACCCCTGAAGAACCGCCATACTGCCATGTACCAGTGTACAAATGACCCAATATTTTGTGTCACTATCTCCCGGTCTATAACGATGTTTCTCATCCATAATCTCAAATTCTTAATTTAGGTACGAAGATAGCTGTTAGAAATATGGAAATAACATCGAGTTTTTTATCTATCTACTTTTGTTATCTTAACAGTGGATCAAACGTTCTTCGTAGATGAAATGTCTGTCACGCACGCCATTTTCGAAAAGAGACGATGGTCGTCTGCCTACTTCAGGGGGGGTTACTATGAGCTCTTATATCCATTCAGTTCAAAAACTATTCAGTACAAAATATCGGTTCGTCGTTGACATTTTTCATCGTTGAATAACTTTAATCGCAGAAGTCTGTAGACCCTCTGCGATTGTGCCTTTAAATATAGTTGCGGACATCACGGAACCAATATTTTGTACTGAATAGTTTATCAACTGCATGGCAATAAGAGCTCATAGTAACCCACCAGGGAGCGCGCGTGCACGCTCTTAGTTTGTGGAAAATGACAATTCTATTTTTGAATAAATTTAATCTAACTCCTAACTAATAAATATTAATGGAGATACCACTAATATTTATTCTGTGGAGATACTAGCGAGAAATTGATTGAGTTATTGATAAAACAAATATTTCAACCAAATTTGAACACGTATTTAACCTACCTTTGAAACTGCTTTCTTAAAGGTACCTTTAAAACTCTGCTTTATTTGACGGTGCAGCCATCTAAGTAGGTATTCGCAATCCTACTAATATTATAAATGCAAAAGTTTGTAAGTATGGATGGATGGATGTTTGTTACTCTTTCACGTAAAAACTACTGGATGGATTTGGATGAAATTTGGAATGGAGATAACTGGACTCCCGGAATAACATATAGGCACATTTTTATCCCGATATTCCCACGGGATCGAAACATATGCGGAAAACACCGCGGGGCGCAGCAGCAATGCGAAGACTTTTCATCCAATGTACCAGGCGAGCAGCAGAATGCAGGAGTAATTTGGTAACCGAATATCTGGAATACCGGTGAAATGGGGGCGAAAGTTTATCCAATGTAGCAGGCTAGCAGAAAAATGCAGGAGTAATCGAGATCTATGTGGATACCGCGGGGCGCAGCAGCAATGCGAAGAATTTTTATCGAATGTACCAGGGGAGCAGCAGAATGCAGGAGAAATTTGGTAACCGAATATCTTCCCACGGGATCGAGACCTTTGCGGAAAACACCGCGGGGCGCAGCAGCATGCGAATACTTTTCATCTAATGTACCTACCAGGCAAGAAGCAGAATGCAGGAGTAATTTGGTAACCGAATATCTGGAATACCGGTGAAATGGGGGCGAAAGTTTATCTATTGTACCAGGCTAGCAGAAAAATGCAGGAGTAATCGGAAAACACCGCGGGGCGCATCAGCAGAATACAGGAGTAATTTGGTAACCGAATATCCTATCTTAATTACTCTTTCACGTAAAAACTACTGGATGGATTTGGATGAAATTGGAATGGAGATAACTGGACTCCCGGAATAACACATAGGCTTATTTTTATCCCGATATTCCCACGGGATCGAGACTTATGCGGGTGAAACTAACTTCACCCGCGTAAGTCTAATAATACTAGCTTAATAACACTCCGCTGCTTAATAATCCTGCGTAGACGAAGTCGCGGGTTACAGCTAGTACCTACCTACCTACATATTTCTCAAAACTTTCGAATTATTCGGAAGTTTTCCCGCGAGCAACTAGGGAATGTGTGAATGTGGATTAGATGAAGGAAATGTCGATCAAATAGGTACTTTTCTCTTGCCTCAGGCTGCGGCTATCTCTTTGTGATATCTCTCCTCTTGAAATCCCTCGTCCTTTCTCTTCCAAATTCAGCGTAGGTAGCGAAAATTCTACGCCTATGGTTGTCCCTAGTTTTTCAGAATAAATAAATCTCCTTTGATAAAACCTCTGGTTGAGTAAGTCTCCCGTTTTCAAACATCGACCAATTTTCATACTGATCTCCATCGTCTTACCGTTTTATATCCTGTCGACATGGCAAAATTGTGGAATCCAAAGCCACAGTAGCCACTACCAAAAAAAGAAGAAGAAGAAGAATGAAAGATAACTTGAAAATGGCAAATAACGCACAAGCCGTGCGGCGTCATAGAAAAGAAAAAAAAAAAGAATTATTCGTAAATGGCGCGAATGTGTGACATAAAATTAGATTTATTTATGTCAAATTGTTTTCTGAAAATCGACACACATTATAATAATTTTAATTGAGTTTAGATTAAGTTTAAATATGTGGATCATAAAAACATGTGGAAAAGCTACTGTAGCTTCTTAGGCGGTGCATAAATTGTGCTGATTAATACAGTTTCACGGAGAAAACAACAACAAATCATGGGTATTACTGGTCTGTTGCCTTTTATTGAAAAGGCTTCGAGGCGGACCAATATTAGTGAATTCAGTGGATGCACCGTAGCTATAGACTCCTACTGCTGGCTCCACAAGGGTGCTTTCGCTTGCGCCGACAAGCTGGTCAGGGGAGAGGAGACAGACATGTGAGTAACCAACTTTTTCCATTCTTGTTCTTCAGCAGCCTTTAGACGTCCACTGCTGGACGAGGCCTCCCTCATAGAATGCAATATGCCATTGTCGCCACGCTTGGCAGGCGGATTGGTGATCGCGATTTTGCCGCTGTGAGTGTGTATATTGCCGGTGTAGATGTTGCAGTTGTTTGCCGTAATATAATCCTATAGACAGCATTTACGACATCCGTGGGAGGAGACGTAGTGGTCTATTCTTAGGCCGACCACACCACATCCACAGTTTTTCAGTACCGACTGTAATTAGACTAAAACTTTTTCTTCTGAAACCATGTTTTCACTCAAAACAATCGATTTAACTCTGAAATTAAGATGCAGTTCAGCTATAGCCATCTGATGACTCAACTACTGCTGTTTTTTATAAGTTTGATACAGGTACCCATTTTATTATTGTTTATTTACGTTTCAGTCACATTAGATATTGCTTGAAGTATGTGAATATGCTGCTATCGAAGAATGTGAAGCCTGTTCTAGTGTTTGATGGACGGCATTTGCCAGCCAAGGCTATGACAGAGAGTAAAAGGAGAGAGTAAGTATTTTGTAAAATTTCTTGAAAAAGGTATTCCTGATTTCAAATTTAAATTATGAATAAAAATGTAATTCCATTCAATCCAATTTAAACTTTGATTGGAATTGAAAACAGAATATTTTAATATTTCCTAGTAATTCAGTTCGAAGTTCCGTCAATTGTCCTTTATCTTATTGTTACCCTCGGATAATAATAACTGAACTTGTGTTTGCCCTTCCCGGGAAGTAACTAAGCCTTTTTGCCCTGGCTTGGACGTAACTAGGCCTGTTTGCCCTGTCTTGGATGTAAGTAGGCCTGTTTGCCCTGTCTTGGACGTAACTAGGCCTGTTTGCCCTGTCTTGGACGTAATAGGCCTGTTTACTCTGTTCAGGATGTAACTAGGTCTGTTTGCCTTGTCCTGGATGTAACTAGGCCTGTTTGTCCTGGCTTTGACATACCACAACCACTCTGTTAAGAGTGTAAGCCTAAGCGTGTTTGCCTTGGCCAGGACATAAATAGGCCTGCTTGCCCTGGCTGGGATGTAACTAGGCCTGTTTGTCCTGGCCTGGACATAACTAGGCCTGTTTGCCCTGACTGGGATGTAACTAGGCCTGTTTTCCCTGGCCTGGACATAACTAGGCCTGTTTGCCCTGACTGGGATGTAACTAGGCCTGTTTGCCCTGACTGGGATGTAACTAGGCCTGTTTACCCTGGCCTGGACATAACTAGGCCTGTTTACCCTGGCCTGGACATAACTAGGCCTGTTTGCCCTGGCCAGGATGTAACTAGGCCTGTTTGCCCTGGCTGGGATGTAACTAGGATTGTGTTGTTTTTTCTACTCAAGGGGCATTTTAAAATATGAATTCTAGGTGCAGTCAACATAAAAAATGAAGGAATTTCATTTAAAAAATAAAATAATATAATTATTTTCAATTCCAGATCAAGGAACATATCTAAGAAAAGAGCAGCTGAATTGTTGAGCCTTGGAAAGGTATGGAATTTTTACTATTCATAAGTTTAAGGCCATTATTATTCTTTGGATGTCCAGTGTTGGACGAGGTCACCTCATAGAATGCAACAGTGGAATTTGCCATAATCACCATGCTTGACGGGTGGATTGGTAATTGCAGTTTTGATGTTGAGTACTCAGATGGATGCTGCTGCCTATCCCCTGGTGTAAACCATCATCTCTCTATTGAGTAAGGCCTATGTACAGCAGTGGACTTCTTTAGGCTGCTGATGATGACTTGTACATCCCACTAATATCATGAACTAGCAACTCGCCCCCCCCCCCCCCCGGCTTCGCATGGGTACTGTCAGGATGAAGAGCAGGCCCTCTACCCCCCCCCTTAATCCTATAGCACTCTGCCATAATGCAGGTAGGTACAATAATTTTTAAAATTGGTTGTGTAGTTTTTGAGTTTATCCATTACAAACATACAAATACGCGAGTGAAGCCGCGGGCGAAAGTTAATAAAACATAGCCTATGTTACTTGCTGATAATGTAGCTTTGTATAGGTGAAAGAATTTTTAAAATCTGTTAATTAGTTTTTGATTTTATCCAATACAAACAAACAATGTAGATGTCAGTTTGGATGTTTGTTCAATCACACCGAAACGGCTGAACTGATTTCAGTGCAATTTGGTTGGTTGAAAGATAGATAATAACACTGATGGAGCTATAGGCTACTTTTTATCCCGGTTAAAAGTAAGCGAAGCCGCGTGTGGACTCTAGTTATAAATATCACATCTTTAAAACCATAGACTAACTAAACACAATAGACTGCCAATCTCATACAAGAAAACGTGCATCGCTAAATGATTGCCTACAATGACGCTAGATGTTGCCGAATCTGCTATAAACGATTGAAATGCTTTTTACATGTATTCTCTAACAGACCGATAGACCATAGTTTTATAATTAAAAAATAAAATATATTTTTAATTGTTTATTTTTAAAGAATTTACGGAAATTAGACAATTTGTTTAAAATGCCAGCGCCATCTAGAAATAGCACAAAATGTTGTTCTATGTTAGCGGTCTATTGTGTTTAGTTAGTCTATGCTAACACTGAATCAACTTCTTCCAGGTAGAAGAAGCCCGTTCGTACATGCGTCGCAGTGTGGACATCACCCACGAGATGGCGCTCAGCCTGATCCGAGAGTGCCGCGCTCGCAACGTCGACTGCATAGTGGCGCCGTACGAGGCCGACTCGCAACTAGCCTACCTGAACATCAAGAATATTGCTCATGTGGTCATCACTGAGGATTCTGACCTGATATTGTTTGGATGCTCAAAGGTAAATAAATAAATAAATAATGCTGGACAGTTCACACAATATTATCTAGCCCAAGCTAAGCAGATCTTGTATTATGGGTACTAGATAACTGATATAATGAAAACAATATCTTACATAGATAGATATTTTTTATTATACATATAAAATACCCAGAACACCCTGAACAAATATCTGCGATCGCACAAATATTTGTTCCGAGGCGGGAATCGAACCCGCAACCTCCAGCGTCGCAGGCCAACCTTCGCCCGCCGCGCCACAGAGGTCGTTCAAGGTGAAACTTCTACTCAGTAAAATAACTAGATTATACCTCTACAATATTTCTCTACTACCATAAAATATATAGCATTAATGCAATGGTGTGTCCAGCCTAAGAAAAAAACTCTTCCATCTCCTCCCGTGGATGTCGTAAAAGCCGACTAGGGGTTTGTACCAGGGGATGGGTAGCAGCATCCACCTAGTAGTAGCATGTAGTAGTAGAGCTTTTTTGTGAAAAAGTTCGTCCGGGGAAGTACTACCACCATACCTATTTCTGCCGCAAAGCAGTAGTGCTCGCATTGTTGTGTTCCGGTTTGAAGGGTAAGGGAGCCGGTAAAATTACAGGCACATGAGACTTTTCATCTTTATGTCTCAGGGTGGCAGGCGCAGTGCAATGCCACATAGTGCGTCCTAGGTGGACCTGACCTATAATGCACTGTTAATAGGCAGAGGGTACCACTTAACATCAGGTGGGCCCACTGCTTGATCCGCCAAACCAAGTAGTATTAAAATAAAAACCTCTACAATATTTCTCTACTATCATAAAATATATAGCACTAATGCTGTTGTGTCCAGCCTAAGAAAAACCCTTCCATCTCCTCCCGTGGATGTCGTAAAAGCCGACTAGGGTTTGCGCCAGGGGATGGGTAGCAGCATCCACCTGCCCAGCGTGGTGATTATGGCAAATTCCCCGATTTCATTTTATGGGGAAGGCCTCGTCCAGCAGTGAACGTCTAAAGGATGCTGATGAGAGCACTATTAGATCATTTTAGCTAGAAGAAGGTGCTAGAAGGTTGTATGAATGGACAGACAACTTACTTCAATAGGGTTCCGTTGCTATGTAGCTATGTAGCTATAAACTATCCTGGAGGCAATGTAAGTCGCGCTTCGTAACTCCTGCTAACGCTAAGTAAATTTTCAATCCAGGTACTCTTCAAAATGGACCTTAACGGCACCGGCACACTAGTCGAAACTGCCAAACTGCCCCTCGTAATGAAGTGCCCCATAGAACAGTACTCGTTCGACAAATTCAGGCAAATGTGTGTCATGTCGGGATGCGACTACTTAGCATCATTGCCGGGGATTGGGCTGGCTAAGGCGAGGCAGTTCGTCACCGCCACTCAGGACTCTAACTTCGCTAATGTAAGTAGTATACATCAGTGACATATGTGCGTCATGTCGGGATGCGACTACCTAGCATCATTGCCGGGGATTGGGCTGGCTAAGGCGAGTCAGTTCGTCACCGCCACTCAGGACTCTAACTTCGCTAATGTAAGTAGTATACATCAGTGACATATGTGCGTCATGTCGGGATGCGACTACCTAGCATCATTGCCGGGGATTAGGCTGGCTAAGGCGAGGCAGTTCGTCACCGCCACTCAGGACTCTAACTTCGCTAATGTAAGTAGTATACATCAGTGACATATGTGCGTCATGTCGGGATGCGACTACCTAGCATCATTGCCGGGGATTGGGCTGGCTAAGGCGAGGCAGTTCGTCACCGCCACTCAGGACTCTAACTTCGCTAATGTAAGTAGTATACATCAGTGACATATGTGCGTCATGTCGGGATGCGACTACCTAGCATCATTGCCGGGGATTAGGCTGGCTAAGGCGAGGCAGTTCGTCACCGCCACTAATGACTCTAACTTCGCTAATGTAAGTAGACATCAGTGACATATGTGCGTCATGTCGGGATGTTCGCTAATGTAAGTAGTATACTTGTGCTATTATTTATTCTGTGGTAGTGTACAACAGTGACTAGTGTGATTTATTGAAGTTTGACAGAATTTGCTACAAGCCATGTCTCTGTAAAAACTAATATCTTTGGCTGTGGCGCGTCCGGCCTAAGAACAGACCCCTCCGTCTCCTCCCGTGGATGTCGTATAATCCGAATAAGGGATTATCCGGACTTGTTGATTAGTTTCGTTGGTATAATATTTGTCCTGGCTGCTAGCTTGAATGTGTTATTACTGAAAGAAAGCGTTAGCGGAGTCAGTCGTGAGAAGAAATGACTGCGATGAGCTCACCACTTGTCACTTCTATATTCCACGATGGTTCAACCCACGGGGAAAAGAGGTCCATTGAGGCTTTTCCTACCCCTTCGGGGAAAAAGGCGAGTCTCTATGTATATGTAGAGTAGAGCTTTTTTGTGAAAGAGTTCGTCCGGGGAAGTACTACCGCCATTCCTATTTCTGCCGCAAAGCAGTAGTGCTCGCATTGCTGTGTTCACTGGTAATGCACTGTTCATAGGCAGAGGTTACCGCTTAACATCAGGTGGGCCATCTGCTTGTAAAGTCATTCAAGTAAAATTTAAAAATAAATTTAAAAAAAAACCCAACAGGCGTTAAAAAAGCTGCCCAGCTTCTTCAACCGCTCTAACCTGACGGTAACCGACGAGTATCGCGCGAACTTCCTGAAAGCGGAGGCTACCTTCAAGCACCAGTACGTGTACGACCCCCTAGCGCGGAGCATGGTGCGGCTGACGGAGCCTGATGATGAAGGTATTGTGGTTGTAGTAGAGCTTTTTTGTGAGAGTTCGTCCGGGGAAGTACTACCACCATACCTATTCCTGCCGCAAAGCAGTAGTGCTCGCATTGCTGTGTTCCGGTCCGGTTTAAAGGGTAAGGGTGCTAGTGAAATTACAGGCACATGAGACTTTTCATCTTTATGTCTCAGGGTGGCGGGTGCAGTGCAATGCCACATAGGGCGCGTCCTAGGTGGACGTGACCTATGAGGTAATGCACTGTTCATAGGCAGAGGTTACTGCTTAACATCAGGTGGGCCATCTGCTTGTACCGTCATTCAAGTAGTATAAAAAAAAGAGTGTTATGAGCCTGTGGTGTCCCACTGCAGGGCAAAGGCCTCCCTTCCCTCCTTCCATTCGTCTATATTGTGAGTCTTCAAGTCCAAACTGTACCAATACCTTTTGCCATTGCAAAATGTCCAAGAAAATTGAGCGCTTATTTTATTTATTGAATTATTTTTATATATTATATTATGTTAGGAATTTAATCTCGACCTAAATTCTTCTCAATAGCACTACCGCCCACTGTACATTACAAATCAAAGGAAATCAAATCATTTATTTTAGGGTTGAAGAGGTTCTTAAAACATTTATACACAGCACCATTCTATTTCACCATTCTAGGTTATGCAAATTACAGGTTACAAACACATTATTGATTAAAAGATTTTGCAAAGTGATTGTGTGGTTGATTACACAAAGGTTAGCTGGAAGAAAATGCTAATTAACGCTGAGTTGAGGACCCTTTTGTGGCTTGCGTCAGGCACACACACACAAATTGTCTTATTTTTTTTTATCTGTGTAATTTGTTTTTGTTTTAGTTTTTATTTAGTTCCTATCTTGTTTGCTTTTTTTTTGTTGGTGTGTGTCTTTGTTTTTATAGTCATAAATAAATGTTTCTTTCTTTCTTTTCTTTCTTTCTAATTAGCATTAAGTTCGCCTGTGTACTGCTTTTTTGTCTTGTGCAATAAAGAACTATCTATCTATTGTTGGTTATTTGGGACCAATCCTTCAAGTAGGAGTCTAGCTCATCCCGCCATCTCCGTCTGGGCCTTCCACGTGGCCGTCCTCTGTTTGGGATCCATTCTGTCGTGGTCTTCGCCCATAGTTCTTCATCAGCAGTCGTGTCCAGCCCAATCCCACTAAGTTTAGCAGCTTTTTGAGCGTGGTCAGCTATCTGTGTTTGGGAGCGTTTTCTCGAGTTCCTTATTCGGTCCGTGAGTTACACACCTAGGAGAAAGGAAAGTCAAAAGTAAAAAATTATTTATTGCCTAAAAAGGTTCACATACATAGGTTTCGCTCGAACTAAATTAAATTATGGTCAATGACAGGTACAGCTCGTCCACTGTAAGGTGGCACATGTAAATGCTCCATGGCAGGTGCCAACTTACGGTGAACGGTCTGTACATGCTAGAACAATAGGACGTTTACAACATATAGTATCAAGTAGCTATGTAGCTGTATGACCAGATTGATAATGCCAGTAATGATTATGAAAGGTGACATGTTCGAAAAACCCCTACCCTCCGAACTAGTTTGAGACTGTATCTCGTTGGGAAAATCTACGCTCCATAGGTTCCACAGGCGATAACAGCCCCCAAACTGCTATATAGACCACTTCTCTTTGAAGGCCTACTTCTCATAAGCGGATAATCATAGATTGAAATATCAAGATGCGGTCGAAAACACCAAACACGACCGATTGCGTGAGACCCAAGCTTAGAGAATTAAAAAGAATTGTCGGCTGGATATATATTCAAAGGAACCAAGACATAGACTGGTTGTCGTTGGTATCTTGCATCCGATTTTGACACCAAAAGATCGGCAGTCATTTAATCACGTCATCCTCCCTATCCTTACGCTAGTAATTTATATGTAAATGCGGATAATAACAAAACTTAATCAAAAATAACAAAAATTATTTCTGTGTAAAATTATACTCTATTCGCCCATATTCGGATAAATACATTGGTATGAAAAAGCAAACACCATAAACGTCGTTCACCGTTGCATCAAAAATATATTGGACACCCTATTGCAGGGGTCACCGAATGGCGGACCGCGGTCCGCATGCGGACCGCCGACCCATCTCGTGCGGACCGCGAGAAAACAGAAACTGCACTCCACTACACACTACGTAATTTAATAAAAATGTTTACCCCGCTTTATCTTCGTTGATGTCATTTCGAAAACGGCCGGGCGGAGTCGAGCTTACAAGCGAGAGAGAGTTCGCCGTGGATTGTCGCGATGGTGAAGCGCGCGGGCTTCATTAAGAATAAATTTAGATCTAGACTAATATACTATTGTATAGCCCGCTAAACAACAAAAGGTAAACAAGCATAATCCCACGACGGGTCTCTTTCTGAACAGATTACTCTCCCCATTAACTCTTAAACTATTTGATAAAGTGAAGCATCGATACTACAAGAAGAAGACCTTCATAAAGGAAATTGTACAGTCTCATTTTAATAAAAAAGTGTTGTACGTTGCAGATGTAGAGAAAGCACTATGTGTGAATGCTGGTGAACTGTTGGACCCCAAAGTGGCTTTCCAACTGGCCCTTGGGAATTTAGACCCCTTCACTCTGAAGAAAATGGACGATTGGCATCCGGACCATCGACCTTCAGAAGTAAGCTGTCATATTAACTAAACACCATGCTTCTAATAATAATAGCCTTTATTTAACATGAATATTAGAGTAAACTACTATGTATTTTTCAACTTAAATTTATATATATTAATTATACAACACCATTATTAAGATTGTCTTGCGTATCCGCAAAGGCCTCCCTTTTGGATAGTGTTTTTTTTTTGACAGTTCACACAGCATTATCTATCCCCATTCTAAGCAGAGCTTGTGTTATGGGTACTAGATAACTGATATACTTAATACAATATATTACACAGATAGTTTTTAAAAAAAAAAATACTTAGGAAATACCCAGAACACCTTGAACCAATATCTGCGATCGCCCAAATATTTGTTCCGAGGCGGGAATCGAACCCGCAACCTCTGCGTCGCAGGCCAAGCTTCGCCTGCCGCGCAACAGATGTCGTCTCTTTCGATTGAATTTGAAACTGCTTGTCAATGTAAACTCCATTGCGAGGCACACCCATAGATCAGATACCAGTAGTTTAGGTTAGGACCTTCAGGTCAGTTAACATAAGAGTCATATAATCATCATTAGCCTACATAAGCCTACATAGCCTATTGTCTTCTATACTGCAGTATAGTAAATGTGTACGTGTAATACCTACTATTACCAAATAAATGATTATGATTATGATTAAGTAGACTGCTGTACATAGGCCTTCTCCATAGAATGCCACTACGAACGGTCTTCCTGCAACTTCTGTCTTTGGTCCATCGAAAGGCACCGTAATTTAATTAACGTAATACCAATTTTCTACTAATTTACTGTGTATTCAATGAAAAAAACGTGAGATTTGACAAACCCCGCTTTCCTTTACGTGAGATTTGTTGAGATTCGGCCTGACCCCCTCCTCTCCCTTACGTGAGATTTGGTAAGATTCGGCCTGACCCCCTCTCTCCCTTACGTGAGATTTGGTGAGATTCGGCCTGACCCTCTCCTCTCCCTTACGTGAGATTTGGTGAGATTCGGCCTGACCCTCTCCTCTCCCTTACGTGAGATTTGGTGAGATTCGGCCTGACCCCCTCTCTCCCTTACGTGAGATTTGGTGAGATTCGGCCAGCCCCCCTCTCTCCCTTACGTGAGATTTAGTGAGATTCGGCCTGACCCCATAAATTGTAGAATAATAGAATAATAATATAAATGTGAAAGTTTGGTTGTTGAAATGTTTGTTTGTTACTCAATCATGTCGTAACAACTGAACTGACTTTCATGAAATTTGCTATACAGAAAGATTATGATCTGGATTGAAACATAAGCCGCTTTTATCATAAAAGCGAGCGAAACTAGAAAAAGACCCCCCCCCCCCCCCGATAGAAACTAGTTTAAAATAATAGCTTTAAACATAAAACTCCAACTAATTGTCAAACTAACTATTATCAAATTAAAATCTATTTCAGGACATAAATATAAAAACTAGTAACTGGAACGACAAAGGCATCTCGAGCCATCCCAGCATGTGGAGCGCAGACTTCCAGTCGTATCTAGACGAGCCATGCCCGTGGCAGAAGAAGGCTAAAGTGTCACAAATTAGTGCATTTACCCGACAAACCAGGAGAGTTGTCAATCTCGTCAGTAAAGTGGTGCCTGAGACACAGGATCAAGATGAAAGGTACTTATAATATATATTTTGTCTCCCATTCTCATGTCTTAAAGTTAACATCCAAGAATCACACACATAGTCCGGACTATGTGTGTGATTCTTCACACATAGTGATTCACAGTGGATATCAGAAACTATGAGTACCATAGTACCATAACAGCCAGACACCGAACACATATTTGCAGATCATAAAAACATTTGTCCCGCAGCAGGAATCGAACCAACAACCTCTCGCATCTCAGCCGACGACTCGCCTGCCGCGCCACAGAGGTAGTCATATATTGGACATTATGGAGGCAACGGGCGAGTAAAAAAAAAAATGCTGGATAGTATATACAACATTATCTAGCCCCAAGCTAAGCAGAGCTTGTGTTATGAGTACTAGATAACTGATATACTTAATATTATACTTAATATAATATATTACATTGATAGATATTTTTTATTATACATAAAAATACCCAGAACATCCTGTACAAATATCTGCGATCGCACAAATATTTGTTCCGAGGCGGGAATCGAACCCGCAACCTCCTGCGTCGCAGGCCAACCTTCGCCCGCCGCGCCACAGAGGTCGTCAAATCCTGCTGAGATGTTAGATTAATTTGAGTCGCATGTCAGCTGGTTTCTGCCCGCTGCACCACAGATTTCGTCAATCTTCGGTCTCAGAGTGTCGTGCTACGGATTTCCTTGGTTCACAAACATACTTTAATTTTCAGCCTATCAATCCAATCACTAAGCAGTATGTACTGCGTAGAACCATTGACAAAACGGCAGAAGACCGACGAAAGCCAACTTAAGCAACGCTTAGCCGACGAAGACATCCTAAGCGAAATTAAGAAAGAAAAATCACCGTCACCCATCTTGAAAAATAAAGAAAGATCTTTTAAAAAAGGCCTCAGGAATGGCAGCTATAGTATACTTAAACGACTGAGTCGTTTTCCTAGAACCGTTATAGGTGATAATGTTGTTGAAAGTAAGTTTTTTACCTCAAACTGCTCAAAAACTACCTCAGAAATATCTAAAACTACCTCAGACATATCAAAAACTACCATAGACATGACAGAGACTACCTCAGAAAGGAATAGCATATTGGTAGAAGAATCTCCTGAGAAATGTAGGAATCCGAACAGAAAGCCAGAAGTCAATGTTATCATGAACACCTCAAATAATAAAGAAACTGAAGAGGAAGAAGCTAATATTAGCATAGTGATAGAAGAATCTCCAGTAAAAAGCAGAAATCCTTTCAAAAAGTCTATATACAGCAATACTAGTACCGAATATACTTCAAATGAAACCGAAAAAAATATAGTAATAGAAGAAACTCTATACATGAATTCCGTAGACAATGATGAAACTATCTGTACAGATTTAGACAATGATGAAACTATCTGTACAGATTTAGATAATTCTCAAAAGGAGAACTCCCCGTGCAATAGTCCGTTGAAAACCAGCCCGGTACTGGAGCCGAGTCCTAGAAGGAATCTGTTCAAAAGTGTTCTTAAAAATTTGGATAAGAGTTTGAGTCAAGATAGTGTTATTGAGAATACTTATCCAATGGAGATGTTGGTCACGCCTGTTGATTCTCAGGTAAGGTTTTATATGTACAGTTGTCGCCAAATTACTTTGCAGCTCGGAATTGTGATAGAAAGAGACACAGTGTCAATTTTATAGCGTTGAGATCAGGAGAAAAGGGACCCTTATAGGATCACTTTGTTGTATCTCTGTCTGTCTGTCAAGACCCTTTTTTAACCCCCGTCGCAAAAACGACGGGGTGTTATAAGTTTGACGTGTCTGTGTGTGTGTCTGTGTGTGTGGCTGCGTGTGTGTCTGTGTGTGTGTGTCTGTGTGTATGTGTCTGTTTGTGTGTCTGTCTGTGGCATCGTAGATCCCGAACGGATGAACCGTTTTTTTTTTGTTTGAAAGTTGAATTAGTCGGGAGTGTTCTTAGCGATTTCAGAGCTTAGTGCCGACTTTCGCACTTCTATGTTTGATCAAAATCAGTTCAGCTGTTTCATTGCGCTAAGGGTTTATTAAATTTTTACAAAATTAATTACTTGTTCGAAGAAACTAAAGTACCTTTATTATATAAAGCTCACCAAATATTAAGTTTTATTAGCTCTGTCTGAAGAGCTTGTACCTCAATATGATATGGCAATTTATGTCTAACATTTGTATGGAAATCGTAAAAATTAAAAACCTTGGGTACTTCCAGTAACGTCACAATTCTGAAATTTGGAATGCTTGTGATAAAGGGTGGCCCAGAGAGAAAGGCACTTTTGATTTCGCGCGCATTTCTAAACTACATGAGAGAGAGGCGTGGGAGTGGTAGCAATGCGTAGTGCGGGCTTTTTAATTTTAGTTGCCATGAGTCGTTACACGGGAGAGCAGCAAGCGAGTATGGGTTTGATTCCCGCTGCGGGACAAGTGCATAATCTGCAAATATTAGTTCCGGGTCTGTGTATTGTGGTACCATGGTACTCGTAGTCCCTGATATCCACAACACAGGGGATCGTAGTTTGGGATGAGGACTATGTATGTGACTGTTGGGTGTTATGATATTCTATTCTGCCATGATTAATTATATTTTTAACCCCCGACGCAAAAACGACGGGGTGTTATCAGTTCGACGTGTCTGTGTGAGTGTGTCTGTGTCTGTGTGTGGCATCGTAGCTCCCGAACGGATGAGCCGTTTTTATTGTTTTTTGTTTGAAATGTGAATTTGTCGGTAGTGTTCTTAGCTATGTGTAAGAGACTGTTTACTACAATTTTCTACTGATTGCAGTTTACTATTAGTCACTTATAATTGGGAGCAACACAAGTCAAAAGTCCTCGATATAGCACGAAACTGTTCGCATTTATTGAATAAGACAACAACGTTATACTGAGTATTGAAGACGACTGGCTCTTCGCCATGTGAGGTGCGGGGGGAAGACACGCAAAGCAGTACAGTATTAAGGTGTATTTTTTTCGTGTTCAAATTAAATTTTTTTGGTGTTTTTTGCCGATTTCAGCTCATCAACACTTCTTCAGATAGCGAAAGTTGAGTTCGCGAGAACTAAGAGACTTAACACACATGTTTTAATTGATAGTATCTCATAAATATCATCAGTTTAGCTACGATACCCCTAAACAAAAAAAAACACTAAAAATGTGTTTCATAACATCATCATCAGATCATAGCTAAACTGATGATATTTATGAGATACTATCAATTGTCTTTTAGTTCTCGCGAACTCAACTTTCCCTATCTGAAGAAGTGTTGATGAGCTGTAATGGGCAAAAAACACCAAAAAAATTGAATTAGGCGCCGCAAGCGTGCGCATCCACCTTAAATTACATTTGTGTCCCCACATATGTTTGATCAAAATCGGTTCAGCAGTTTCATTGCGCTGAGGTTCATTTTAATTTTTACAAAATTATTACTTGTTACTTATTAATTAATTACTTGTTTGTACAGGAATCATTCGGCGATTCGCCTCCCAAATCAGTATTATCGAGCCAACCTCACCGCCAGCCGTACAGCCAGCCGTACAGCCAGCCGTGCAGCCAGCCGTACAGCCAGCCCACCAGGAACCACGTGAAGAAGGCCACCTGCCGCGTGCCTGGCTTGAAGAGAACCGCGTCTCTGCCCAGCAATCAACCGACTCTGCTTAGCAAGTTCGGATTCCAGAAGAAGTGAGTTTGCAAGCCTCTTCATCGCTCCATAACGTTATTAAGGGCCGGCGCTCACTGACGGCGTGGCATTGCATCCCGCGAGACGTCACTTTATGTCACTTTATGACATACTAGTGACTCGTCCCGGCTTCGCAAGGGTAGTTTCAGGATGAAAAACAGCCCCTCCTTGGTAGCCTATGTCACTCTGTGTGAATGTAGCTTTCCAATGGTGAAATAATTTTTGAAATCGGTACAGTAGTTTTTGAGTTTATTCATTACAAACATACACACACACCAAAATACAAATCTTTCCTCTTTATAATATTAGTGTAGATGAAGTCTCCTAGTTCTCGCGAAATAAACTTTCGCTCTCTGAAGAAGTGTTGATGAGCTGTAATGGGCAAAAAACACCAAATAAATTGAATTTCGCGCCTCAAGCGAGAGCTTCCACCTTAATCAAGAACAGTGCTTCTGAACTTTTGCTGACGCTACAGTAGTAAAAATACTTAAGTAAGAAAAGTTTTTGAAAGCCAAACTAGATGGCGCTTGTTACAAAACATACATGATCTTTAAAAGGGTTTTTGTTTTATTTTTCAGACCTGCAATGAAGCGATGACCACCGAATAGTGATATTAAGAGTATTTTATTAGTTCTATAAATAGTAGGTAGTTTTATAAGAATTTTCAAATTGCTTTGTAAATGTTTCAATTATGTTGACGATTTGCGATTGTTGTTGATTGTAATTGTGTTAATTTGTGATATAAAACCTCAATCAATATAACCTTGAGTTTTTCTAGTTATCTCATGTACCTTTAAACTTAGTATTTTAAACCAGTGGTTCGCCCGAACTTAGGTTTCGCGAATACACGCGATGTACGTTACCTACTCTCTCACTATAACTTTTGAAACTATCATGTTTATGTACATAATTTTCACTAGAAACGGGATATTTACCAAGATTTTTGAGTTTTAAATGTTCCCGATATTTCGGCACAGTTGCTTGCGCCATGATCACGGGAGAACTAACTAAAGTCTTTGCGAGTAGATGTTATTGGCAGATATATCGATCTACCCTCTTTCTCACTCTTTTATTACGAACGATACCACTACCATCGGTTTCATTGTCACACTTCACCAAACTCGACACACAACACTAACGGAACATCGGAACAGTATCGGGAACATTTAAAACTCAAAAATCATGGTAAATAACCCGTTTCTAGTGAAAAATATCTACTCTCTCACCTTTCTAACAGACTTCAAAAAACATTCAGATTAACTCACGGGATCAATCCCTACCCCTCACTCACTAATATTTGTTTAGGGTGTGTTCTGGGTATTTTCTATGTATAGTAAAAATATCTATCTATGTAATGTATTGTATTAAGTATATCAGTTATCTAGTACCCATAACACAAGCTCTACTTAGCTTGGGGCTAGATAATATTGTGTGAACTGTCCAGCATTATTTATTTATTTGATTTATTTATTATAAATGCGAAGTTTGGATGTTTTTATGCTTGTTACTAAGTTTCGCTGAAGCCCGAAACAGCTGAACTGATTTCGGTGAAATTTGGTAAACAGATAGATATATATATACTATAGGATACTTTTTATTCGGAAAAATCATCCCTAAAAGTGGAAAATGGAGGGCGACTGCTATCCGGTATTAATCCAAGTATCCGGAACAGAAAATTCGAAGGTCGAGGGTACTAGCTGAAAACCAGTGTTTGCTCTTTGAGCAATATCTATCATTCGCTGAGCTATGACCCATTTGTGATGGTGCAACACATACGTACTAGTTACGTTGTTTAGTTTTTATATAGTTTAAATATTTTTTTAGAGAACTGCATTGTTTCTGTGTATGATGATTTAACTATCTACATAATAGGTATGTAAGTTTTTAGTTTATAAAATCTTTTATCCCTTATTACTTTTTGAATAGCTCTGTGGGTACACCGCCGTCCATTATGCTCAGTTTTATTTATTTTATTTTATTTATTAGGATTTCCAATGAGTAATACACATAACTTAAAAATATAATAAACTAATGGATGCGTTTCATATTAAATAAATACATAAATAAATACTGCTGGACAGTTCACACAACATTATCTAGCCCCAAGCTAAGCAGAGCTTGTGTTATGGGTACTAGATAACTGATATACTTAACTAATACAATACATTACTCAGATAGATATTTCTTATTATACATAGAAAATACTCAGTACACCCTGAACAAATATCTGCAGATCGTACAAATATTTGTTCCAAGGCGGGAATCGAACCCGCAACCTCCTGCGTCGCCGGCGAACCTTCGCCCGCTGCGCCACAAGAGTTCGTCATATTTATTGCAATTGTTACGTAACAGCGTAGGTCGAAAGTCTACATTCAATGAATGCGTGTTGCCAGAACTTATGGGCCTCATAGAAAAACTTAAAGTTTGCGTAGTGGGCTATAGAGAGAGCTATGCTCAGAGTTTTACTACAAGATAGAATCCGAAACGAAGAGATCTGTAGAACTGACAACCGGTGGGGACTAAAGGTTCTCTTTACACTGAAATGGCTGTTATTGTGGCTTTTATATTGGTCATTATTTGCGGCAAATCATATTAGGTTGAAAAAAACACATTTTTTTTAATACTACTTGAATGACGGAACAAGCAGATGGCCCACCTGATGTTAAGCGGTAACCTCTGCCTATGAACAGTGCATTACTTCAATGGTCACGTCCACCTAGGACGCACCCTATGTTTTTTTTTTTTTTTTTTTTTATACTACTGAATGACGGAACAAGCAGATGGCCCACCTGATGTTAAGCGGTAACCTCTGCCTATGAAAAGTGCATTACCTCATAGGTCACGTCCACCTAGGACGCGCCCTATGTGGCATTGCACTGCGCCCGCCACCCTGAGACATAAAGATGAGAAGTCTCATGTGCCTGTAATTTCACCGGCACCCATACCCTTCAAACCGGAACACAGGAATGCGAGCACTACTGCTTTGCGGCAGATATAGGTATGGTGGTAGTACTTCCCCGGACGAACTCTTTCACAAAAAAAGCTCTGTTACTACTCAGATAACTTCTACTCATTACATACCTTTTACTATTAATAGCGAAAATAACATCGAAATGACTTGTATGAGTCCAGAGTCCAGTACTTGACGACACAGTTTAGAAAAATAAATA
The DNA here is from genome assembly GCA_932527175.1 of Operophtera brumata. Lineage (NCBI taxonomy): Eukaryota > Metazoa > Arthropoda > Insecta > Lepidoptera > Geometridae > Operophtera > Operophtera brumata. The sequence continues at coordinate 5,635,074 of OW052231.1, read as the reverse complement.
AAATAAATAAATAATGCTGGACAGTTCACACAACATTACCTAGCCCCAAGCTAAGCAGAGCTTGTGTTAAGGGTACTAGATAACTGATATACATTATACAATATATTACATAGATGATATTTTTTATTATGCATAGAAAATACCCAGAACACCCTGAACAAATATCTGCGATCGCACAAATATTTGTTCCGACGCGGGAATCGAACCCGCAACCTCCTGCGTCGCAGGCCAACCTTCGCCCGCCGCGCCACAGAAGTCGTCACAAAGCCCCCCTCTTGAAGGACCGGCGACATTGTTAAAGGTCCGAAGGTTCTGGAAATCGGTGGATGGAGGCTGCTCAAGACCGTTAGTGCCATTCTATGCCCAGCGGTGGACTTCTACAGGCTGGTAATGATGTGAACGTAGGTCGATATCCACGGGCCTAATTAAACAGAACGGCTCTTAATAGGGCCGTAACGTTTTATTAATAAATAGGTTACTGTTAAAACGTCTATTCGAGTTGAAAAGCCAGACTCGGCGCCTAATTAAATTGGTATCGAATGAATGTAGTTATTATTGTGTTTACCTTCGTTCTTAGCAATATATTCTGGAATAATTACTAGAATAATTAGTTTTTTATTTTTAGGGTTCCGTACCCCCGACGCAAAAACGACGGGGTGTTATAAGTTTGACGTGTCTGTGTGTGTGTGTGTGTGTGTGTCTGTCTGTGGCATCGTAGCTCCCGAACGGATGAACCGATTTTTTTTGTTTTTTGTTTTGAAGGTGAATTAGTCGGGAGTGTTTTTAGCTATGTTTGATCAAAATCAGTTCAGCCTTTTCATTGCGTTGAGGGTTTTTTTAATTTTTACAAAATTGATCACTTGTTCATTAATTGTTGTTAAATACCGTTTACTCTCTGTAGATCCAGTGATCAAGATCCAATTGGTTCTATTGAGAACTTTTTTTCCCAATAAATCTATTTAAAAAAACTACGCCACAAATTGGATCTATTGCATCTACTTAGAAAATGACTAGATCCTCAGGTCTATTGTCCCTTGGAGCTGTAAAAAAAATCAAACTTCTAAGCTAACGCAATCAAAAGATACAGCCGTTTATGCTGCAAATTTGCGACACTCGCAAGGGATTCAAAACCTACAGGGTACTTCCCGTGAACACAGAATCTTGAAATTTGGTACGAAGCAACGATAGGACAGATAAAGGAAAAATTGCGAAAAGCATACATTTTTAGTTACATCATATATTACAAATATTTTTATTCAAAATACCATAACTTTTACTTAATATCTACATGTTTGTAAAGAACCCTCGGTGCGCGAGTCCAACTACGAGTAGCATTTGGCTGGATTCTTTTTTAATAACTTCGTTATTGTTTTTAAAGGAAATCTGTAATGTTCAGTATGAATATTTGAATTGAATGTAAGGTATATACAGTCATTGATGTCTATATAACTTAAATGCTGCGCGAACCCTAGGTCTTCATACAAAAAAAAACTCACGCCGCTCGACAAAGCCGTTTTTATTGCCGCCTACAGTAAGCCCTCGGCTTTGTTGTATTGAATTTATTTATCTATTTTGGACCCTTTAATATGCACCATTTTAATAAACAATCGAATCTAGCCAAAAGTTAGAGGTAACATTGTTTTTTTTTTCTATCGAGAAATTATTGTCCTGTCGTGTTTCTGGTACAGTGATCCCTCTGAATTATAATGTAGTATCCTTGCATATTTTTAACGGATGTAATTGATTTAGACAGTTTAAAATCGAATCTACGAACGATAAGGAATGTTGCGGCATGCCCCAACAGCAGAGGTACCTATATATTCTTTTTCTTCTTTTATTTGTGGCTACTGTGGCTTACCTATATATTCTTCTTATCTTAAGTAATGGCTTCTGTGCGTTATTTGCAACAATTTAGCCAATGTCAAGTGATATATTCATATATTTTTATAGTCAAGTCGTCAAGAGTCTCAGACAAGTCATAACCCAGTTTAATCAGTGGCAGAAAAAACTGAGTTTTTACGGGGAAAAATCCACCATTTCCAAAAGACACGCAATACACTTAAATTTCACTACATCACACATGTGCCATTTATCCAAGTTACACCGGATAAAATGCAACTAAAATTACACGAAATAACTCGAAAAAACACATAAAAATGTAATAAAATAAAAATGACGACGTTTCTTTCAAAAATGCCAGATTAGATCTCTACCTATATATTAACCGATGGTTGAAAAAAAGATTTGCACGACTAATGTCAAAAAAGAAAAATGTCCAAAGCCAATGTCAAAAAGTAATAATGTGCAATTGCTCTTTGATTACAGTTCTTAGAAATTAACTACCTAGCAAAGATAATTTTTGCCATCTTCTTAATAAAACACAAAATATGAAGCCAAAGACGAAAAATCAAAAATAAAAGTAATCTCGAACTTCCTCACAAAACAAAAACTCCAGTCGATTTCCACATTACATCCACAAAAGTTCAAATAAACGTGAAGACGGAACTCCACCAATAGGATTCGTTCAATTTCATTTACATATGGTATAAGGGGTGGCTAAATTAATTTTTCACTCGCAATGGGCCCGTGTACTTTTAAAGCTTATTGGCTGAATATCTTTGGAAATGTGAGGCCTCTGATCAGATTTATTCAGGCACCTTAGAAGGGAAAAGGATTATTTGCGAGACTATTTTTGTTTTGGAGTTTGGTAGGTACTTCAGGGAAGTTTTTGTCCTAAGGGAAGATATTTTTATAGGTTGTCTGGAGAGCTAGTACAAAGAGAAGCAAGACTAGACTGGGTTAGACAGGTTCTGTAAGTTATAAGTTATGCTCTTGGAACTTTATCAAGACGTTTCTTACCAACGAGAATATCTAGAGCAGGAGTTCCCAAACTTATTTTGTCTACTGCCCACTTGAGAATAAACTATTTTTTTGCGCCCCCTTATATATTTTTTAGCGCCCCTATTTTTCCACCTACTTAAAAACCACTATAACTTCAAATTAAATTAATTATTGTGAGCTATATTAGCGGAGATTAAACATGCACAGATCGGGTTATTTAACAAAAAACTTCTTAAAACATCATTGCCCGCTACGGAAATTACCTATTTAGGAATACTAATAACTATTAACATGCGAAAGTGTGTCTGATTTGACGCCCCCATTTTTTTTGTGGTTCTCTTACCTGGTCTGGCCCTTTAGGCCTGCAGCGCCCACAAGGGGGCGTTATCGCCCACTTTGGGAACCCCTGATCTAGAGTTTGATAATTTGAGTGGTCTGGGTACTTATTATGTTTCTGATAACCACGGCACATGGAATCCTAGTGTGGGATCAGGACTTGTATGTGACTGTTATTTGGGTGTCCAAGGCAATTTGTTCGAGACGTGGCGTTCTATGCCTATGTCAAGCAGTGGACTTCTGTAGGCTGATGATGATGATGATGAATAAATAGTTGTTTAGATCTAGGTAAGGGTAGGTAGGTAGGTAGTTGTAGGATCTAGGTAGGTAATTTCTTTCATATTTTATGCTTGTAGACATCAAAGTAGGGAAGTACCTGTGTAGATACCTACTTTATTAATAATACCTAAAGCCTCGTATTCACTAAGGGCCAATTGTCTAGAGACCTGGGTACCTACTTATTATACTGTCTCGGGACCACGTGAGCAACATCGTGCGATCTTGACGGGACATCGTGCGACATCGTGCGATCTTGCGGGACATCGTGCGATCTTGGGGGACATAGTGCGCCGTTGTGCGATCTTGCGAGATATCGTGCGATCTTGCGGGAAATTGTACGAAGTCGTGCGATTTTGCGGGACATCGTGCGACATCGTGCTATCTTGCGGGACATCGTGCGATCTTGCGGAAAATTGTACGACGTCGTGCGATTTTGAGGAACATCGTGCGACGTCGTGCGATCTTGCGGGATATCGTGACACGTCGCCAGAAATCCTGTCCACGACTCTTCGTCAATATTAGCCGTTACTATAATGTCAAGCCTAGGGACAAGTCGCGCGATGTCGCCAACATGTCGTTTGAAGACTGGCGATGTTGCACGACGTCGCTTGTGACACGTGCTCCTCTCAGAGGCCTTATTGTAATCTTAGCTGTTTTACTAATGTTAAAACGAGAAACGAAGGGATGTCACGCAAAATAAAGCTTAATTTGACCAAGATAATGGATACCTCTACTGTCGGCTTCCATTATTATAAAACGAAAGATAAAAAAATGTTGGGGTCTGTTTATATTCTAACGGGACGGGATACAATACCACTCAATATGACCTTTGAGATTTCAATTAAAGAATGTATTATTATGAATTTGTGTAAACTAATATTATAAAGAGGAAATATTTTATTGTTTGTTTGCATTGAAAAGGCTCCGAAACTAATGAACCGGTTTGAAAAATTATTTCACTGTTGGGAAGCTACACTATCCCCGGGTGACATAGGGCATATAATATTTCAAAAAATTAGGGATCCTTACTAAAACTCCAATAATGTAACCCAAGGTGTAAAAAATTACCTAAAATAATCTTTAAATCGCGTGCGCTGCCAAAAGTATTGATGATATAATAAAATAATAACGGATAAACAAAAAATACACTACATTATCACTGAGTGCTATATGATATGGTTTATTAGCTAACGACCACGCGGAACTACCCGTGCGAAGACGGGGCGAGTCGCTAGTAATTAATGCAATACTAGGTACCTTCTAACATTTGAGGAAACGATAGCAATCGAAACGTTGAATGAAAGTAGGTACCTAATAAGGAGTCTACCTATCTCTTCCGATCATTGCGCAGTTTCGTTTAGCTGGGGCTGTTGTGCTGCACATGTTATTCCATGTCCAATTGGGGGAGGAGGGTCAGGATTCGTGAGGTTCCGCTGACCCCCAAGATCCGAGTAAGCGTGCTATGACAGCGGCCAGCGAGTGCCAGACCCTAAGCGGTCCTATTTAGACTAGTTTTTTTTAGATTAGTTTCAATATACCTGCGGGGCCTACAATTTAAATGTTTGGCTGGCAGAAAATGCTGTTAGCATTAAGCCCACCTTTGAAGCCCAGTTTTTTTTACTACTGTTAGCGACACGATAGTAGACCTTTTTACTCATTTATATTGATAGAAAAAAAAGAAGAGATTTTTAGCTTTTCGGTTGCTATGCTTTGTAATTGTCTGTCAAGCAGTTAAACCATGAAGAAATAAAATATAAGAATTTATTTTCCGGAGTTTAATTAAAAGGTGTATGGGAAAGGTGTTGATCTTAACAACTACCACAGATAAAAAAAATACTATATGTACTACTACTATCAATTCTGTGACTATGTCGGGCGCTTGCTCACCGTAGTATTTACAAGTAATTAATTTTGTAAAAATTTATAAAACCCCCAACGCAATGAAACGGCTGAACCGATTTTGATCAAATATAGCTAAGAACACTCCCGACAAATTCAAATTTCAAACAAAAAAAAAACTAAATCTGTTCATCCGTTCGGGAGCTACGATGGGACAGACAGACACACACACACACACACAGACACGTCAAACTTATAACACCTCTTCGTTTTTACGTTGGGGGTTAAAAACAATCCATGCCATTTGTTATCGCTCGTGTGTTGTATTGTAAGAGAACCTAGTATTTAGACAAACATAACATAGGTTTTAAGTTTTAGGTGTTTGATAAATAAATACTGTCACATCGTGTCACTGGTTCTATCTTAGTCACCCTACTAGGTCAAAGACGCTTGAGGTATTTAAATGGAAAGACTATCTAATCCGCAGATTAATAAAATTAACTTTCGGCACAAGCTAGGTAGTAGGCTTCCGTTACGTAAAATATCTCAGCTCCGTGTCGACCCCGTCCCGTTGTGATGTAAATACACCTTCAATAAGTGGCTTTAGACGGAGCCAACGATGTAATTTTTACTCTACTAGCGCGGTTATTTTAAGAATGAATGGAGTAGGGACATCTAAGCGAGCGGTTGACTTTTAGAGAGAACATTTACTTTAGTAATTTATAATTGTCTTCAAAATTAATGGAGCTAAATTACTAATGGGGGCTCTGAGGCTCTTATTTGTAACCAAGTACTTAGGTATTCAAATTAACGAAACGGTGACTATTGCTAGTAGTCCGAAAACAAAAGACGTGCTGCCATAGATTTAAATTAATATGTCTGCGTGCTGTTCTCTATCCGTGCATCCAGGGCCTTAATGTAGTAGTACATGGATTGAGTGCTAAAATAGCATAGTGTTCCTTCTTACTCCTATCCTAGAAGATAGCTTGCTATCCTATGTTAGAGAGAAACAAATATATTGTCACACGACAGTCGTTTTTCCGTTCCGTACCCTGAAAATTGGCACCATGCATTGTGCCTTCCTAAATTGTTACCATGAATGTAGTAGTAGTAGTTTGACATTTGGCCTGGTGCGACTTACACAAATAAGAACAGATAGGTTTATGCTTGTCTCATTCCAACACATGAATACATTCATATAAAAGAATGAGACTGGTATAATCGATACCGTTTCGTTTTTAGCCTTAGTTCCATGCCTTTAGTCCATCTTCCTAGATCCAGGGCGAAGGAGAGTGGAGACTAAAACTGACCACTTTATTTCATAAAATAAATGGGATTGGTTAGTTATCAACCCTTTTAACCCAACCCAACCAATAACCCTATACCAATCACTTAATGTCGGAAAAATTGTAACAATGACGTGTAAAATCTATTTTTTTTACTACTGAATTGATTGACTATTGGATTTATTTCTATAAAATCTACTTATTGACTAAACGAGCGAAGTGCTTGCAACGACTAGCAAGACTTGCTTTGCATCTGTCCGGATGTACCTAGGTATGTTTGTACTCGCGTAAGTGAGGGCAATTCTCGTGCTTTAGAGATTAAGTCGAATTCGACATATGTCGAAAAAAGATGGCGAATGTCGAATAAAATCTTAATTTGCTATTCTCGTGATGTCACAAATAGACATAAGTCGACCAAAATCATTCAAATCGAATACGATTTGATGGTTATTGTGACATTTTCGTGAATTTTTTTGTAGACATTCATGCTTCGACATTATCTCTAATTTAGAGATAATCTCTACAATCCGAGAATGGCCTAATTTACAACCTTTTATTTAACTTGAAATGTCTGTATGTTCGGGTCAAATCTTGAAACGGAATTTTAAAACAGTTATCTTCATCCGATTGAGATGAAATTTTGCATAGGTACCTGTCAAGTTCCGATTACAATACAATAATATGGTGATAGCGAGCTGATCTGATGATGGAGACCTGAAATCCTCGATAATAGGTAACAGTAGACTGGCCGTGTTTGGGCTCATTATGATCAGTAACTGTTCTGATCACTAATTTAATAAAAACTTTATAGAAAAATATCATAATTGAAAAAACCGGTAATAACTCACGTAGGTACTTGTTCCGAGTCAAGTATTATTATAACTTATTTTAACTAATCTTGACATAAATTTGTACAATTGTACATATCTTGTGAGGTTTTTTGTAGTTTTTTTAATAACTAAATAATTTAAGATGATGTTTGGTTGTAAACTAAACACATATTGCAAAAAAGTTAGTGCTCGCGACGTCTAAACTGTTCGCAGAACTATTTTTTAGTAAACTAAACCGCAGCTTTCGAAAATGAACTATCACTACTGTCTCTGCCATCATTTTATTGCGGCTCAACGACCCCCTCCTCGCGTCGTATTCCTCAATGCTGAGGGTCGTGACCCCCTCCATTCTGCTGGACGATGTTGCGCCAATGAGATCTGTTGCCAGCAAGCTGCACGGCTTCGTGGAATTTTGAATCGAGAGACCACTTATCCTTTATTCCCGGTATCTATTACAAACAGTTAATTCGCCCTCCGCTCCACACCCTACAATATTATTGTTTATAATAAAGCATGCCATTAATCTGTCTACATTCGTTCGCGGGACGAATTGTCCCACTTTATAAAGATCTATATCAGCGGAAGACGGAAGAGTTAATTTTTAAAATGTAGTTAGGTAGGTAGCATGGTACCATGAAGTATTGGTAAGGTTAGGCGGCAACAAATATACACGCATGGTGCGGTAATTGTGACTTTTCCAGAATCTCTACATTTCACATGGTCACTTCCACCGATTGCACACGTCACGGTCGGTTAATTTTCGTTATTTAAGACACGTAAGTATGTTTTCTAAAACATGCTTGGATATTCAAACATAAATTTGAGACTTTTTTAAACCTGCCAATTTACACGAGTTTAGTGTCCCTTTCCGTTGTCCTTTTTTTTTTTTTTTTTTCGTGTCCACTGAATTGTTTGGTGAAAATGGCCATAATAGACCTAGTTTGGTAATCAAATCCTGCCTGACCGTGGTTATCACAAAACATTTGAGACTTAAAAAGTACTTTGGTAGCATAACTACAGTGTAGCACTACAACGTCGTAGCACTACTACGGCGTAGACAACGATCTACGATACGCACGGTTGCAATGCGAAACCAAATTGTCTAACGTCAATACTGTGCACATTGGTTTACACAAATTGACTAAACAAATCCATGTACCGGTATTTGTTGACATAATAGAGAGTCCACTTCGTTTCCTAGATGAAGGTTAGTCGGTCGTTTGATGTGGCAAAACACCTCTGAAGGCAATTCAAATTCTAAACCGACTCGAGTTGCATCGATTCAAAGGCTTCGGATGTCTAACCCAACATGTTTCACAACGGAACGCGTCTATGTAAATTTGATGGAAGCGACGACTGATGTCATCATTATCATCACCAGCCTATTTCAATATCTTGTTTTGGACTCTATGCCCTTTATATGATTCATTTAGTTGTGAATACCTATAATGTCATGCTGTACATGAGTACCTAGAAGTCCCCACAGTTGACCAGGAAATTAAACTCCGAGGAAACAGTTATTTGGACCGCCTAACACACTCTAATCCGCTGGCAAGAGCGTTAGTTGAAAATCCAAGCGACACAAAGAGGTTGAAGAGAAGCCATATTCTGGACAACCTACTATAATATACTATAACCTACTATACTAGAAGGTCTGATGAGTCCGGATCCCAAACGACAAGAAACCATCCACCTCATCCGCCTATAGTCCACCAACTGAATGCGGACTAACACAAAAAAAAAAAAAAAAATGCTTTACAGACCGTTCACCGTAAGATGTCCCCTGCCGTGTTGGCCACTATTCCCAAGGCAGGGGACATCTTACGGTGAACGATCTGTAGGTGTTGCGGTGAAACTACAGGCACGTGAGACTTTCATCATTATGTCTCAGGGTGGCGGGCGCAGTGCAATGTCGCACAGGGCGCGTCCTAGGTGGACGTGACCTATGAGGTAATGCACTGTTCATAGGCAGTGGTTACCGCTTAAGATCAAGTGGGCCATCTACTTGCTCCGTTATTTCAAGATGTTAGAAAGTCACAGTGTCGTATATTGCCAATTCAGATTCACGTCGTCCAGCTGGCCACAATAGCGCGCTAATCTCACGGGGCACGTCTCAGATATTATAATTAACGCTCAGCAATACGTATTCATTGTGCCAATTTGGGGTCCGACAATATTTGGGTAACCGGATTACTCTGGTACAATTAGAGAGATGTTGACTGAATAAGTAATAGAATGGGATAATACTAAGTTATTGTAGTGCCTTCTCGAAATCATTATTTTATATATGGACATTATCTACAAGTTAATACCATCCTGTAGCGACCTCTCTGGCGTGGCGGCTGAGATGCGAGAGGTTGCAGTTTTGATTCCCGTTGCGTGACAAATGATGGCATGATCTGTACATATTTGTTCCGGGTCTGGGTATTGTGGTATAGTCAGTCTAACTTAAAACTGAACTTCTTGTTTGTAAGGGTATTTTTATATTGCCACTTATTCAATCACCTACTAGGTGAATTGACACTCAACTAAATTAACAACGCATTATAAAAAACATGCAACCCATTAAAATAAAAAATGAAACTAAAATTACGTTGTTTACCGGAAAGCTAAAAACATTCCTTATCCAAAAGTGTTTCTATACTGTTGACGAATATTTGGTAGAATAAAAATGACCATTTGCCAACTTTAGCTACTTAATTTGCCTTTTATACCTATGCTTCAATTTCCAACTTGATGAATGTAACTAGTAACTTTATAATGTAGTAACTTTGGATGAACAAACATTGTATAAGTTACCATTTTAGTAGCTTAGTTGTTTTATATGTAATAACTTATGTAAGAAACTAAGTTGCAATTTCCACTCTCATTTTTTTTGCGATTCCTGCAGAGGTCAAGTAAGTCATAAGTGCTCACTATTTTATAAGACCAAATTGTTACACTTATTTATGCAAATAAATATCTTGAATCTTGAACCCATAAACATGAAGTTCAGTTTTAAGTTAGACTGACTATGGAACTCGTAGTTCCTGATACTCACGACACAGGGGATCTAGTTGTGGGCCGAGGACTATCAAGTGATAGGTGAGTGTTAGGTATTACGTTATGCTATGTAGTTCTTAGTTGCAGAGGGGGGGGGGGGGGGGGGGGGGGGATTTAACTAGGTAACATCAACGTTGAAAGTAGAGAATAACAATTCTTCTGCTAATAAAACCTAATCAAATTGAGAAAATTCATGTAGGCTGATTCAAGACATTTATTTGACCACGATCTCACCTGTTGGTAAGTGACGATGTGGCCGAAGATGGAGCACAAAGGTCTAGAAGGCACCTATTCACTCTAGCCTTGAGACCCAGATTATAGTTTTCAGGAAAGACAGACGACCGTAGGGTATTCCACTCCTTAGCAGAATATTAATAAAACCATACATTTAATGGTCTCACATAAATTTATTTCTTCATATACATATGTATAGTTTGAGAATCCACTGTGCCCGAGACGCAGCGCGGGTATTTTATAAAATAATTATAATAATTGTCTACAAACACCTAGTTCCATTCACACTCCGCCAAATACTGCGTCTCCCATTTTAATTGCACACAAATAATCATAAATGTGATGCGAGGGCGAGTATTTGCCAATTTTTATATCGAAATTAAGCAAATAATATACGCTACGCTAAATGGCGAGTCGATTTTGTACTTTAATAAATGCAAGAAGAATTTTATTTGGTTTTTGGTTTGTAGGTTAATTTTCTTTTAAAACTGATTGTATTAACATCTCTCATAATCTTTTCGGAGACCCATTAACTGCAGGATATTTTCAACATAAAATTATAGTATAAAAATATTTTTACGCAATAAATTAAAATTATTGATGTAATTTACAACAAATACAAAGTAATCGATTAATTGATTCATTCTTTCACAAAACAATTTTAAAACAACACGAACACATTAAAATGATCGGTAAATCAAATGGATAAATCAGTCTTTTAAGAAACGTTCCACGGATGGGATTATTTGTTAATAAAATGAAATGATTGTGAGGAAATCCATTTAAAACTTACAGCAGCACCAAATTATGGCATAAAAAATATTTAATGTGATTAAACATACCAGGTATTAAAAGAGAAACTAAGCTAGGCATAACATACACCTATATAAGATTAAGCCATTTCAAAATCTGTACAAGTGATTGTTAATGTGCGTTTAGTAACATTTAAAAATAGAACATTCCCAGATTAAAATAACAAAATAAGTACTAATTAAATGTAAAAATAACAAAAAAGAAATAAAAGAGGAATGATTGTAAAGCTTGAGGTAAGTTTAAATAAAATTCATGATGAACTGCCATTCAGCGGAAATAAAGCTCCATTCAGTTGCGTGAATGTCTCAAACTTTCGCGAAATACACGATTCATTAACGAGTATTAAATTTTACTATATCCTCATTATAACAATTATTATTTCATTAAAATCTACTTCTTGTATTGTATTTTCATTATTCCGATAAATCTAAACGAATGATTGGCAGTTAAGAACGGTGGCCGAAAATCGACCTTCTCGACACGCTATAGTATTACTTCTTATATATGAGTTATTTTTAATTGTTCGCAATAACTACAATTAATGTATGAGAAAACAGCGTATTACTTACTAAATTACATACAAGCTCAAATTTAACTTATACGTAAGTTAGATCGATACAAGTAGGTATAGTTGTATAAAACGAGTGAAAAACCTAGTCCTTAATTCATACTATGCAAGGGAAACATTGTGAAAGATTAAAATATAAGGGTTACCTTAAAGATAGCTTAAAGTAGTGTGAATAAGACAAAGGACCTGCCAGTCGAAATATATCCATTTCTTCCCAATTCAATCAATTTAAGAAATAATAAAACCTACGAACGATAGACTTCAAAAAAGTCAAGACAGAAAAAAAAAACAATTCCAAAAGTTCATTCTATTTTCGTACAATTTTGTCGCGAAATACGAAACGAAAAACGATTCGTAATTTCCCTTTCATTTCATAGTTATTCACACAGACAAGAACATTTTTTCTACCTACAAATAGATATGTCATCGAATCACGATTTCTAAAAGCAAGCAGTGATTATATAACTTAAATTACACATGAATTAATTACAAAATGAATTCATACAAACTTATGGATACATGAATCTGATTTAAAAACGTTAGAAGTAATAATTGTAAAATAAATATATTCATAAATTTAAATTCACATTTGAACATAAATTTTTCATTCGCATGGACAGTGTCAATTTCTTTTTTTCTCCAAGCTCGGTCAAATAACTGGGCAAGAACGTAAATGCTCGACAAAAAATATACGATACCATGAAAACACAACTAAGTATTTACATAAGTTAATGTACTACGCACACACATAGGACTGACACAATATAATTCACACGACACAGCCGATTCGTCTAAAGAGTTCCGTAATATTGCAATAATGAAACTTGTTTACCACAAATTTACACTACTTAAACATATGTCAACACTCGATATGAAAAATAAACTTCTAATTACAGCTGTAATAACTATTTATACATTTTACAATAATACGTCTTTATATTTGATCAGAATTGAATAGAATATATCGCATAAGTTTAGTCTAAGCGCACTGTTTTCACTAGATTACGTTATATCGATAGCAAATGATTATGCAGCATACCATTGACCGTTAATATATAGAAAGTGTCATTAAAGGCATCTAACTATCAACCGTTTATATGGACTGTAACACTGAACTGTTCGATTTAAGAGATAAAAATAGCGGGAACAGCTGCTTTATATGACTATCATAAGTTCATAGGATAATATAATTTATTGTTATTACCCTTTCGACTCACAATCAAGATTTTAATGGTCATAATCGTAAATTTATCATAAGTAGCGTTCGTAGGCACTCTTACGTGTTTAGCCTCATGGGCAACATCGAAATGCGAGTCATAGTCAGTCGATGTCGCGGGACATCACTACATCACTATAGAGGGCGCCATGGGACTCCGCCGTGGTCAGTCTACATCGTTATTTAGTTGGTACGGAACAAGGGAGTTATTTATCTGAGCTAAGGATATTACAATTTTGTTTAATCTGGATAGGCCGCCTGCAATTGTATAGCGTAACTACACTTCATTGTTATTTAGGCCCATTGAGGCACTGCCTACCCCTTAGGCAGTGCCTCAATGGGCCTCTTTTCACCGTGGGTTGCACCATCGTGGGAATATAGACGTGACAAGGGGTGAGCTCATCGCCGCCATTGCTTCCCACGACTGACTCGGCTAACGCGCTCCTCGTGTAACATTTTAATAAAATATAGCCAATTGTAATAATTTAAGCCATTAAAGAAGGTGATTTATTGAACAAAAACTACTATTATTTGTGGTGGGCTTCGGTGAAGTCCTGTATATTTCATCGAAGGTGGTGGGTTTGATATAATAAGTTTTATAATATCCCTATCATATCATTGACAATGAGTAAATACTTTTTCTTTCTTTCTTTTAATATCAGTGTTATGATTGCTTTATACCACATTTTGACCGCCGCGAGTGAAAGGAAAGTTTGCAATCAATTAGGGTATTTTTTTTAAAATCAAATGTGTCCTTTGTTCCGTACAGAGATATCGTAGTATTAAAGTTAAGTACATAAAGCGCTACGGAGTCCCACAGACGCGCTACACGAGCCGGTCTCAGCGACAGTTCGTGTAGTGGTCGAAAGATCCAAGGTACTCCAGCGCAGCGCGGTAGCAGAATTCGTACTGGTCCTGTTGAACAAGTTAACATTAGAATGGTTGTACTGGTCCTGTTGAACAAGTTAACATTAGAATGGTTGTACTGGTCCTGTTGAACAAGTTAACATTAGAATGGTTGTACTGGTCCTGTTGAACAAGTTAACATTAGAATGGTTGTACTGGTCCTGTTGAACAAGTTAACATTAGAATGGTTGTACTGGTCCTGTTGAACAAGTTAACATTAGAATGGTTGTACTGGTCCTGTTGAACAAGTTAACATTAGAATGGTTGTTCTGGTCCTGTTGAACAAGTTAACATGAGAATGGTTGTACTGGTCTTGTTGAACAAGTTAACATTAGAATGGTCGTACTGGTCCTGTTGAACAAGTAAACATTAGAACGGTCGGATTCTAGGTCTTAGCTCATGTAATCAATGGAGCAGTCGTGAGGGAGTTAACGAGGGGACGAACACTCGGGCTATCGGAACTTGCATGTTTTCTCTATGGCATGGCACTGTGCATTTTTTTAACATAGTGGACGTCTAAAAGATAGATTTATACATTTTATAAAAACGGGGTTATTACAAGCTTTTATTTAACTTGCAATGTATGTATGTTTGTCTGGGTGGAATCCGGGTGGAATCTTGAAACTGAATTTTAAAGCAGTTATCCTCAACCGATTGAGCTGAAATTTGGCATACCTGTCAAGTTCCGATGACAATACAATATGATGGTGACAGCGAGCTGATCTGATGATGGAGACGGAAGGTGGACAACGGAACTCCTCGGTGGATAATAGTAGACTGGCCGTGTTTAGGCTCATTTTGATCAGCACTCAGTTTCGATCTCTTATTTTATAAAGGCTGGTATAACTTATTATAAAATGTATAAATCTGTCTATTAGAAGTCCATATATAGTTCTCAAAAGTTTTTAATAGCAAAAAAGATAGATTTATAGTTAACGAACTATGAACTTACCTCTGTTTGAACCATAGCGGGGCGCTGAGTGCGAAGCGTGCGCACCGTCTGGAACACGTCCACCACACCCTCGTACTGCATGCGCTCCAACACCGTCGACAGGGTGATGAACACCCCCGTGCGACCCACCCCCGCACTGCAATAAATACATCAATATTATCAGTATGCAAGCTTACTCGTACTTGTGACGGCGAATGGGGTGTGATCCGTCACGCGGGCACACGTTACCGAGACGGTTTGAAAATAATCACAATAATATTATAAAAGCGAAAGTTTGTGTGTGTGTAGTGTGTTTATTATTTCTTCACGCTGAAACGGCTGGACGTATTTGCATGAAATTTGGAATGGAGATAACTGGACTCCCGGAATGACACATAGGCACATTTTTATCACGATACTTGAATGACGGAACAAGCAGATGGCCCACCTGATGTTAAGCGGTAACCTCTGCCTATAAACAGTGCATTACCTCATAGGTCACGTCCACCTAGGACGCGCCCTATGTGGCATTGCACTGCGCCCGCCACCCTGAGACAAAGATGAAAAGTCTCATGTGCCTGTAATTTCACCGGGACCTTCAAACCGGAACACAGCAATGCGAGCACTACTGTTTTGCGGCAGAAATAGGTATGGTGGTAGTACTTCCCCGGACGAACTCTTTCACAAAAAAGCTCTACTACTACTAAAACTCCCACGGGAGCGAGACTTACGCGGATGAAACCGCGGGGCGCTGCTAGTATACTAATAAAGTACAATAAACAGCTGCTACGTTAGTGTACTACGTGATTACGTAGCACTGCTAGACGGCGTAGACAGCCCTACAGCTCAGACTTATTGGGTGACGGCGTAGATCTAACTACGCCGTAGACCACACTACGGTTCAGTCTGATTGAACGCGTAGCAAGAGCTCTACATCGTAGATCCTGTTGACGTAGAGCATTCTACGTCAACGGTTCTGCGCCGTGGTAGTAGATTTGTTAACGATTGACGATGGTACTGTGGCAGTATTGACTCTCACTAAATATGATTAACGAAAGGTTTTTGTTGTGTAACATCTTTCCTCTCGCTTTCCTGCAATCTGTGGGAGTGATTTCGTGAAAAGGGACGGAAGTGTGTAACAGGAAGCGCGCATTTTTCCAAGAGGTTGGTAGTATCAGCCATGTTGCTAATTAACAAGGCGAGATGTCAGATGTTACATATCATATGCAACTCAACTCAACTTATAGTGTCTAAATTATGTTTTTGTATCTGTTTTTGTATGTTTTTGGTTGTTATTTTTTATTTATTTTTCTGTTTTTTGTCCTACTGTTTCCTAGTATTCTGTTTGTTCTGTTTGTTTTTTTGTTTGTGCCAAATAAATGTTTTTCATTTCATTTAATTTTTTTTCATTTCATTTCAACTGCTGTAAGGCTTGCTCGTATTTTTTTTTGTGGTTTAATTTAACTTTATATTAACGAGTTCCTATTATGTGTGTAGTCTTGGTACCACGCGGGACAAGCTGTTAGTGGATACAAGTGTTAGACAATTGAACTATCAAGAAATTTCCTAAAAATACATCAAATTAAAAAGTTTTGGATGGAATTGTTATCGAGGATTGTCTGCCTACGTCAAAAGCTTATTAAGATCGTACCTGCAATGCACAGTGATAGGTCCATCCTGTCCAAACTGCTCCTTAGTCTTGTGCACTTGTCCCAGGAAGTCGATGAATCCTTCGCCGCTCTTCGGCACTCCTTGTTCAGGCCAGTCCGTGAACTGGAACTGACGGACAGTTCTGGATGCTCCGTCGCGAGCGTCTGTTACCTGCATTATATTAAAGAGTTATTTCATGGTCGTCATGGTCTAGATTACTACTTAAAGGAACCTCGGAATCTTGGGGACAGACTGACAGACGATAGATAGCTGGGACATTGAGTGTTTTAAAATAGAAGAGCGTGTACCTTGAATTCCCTCAGGATGTACTGAGGCATGTTGTATTCAGCGATGGGATCGACCACGAAGCACTGGTAGCGGACAGAGCGGTCCGAAGGCCAGTATTGGTGGCATTTTTCCTAAAAAAAAAACGACATCAAAACGTTACTCAAATGCTTACTTGCAGTTATAGCAAAACAAAGGTGGAAAGTGAAGAGCCTTACCCGTCCCATTTCCTTTAATTTAGTCAGCATCACGATGATCGTGGAATTATGCTCCCAAAGCATGCGCCAGAAGTCATCTGTAGTGTCAGGAAGCGGACCTTGAGTGGCGATGTAAGCAGCTCTGTACCGGTATCCATCGACAAACGAAGCGTTTATGTAATCAGATCCATCTCGGGGAGACAAGCAGACACGGGATGACTCGTAAGGTAGAATATGCACCAGACGGTTCTTATGCTTATTGCAAGGCAGGCTGGCAGAGACGAAACGGTTAGAGTCAGCCTTCATGTTTGCAAGCTTTTTGAACTCCAATTCCATGCCAGTAATGTTCTCAATAGTGTCAATACGCATCAGCTTTTGGATATGAGCGTGCAAATTACGAGCTGGGACCTCGGTGTCGCCGCAAACAACAGCTTCCAGCAAAGCGTCGTGAATGAAGATGTACTGGTCTTCAGTTTGCACCATGTAGTTGCGCTGGGCTCGCAGACAAGTGACGTGGCCGTAGATATCGACTGTGCGCTCGTGTCTGGCTCGCTCGAGCATGGAATCTATGACGATGAAGCATCCAGTGCGACCCACTCCAGCGGAGCAGTGGACGACTAAAGGACCGGCATCAGCTGGGTTTAAAGCGCGAACTCGACGGAGGAACTGCAAGAAAGGCGCGGGGTGGTCCGGTACTCCGTGGTCAGGCCAGGCTGTAAACTGCAATTGCTTGATTTCCCGACGCTCTACGCTATTTTCCTTAGTAAGCTGGAATGTTCGAATGCAGTATGTTGCAAGTTCTTGAACTTCTGCAATAGCCACGTTCATGTTACCATATGATTCGTTACCGCGACTAGGCCAGTACTGATCGCACTTAATCCTCGTCCTCTCCTCCAATTTCGTCATCATTACAATCGTATTTGTTCGCAATTCCCAACACATTCGCCAGAAATCAGCAAACGTTTCCTGTAAAGGCCCCTGAGTGGCGACGTAAGCGTTATGTTTACGATAACCGTCGCAGTAATTGGCGTTGATGTAGTCACTTCCAAGCACACTGTCCATTGGTTGGAGGATTACACGGCTGTGGTCGTAAGCAATAACATTTGCATAACGGTTCTTGGGTTTGTTTATTTCCATGTTCGAGTGGTCCCATGTGAACTGTTGCCCGGGCTCGATACTTTCGTATTCTTGTGAAAACTTCAAATTGTCGTTCGCTTTCAGCCGATCGATGTGATCGCACAGTTCCGAAATAGGGATAGGCGGATGTGAGATCATTGCTGGGGTTTGGAAGTTTAGTCGTCTCATTTCAACTGGATCCGAAGGAGCTCCGAACCCGACATCAGCTGACATCAGTGGTCTCGTCACTGCCGCTTGGTCGGGCGTCTTGCACGGCTGTCGCCTTCTTTTCACGATGAATAAAAGCACTAACAGGAGGGACAACATCAATGCTGCAATGATCGGACCAATTACCCAAATCATGCCGGCCTCTTTTCTATTCACCTCTATCCTGATCTCTGGGTCTCCATTGATATCTTTAGGGTCAGGTCTACTCGGTTCCTCGCCTGGAGGCGCCTCTCGCATATCTAATGATAAATATTCCGAGAATGGACTTGAAGTGTAGAGGTGTTTCTGAGGAGTATCCACAACAGCTCTTACAAACACTCGATACTTTATACCGAGATTTAACTTCCTATTCGAGAAACCTTCATACATTTCGTCATTACCCAAATGGAACGTGTACAAAATATTTCTCTGTAAGAACTTAGCAGCAATATATGGGGCATTTTCATCATCTGTTCTAGCGTTATTCTTAATTAAATCTTCTGTTAGGAACTGATCGGGATTCTTATGATTATGAGCCTTATCGTCAGGCACTACAACTAAATAATAATGCGAAATAGGTCCGTATTCTTCGGAGGCTTGAGGTAGAATGACAAGTATTTCATTTTCGTAAACGCCGTAGAAATCAGGCTTTACCATCGGTTTGGGAGCTGCCATTTGGGTGGTAACTGTGATTTTCGTCGGCGGTCTGTATGAGTCGTCATTAGGTATGGCACTTACGTTTACATTATACGTTGTGAAAGGCGACAGATCGTTTATCGAGTAGGCGTTCCTTTCATGTTTCATAATGATTTCTCTTCTCGGGATTTCTTGCGTTTGAGTCATCCCAAGAGAGTCAACAAACTCCTTAATCGCATTGTAGGATATCTTATAGCTAACGGGGTTCAAGCGTAATGGGGGCGACCACGACAGCGTCATGGAATGCGTGGATACATCTTGAGCTCTCAAGTGTAAAGGCACTTCTTCCGGCTTCACTTTTACAGTAACCTTTTCAGATAACCTTCCCAATCCATCGGCCGTCTTCGCCGCTACCGCGATAGCATATTCTGCGAACTTTTCT
Source organism: Operophtera brumata (assembly GCA_932527175.1). Lineage (NCBI taxonomy): Eukaryota > Metazoa > Arthropoda > Insecta > Lepidoptera > Geometridae > Operophtera > Operophtera brumata. The sequence goes on along the minus strand of OW052231.1, from coordinate 5,615,420 downwards.
AAGTTTTCCAAGTCAGCAGAGTGTGTTACGTGGACGTTCTTCTGTTGCCATTCGTCTAAGTCTTCTACGGGGGTCATCGTGTAAAATATGACGTAGCCTATGATCTTCTTTCTAGACCTGAAGGTTTCCCACCATACTTCAACACCTGACTCAGAAGTAGCGACTGCTTTGACCGCCATCGGCGCTCTTCCTATATCCCTTTCAGTATGAGCAGTGACATCTTTACTATAAGGTCCAGACCCCTGATCGGTGTACGCTCGAACTTTAAAGATATAATGAGCATCTTCTTCTAATCCGGTGAACACAGCTTTCATAGTTTCCGTAGTTTTCTCAATAAGCGAAGACTGATCGCCTCGTTTGTAGAACTGAATATCATACTTCTTTATTTGGCCGCTTCTGTCTTCCCTCACTGGGGGTTCCCATCTGACGCTGATGATATCTGGTGTTTGGAAATGATAAGTGACATTCGTTGGAGGGCCTTTCGGTGCGCCCTCAGGTGTTAGCCAGTACTTGATAGTCTCTTGACCAACACCTATGTGATTCTTGCCCGCTATCCTAAACTCATATTGAACACCTCTTTCTAGATCTGTAATCTTATGATTGGACATTTTAGGAGGGAAGTTGATTTCATCTGTGAGTTTCTGGTCTTTATTTCCGAACCTCAGCCGATAACCGAGTAACTCTCCGTACGTTTGCGTCGGTTTCAGCCATTCTAATTCTATTGAGACTATTGGTTCTCTCTCCAACACCCTGAAACAAAGCATTCTGTTTTACAAGAATGATCATTTAGAAAACAAACTACCAAAACCAATAAATCAAGCGTCTACTTGGTAATTTGTTGAAGTGTTAAATATATTGCTTACTTGAGGGTGACAATAGGCCGGTTCGGCACACCACCAGGCGTCTTCACGTTCGTTGGTGGGCTTCTGTCTCCGTCTCCCTTCCTCGTCAGCGCAGCTACTTGCACGCTGTACCTCGTATCCGGCTGCAGTCCAGTCACATTCAGCTCTAGGATCGTCTCATCCATCACGTTGAAACGCATAGGCTCGTTCAGGAGACCCTTACCCTGCGACAATAATTTCTATAATTAACACGTGATTAAATTAAAATTACAACGGTTTTATGAGTACCTACCTCGTCTCTCAGTTCTTGAACATGAACGTGGTAGCCCCGGATAATGCCATTCTTCTCTTTCTCTTGCGGAGGTTTCCACGTCACATGGATGGAGGTAGAGTTGATCGCGTTGATTTTTACGTCTTGGGGCTCCCCGGGCACTGTAAGCACGCATAAGACATGTGGGACATCTGAGCCGAACCTGTTTGCATTTGACTTAAATGCCCTATCAGCATCTACGGGAGCACTAGACAATCTACCTTAAGCATTAGGTTTACAGGGTCTAAATTCAAAATAAAGCATTAAAAGAGTTTGGGAAGTATTTATAGAATAGTGCGGTCGGTAATCCCGTCGGCGATGCTGATAGAGTATTTCGGTCAAAGGCGAGTGACTACACACGCCTCAGCATCTCGATCGGGCATTTGAATACCAACACACACTGAGACATAATCATATACGCCTTTTCACATCACCATAACCATAACCAATTAAAAACCATTACCTTCCAATCCACATCATAGAACACTAAATCGTCAAGCTTTATAAAGAGTCAAACATTTAGTAAGTCATCTAATAGTTATCCAAGCTGCGTGTCTAAAACTAGGACATAATTTATCACACACTGCAAGGGATCATGCTTCGGGACGTTAGACTTGGGAGCGTAAAATCGAAAATGAAAATACCACACCAAGTCTTTAAACTCGTAAAATTACGTCTACGAAGACATGCTTGTCAGGTAACCGCTTGCAGTTTGTTTAAGAGTAGTCAGAGTATTACTAGGAAGACACTACGTTAAGCATAGGCACAAGCACAAACGCACACGGATACAAGCACTAAAGTAATTTATACTCACTCTTAATAGCTGTACGGGTTACCGGCAGCCCATACAAAGTCAGTGACGAGAGAAAAAAGAGAAAAACGCATTCAAATATATTTAAGACAAATTGTGCGATCATTGCAGGGCGAACGGAACTACTAAGTGAGAGATTACGAGTTGAACGCTTGTCGGCGAAATAGGGGCACTCTTATTTTACTTCCTCGTGTATTTGAGTTCTTTAGGAGGTGCATTCATTTAAACTGTTCGGGACGGCGTCGTTCGTTTGCATGCATTGCCTTATTCTGTTCTAAGTGCACAAATGAGAATTTCATTTCTAAAGTGGGATGAAAATGCTTACGCGGGCTTTCTTCGCAAGGAATCTTTGACTACGAAAACCGCTTGCGAAAGCACGTTGTAACAATTGAGACTGAGCCATACGGAACAGAGAAAGGCGAATGCCGACGAATCTATTCCTTGCCCGCAGAGAAGTCACTCACACGCACATGTATTGATTAACGCGACGGCCGCTTTGCAGTCAATGTGTGTGTGCTTCTTTGTGTCTTGTTGTCAATGTGCTCCCACCGTTGCTTCTGTGTGTGTGATGCCTCGTACCTCGTGTTATCCTCTGTGATGTTAGTTAACTGTGTGTGTCCTTTTGCTGTGCTCTTCGAATATACTGTATAGGTAAGATAGTAGGTAGTACTTAACAGGATTGATCGGTGCCGGTGTGACGATGCGTAGTTTGGACCTCGCCCGTCGATCAGAAACGGCAATAGCGCACTTTAGGCAATAGTATTCTGTAGTATATGTCACAATTATCTAGTGTGCATGCACGATAGTCTGATAGAGATACGGAAGAAAGAAGAGAGGCGAGACTGGAACCGCTACTGCCAAGAAGTTGTAGCACAAGAGCATGTGAGATAGACAGAGAGACAGAGATAGATAGAGGTAGCGCGTAGTCTATAATAGTACCGAGCATCGGGGAGTACGGGCGAAGTTTGTCGCGGTTCGAATCCGTCGGATCCGTGTGTGGCCAATCGGATTTAGTAGAATTTAGCGGATCCTCGGGACTCTGCTTCTGCCCGGACGTTCCCTCTAATAGTAGATAGTAGTAGAGTATAGTGAGTAGAAGTAAGTAGTTGTGAGTAGCATGCGCGCGTGTGGTGTGGGGACGGTATTGGTATTCAAATGCGGCGCTCGGACCGTGGTGCGAGTCGCTGGGCGCTCATTACCGCTTGTTAGCGCGATACGCGACTTTCAGGCGGGTAATGAACTGCACACCGACCGGCTCTTAACGTGTCACGCACTCGCTCTCTCACCTTGTGTCGTCGCTATGTGCTGAGTGCTCCTAACAGTGCAACGCTTGCTTAACGCAGCCGATACTCGGGCACGATTGCGTACGGCAAGCGAACCTATCCGGTGCGCGGTAATAACTGAACGAAAACGGTGCTGTGTCGTAAGAAAGCATGCAAAATTGTGTCCATCGCTAAATACTGAACAACTGTGCGCCAAAATCAAATAACGGTGCCTTTGACACTATACCAGGTGCATTATAAAGTTTGCAGTTCAGTGAGTGCCATCTTAGCGAGTTGACGATGGCGGGCGTGGGCTCGCCATCGGAATGAAATCATTACATGTGACAGTGAGTGGAATTGTCGACTCTATGCCGCCAGTATGTAAAATACAGTGAAACAAAAATATTGTGATGATAAATACATAATTGTCAGCAAGCATAGTAAAGTTTTGTTACGAGAATTGACCTCCTTGTTTAGAATCCTGCTATATGCTCACGAAAAGGAACAAAAGAAAAGAATGACATTAGTATTTAATATCTGCGCTTGTATAATGATTATGACTTTAGTTACAAACATTATTTGTACCACCACCAGTTGCATATTTAATAATATTATTACAGTCAAAATGGATTGTTAATTTGCGTGACTCATTCATTAATTTGAAATACAGACAATTAGAGAATATCTAAATAGTGTTTCCATTTTGATTGTCGCCTCCACCCATAACATTAACCATATCAATTACACAGTTTTAGATTAAAATACCACCATTCCGATCCAAGAATTCATGAAAATTATTAGTTTGTTAATTTGATTTATTTTTAATGTTTATAAGACGAAATGTAATGTCAAAGGATGCATTTTAACATATCAATGATGGAAATATTTAATTCATAAATGATGATTAATTAAAATCAATTATTTTTGTTTTAATGATAAATACTGACTATAGAAACTAGATATACTCACGTAATATTGGATATGCAAACTCCTTTGATATTACATAGCCAAAGAACTTAGTTAATTTCAAAGGTAATTAAATTATTGATCAAATTCAATGTTAGGAAATCATTTCTTTGACTCGGAAACGCTCGATCTTATGATTTATTAAATACTTCCTGATATTGCATTAATATGGAATCAGGAAATTGAACTTATACCGGTTGACGGTACTTCTTCAATGGCTAAAATGAAATCAGAGAAGAAATTGTGCAAAAAAATAATCGATTTTAGTGTAATTTTATTTAAAAAGTGCCTTCGATTCAACTTATCGATAAAATAAACGTTAAAAAGTATATTTGCTTTTACAATCATTGCACTGTAAAATGTCAATATCAGAAGATTGAGCGTCACTACCAGTATTACAGTTGATTGAACTTCCAAGACACGTACCGTCTTCGTGAGTGCGCACAGTGACCGGGTAGGACGCGGGCCCGTCCCCCACGCTGGTCCCCGCCAGCACCCAGATCCGGTACTCAGTCCATCGCCTCAACTCATCGAGAACGAACGACGTCTGGTTCAGTTTGACGACGGTCGCTTCCGAGTCTCCTCTCCCGGATTCCACACAGAGCAGCTTGTAGTAAGCGATCCTGCCGTTGGCGCGCTCGGCCGGCGGCGGCTTCCAAGTCACGCGAATGGCGGTAGGCGACGCGGCAACGGCCGTTACATTCATCGGAGGCGCTCCAGGAACTAAAATATCTCATCATTAAGCATTGTTGATAACTCCTGAAACTCAAAACCTTTACCCTAACCGATGCCATCACTGAATGCAAAAATGTGCTTGAAAATAAATACATGCAAGTTGTAAGATCCGCTCGCCCATACATCTCTTTTTCTCATCCGTCACTCTCCCGCTGAAAAAACAGTGATTAAAATTTTGCTCGCGGCACGAGACTTTATAAATGAAATAGTATTTTACTGAGTTCTCGAGGAACAGAGCTTTATTCAATACAGAAACGCGATGCTTTCATGTCGCGAGCAAATTGGTAAAAATAATTTTAACTCGAGGTGAAAACCTCATTAAACTGACCTACGTACAACATAAAGCTACTACTAAGGTACCGTGTACGCTTCGCTTCAACTTTTGTCTTGGGAAATGCGTACACATTACCGTTTCGACAAATACGATTACAAAACACATAGTGTGATATAAAAACTTGGTGCTTTGTGCTTCAATTACTGGCGGCGTGCCGGGCAGGTGCTCTTATGTGAATTATTTGAGGAATTACCTTGGAATCCACACAGGACTCATACACTCACACACTTCAAAAAGCATCGAAGGAGCTTCGTTCAATAAATTGATCTGGAACTATGCGCATCGTTACGTTTCGTGAAGTCAGAAAGTTGAAAGCATTTCTCATAAATAGTTTAGGGCACTTCTGTCTCGGAATTCAACTGTTATGAAGCTATTTTAAAGCGAACAGTGTAAAGTATACTTTAACGTCGAGTCAAGTCGGAGGTAATTTAGCCTTGCAGTAAAAACAAGTGATACTTTTTGTAGAAGTGTAAACGTGCTCGTACACAACGACTTTTAAGATGGGATATCGTTAGCAGCGCGAATAGTTGTGGTAAAGATTTCACTACTCAAAGAGGATTAAGACAGCTATGTTTATTTACGTCTATTTCAGAATAGGTCTATTATGTTTTTACAAGTACTGGTGCTTGTATTATCAACAACGAATTTTTCTCGCATAAAGTTACAGGTAAAAACGTTCACTAACATCTCGGTCCAGTAACAAAATGGGATGGTGAGTTTAATTTTTCAAACTAACTAGCTGAACTAAAATAGTCTATTTTCTCAGATTCAGATATCTTTAATTTTAGTGAGATTGAGTTGTACAGAAAGATTGAATACACTTTCCTTTCCGACTTCTTTCTCCCCAAATGCCATAATCAATATTCGATCAAGTTCTTGTACGTAGCTCCTCCTACCACATACGTCACCACTCCACCACATACCATACTGCTTCGTCCGGACTGCAATAGGCGGGGTGGTCGCGCCCTCCCCGCGCTGCGACCGCGCTGCCAGCCAGATGTAGTAGAGAGTGTTGGGGTATAAACCGTTGAGAGTGTACGTTTCGGTTATCGGTATCCGCCTGAGTGAAAAGTGAAAGTGTGAGAGAGGAATTTTAAACGAAATCTCCAACCCATGCGAAAGTAGGTATATCTTTATAAGGACGAAACAGTAATTTTTATAAGTAGAACTAAGATCTAATTTGATCGATTAAACCAGTTTTGTTCCCACAGCAGGATTTATGTTGCCAGTAACCCAAAGTTTGACTCCGTATCTTGAAGTAGCGTGGGAATATCCGTATTGAGATGTATGTTATGATGTTGAAGGGGCAAAGTACAACAGCCAGATATGAATGTACGCCAACAACCTTGAGCTGTTATTGATTAATAGCAGTCGATAAGCCATGTCAGAGGCCCTCGGGCAGCTTGACAAACTCTGACACCAGAGGCCAGCACTACCTCATACGAAACGACGACGACGACCTTGTAGTGTAGATCCTACTTTACATTACTTACTTCTTGTGATGCTCCTTAGCGTAAGTGTCGTTCCAGTACAGTTCGTAAGACACAATGTTGTCGCCCGCGTGAGCTGGTCGTCTCCACGAGAGCGTCACTGAAGTTTCACCAGCTTCTACCGCTACTAGGTTGGAGGGCTGCGAGGGTACACCTGATAGATAAAAGAGAAGGATTGCATGAAGAATTCATCCAAAAATTACAAAAGCATGAATATTTTTGAATATTCATATCAGCAGTTTGTTTATTTCACGCGAGTGCTATGTTCTATGATCGTACCAAGATTCTTCAAGGATATGTTCAATTGCAAAAGTAAGTAATTTTATTCACATTTATTTTATTTTATTTTTTATGTAATGGCTCGACAGACTGGCATACGGCTCGCCTGATGGTAAGCGGTTACCGTCGCCTATTGACATCTGCAACACCAGGGGCATTGCCAATGCGTTGCCTGCCCTGAAGGACTCTTTTTTTTTAATTTGATTTTTATCTTTTTTCAATTCCAGTTTAATGACAGGCTATGTTGATACGGCTTACCTTGTTGAGTTTTAACTTGTACAGGAGCAGAGATGGGGCCGGGTCCTACGGAAGTAAACGCCTGGACTCTTATCGTGTAAACCGTGTGTGGAGTTAGTTCGCTTATTGTTGTCAGATGACTGTTGTCCACCTAAAACGAAATACATTTCCTTATCATGATCGAATGATTTCCTGCACGTCACTCGTAAAATGGAAGGCAGGGAAAATTACATACCTTTTGTGAAAGCCACGACTGTAGAGGTTGTGAAGGATCCGTTGTGAAGTAGATTTTGTAAAGCTATAAAATAATATAATATATTATTATTGCTTTAATATTATGAGTTAATATTTGCTTTTTATATAGAGCGTAGGTAATCTTAGTAGGGCCTTCCCTACTTAAGGCGGCTTCACAATACGTCCGATTCGAATCCGATCCGAATCCGTGAAAATACGGTCCGGAGTAGTCGTAGCTCTATTTGTATGGTTCCGTCATCAGTAATCGGATGACGGAAATCGGATAAACTACCATGCAAATAGTTCTCCGACTACTCCGACCCGTATTTTGGTACAAACGTATTAAAAGGTTCGTATTTAAAGGTTGTCTGGAAGAGATCACTTCTAGCGATAAGATCGCCCATTGTAAATTACTGTTATTGTTTTTCGTTTTTTTATCTTTTTATTTGTCTTTTTGGTGTGCAATAAAGTGTTATTCTATCTACCTATCTATCTATCTATCTATTTTCACAGATTCGGACCGGAAGTTTATTTTTTTCTTTCTTTCTATGTCACTCACCGTTACTTGACCATTAGGAGTTTCAGGTTCGTCCCATTGAATAACCATGGTGCTTGAGCTCAGAGGGCGGACTTGCACGTTCCGTGGAGCCGAGCCTGGTTCTGCAAATAAATGTTTTGTTGATTAAACGGAACCCTATAAATAACTTATGGAAAAAAACAACACATAAGATTGTTAAAACACAATATTCTAGCAATGTACGAACTAGTAAATCCAGACATAGAAGTTACCACAACATTAAAAATATAAAAAGCTTTATAGTACATTTATTACTAACGTTACGACTTTGTTAATACCAAGTTAAAAACGTTGTGAACTGAGGTTAGGAAACTCACCACAAAACATACATACACCATAATGTGCAAGTAAAATATACATAATAAATATATAAAAAACCCAAGATGTATACATGTGTAAGAAGCTCCCCAAGCTAATAAGTTTTTTTAAAAATATTATTTCCAAAACAACTAAGGAAGTTTAAGAAAAATAGCTAATTCGTTTTTTTTTTCAGATTATACATAAAAAAAATAGAACCGAGTACCTATGTAGTTATTTTTAAATTAAAACAATAGGACTACTTTTTTCATTAAAGTGAGATGTTTTTCGCTCTAGTGAGAGCTATATTTATTCAGAGATAAATTTAAAGTGTGATTCCAGTAAAAATCAGTTAAACTTAAAATATATTATTTACATAGGTAGATATTTCAAAGAAATAAAACAATAAACACAAAGGTGGCACACAAGGTTTGGCTTTAATAACATATCTTTCCTTCTACGGAATATCAAGCATCTCAAAGGTTATTTACATAAACAACTCTAATAAGATTACACGCGGCAAAATCAGGATGGAGAAAATAACAACACATCCCTTTGAAATTAATCCCCTTGAAATCCTTTAAACGTCTACCTTTTATCATAAAAGTAATAACGCAAAAAGTGCTATATCAAATAAAGAGAAACACGTCTCAATTACGTACAAAATGAAAATAAAAATAATGGGACAATAAGAGTCGCGGGCATAATAGCCATCTTAATAGGATTTGCAATCGCCGGCTGTAACACGATGAAAAAGGGGCGTCACTCAATGAAAATCTTTCCGCTGTTCATGATACGCGGAAAGGGCGAAACCATAAAAGTTTTTCAGACGGTGCAATATTAAAACGCAATAATCTCGTTTCGAGGCGAAAATCCGGGTCACTGGCTCTCCGACCCAAACTTTCCCTTTATTAGAAACGTAAAGAAAGATATAAAAAAACTGTTGGCAATTTTATATGGCCACGTTTTCATTACTCTCTCATCTTTATTTCTGCGACGTTCGTAATTTGTGGCAAACGTTTCCTGGATGACAACATGAAATTAGACGTTATAGCTGTTGGATATTGTGAGGTATTTACTTAAGGTTAGTATGGAAATTAAATTTTGAGCCCAAATTCTGTTAAAATATTTAATTAGATCAGCAGTCAACGGAAATTAAGTAAACTAATAAACATACATGCAGATGAGATTATAATCCGATTATATTACAACCGCAATGATATCTGAAGACAAAGTTAGGCTCCGGTCACACTGTCAAATAATAACTATGTTTTTTTAACACACTCCAACTGGTCCAATCAACCTTTCGATTATACGGACAGAGACTCCGAGGGATACGCATACACGCATCTCAAGCGGTTCATATGTATACAAAATGTTTTGTCCTTAAGTCAGTGTAATCTCTCCCTTCTGGGGCATGTCTACACAGACACAGTCTACTCGTCACCAAGTTGCCCAACGCTAGTCCATAGTCTATTTTGAACAGTGAGTACTCTTGGCGAAATAACTAATACAAACATTGAGTTTCAAATATAACTCTTATTGCAGCTGAAGCTTAACGTTATCAACGATATCAAACCAAAACACCAATGTAGTAACCCAGATTATTATAAACTAAAATAGCAATAGTATACTTACTCGCTCCTTCATTAAAGTGATCCACTGCAGACGGACGCAAAAACAAATACAACATTAGAACAGATGTGAGCACACAACACTCAAAGGTGCTTCAGTATAAAACCGTGTGTTCTATCATAGAAGACCTGATTGGTTGTCACAGTCAATTATTATTACTTTTAAATACCATACTTAACATATATAATGTAATTTACATGCGTAGGTTTATTTCACAGAATTGGTCCGTTACGTATTGATAACAGAATAATAATTCTAGCCAAGATTTTTAACCGATTTGCTTGAAATTACAGCTTTTAAATCGAACTTTGAATAACTGCTTTGAATGGTTTGAACCACTGTGACAATCAATAAAGACAATCCTAACACTGATAAAAACAAAATGGTGCATGAAAAAATAAAAATAAAACACGCACTACTTCTACTACTACAAAAATGATAAGAACAGTGCAAAATAAATAATTAATAATGTTATAACTCAAGCGAACTTACATGAAAGCGACGCACGTACGTCGTATTATACGTAGCATGTAAAAACAATAAAAGGAAATACCTAATTAAAAGAGGCTGGGTAAATGTATGGGCAAATTGATCCAAAGCGCTGCCAAAGATTATGCATTAAGTATTTGAAAGAGCTCTGCTTATTATGGCAGCTATTGAGTTAAATATTGAAAATTGAGTTATTGGGTTAGACATTAATGATGACAGCAAACAAATGGCTCTAGATAAAACGGTATGTGCCAAACACTATGTATACTAAAACAACAGAATACACTTATACATTTTACTTTACTCTATTAAAATGGCGCTGTTTATTTTTAACCCCGAGGCAAAAACGAAGGGGTGTTATAAGTTTGACGTGTCTATGTGTGTGTGTGTTTCTGTCTGTCCCATTGTAGCTCCCGTTTCGTTTTTTTTTGTTTTTGTTTGAATGGTGAATTTGTCGGGTGTGTTCTTAGCTATGTTTAATCAAAATCGGTTGAGCCGTTTCATTGCGTTCAGGGTTTTATTAAATTTTTACAAAATTAATTACTTGTAACAATGTTAGATGGAATGGAATATAAGGTGATGATTGCATTCACCCGAAAGTGTTGTTTAAACTTATAGTTTTTTTCCCAGCCAATTGTTTGCTGTAATAATCTAAAATGATCATAAATCATAAAGACCTTGCAAATGACTGTCACATCCTTGGCAGCGCATTTTGATTTGGGCCAGCGGCAGCCCGTATTCTTTATAATAATACAACTGAGCTCAGCAGAATAAACAAAAATCTATTTACCCAAATCCAAATGCTAGGGAAATCAATGAATGAATACGAAAATATAAGCGAATTAAAACTCAAAGGAAAAAGCATATGTATGACGTAACATGACAGTTTAAAATGGCTAATCGACGGAAAAAATAGGTTAAATAATAATTTCCCAATATGTTATAGTTTAGAAAATATGATACTTTAAAATTAAGTTTAAACAATGTGCCCCTCGCTTTATTAAATAAAAGTGGACGCCACTTGGAACTTTTTGTTTCTTGATCGATTGCTTTAAACAAAAATGAGACTAATCTGTTTTTATCATCATATTCCACCATGGTTTGACCAGCGAGTAAAGTAATCAATATTATAGAAAACATCATTCACATGCGTAGTTTACACATGCTTCCTTTGACGCTGATTAAAGATAAAATATGGTTTACCTATGAACACCATATCCACTCTACTACTCCTTACTCTCTTCCTCCTTTGTCCCTCGCCCGAACTCACCCACAATGCTACTTCCTCATAATAATATAGACCGTACGTACCGGTTTCACCCGTGGTGATGACAGCTGGCGAGGACGGAGGTCCTCTCCCGATGTTGTTGACCGCGATGACATACATCTCATACTCCGTATAGGGCGACAGGTTAGTGACGGAGTAGTATTGCGTGATCACTCCTGAGATCTCGCTGAATGCCTGTCAGAAAGATAATGATTTTACTGCTTAAGTGCATTATTAAACATTACATCACTGCAGAGTAGCATTTTTGACTTAGTCGATAGCCAGCATAGAGGATAGTTCATTGCTGCGCATTGATTCCTTTTACCACACTGGTTCTTTCATGTCACAAGGCCCTTTCAGGGCCACCAGACATACATGTTAAAGACCACCATAAGACCATGTGTAAGACATGTGAACGACCTCTGTGGCGCGGCGGACGAAGCAAAGACGTCCTTTCAGGGCCACCAGACATACATGTTAAAGACTACCATAAGACCATGTGTAAGACATGTGGACGATCTCTGTGGCGCGGCGGACGAAGCTTGGCCTGCGACGCAGCAGATTGCGAGTTCGAGCTCCACTTTATAAACCTTAATTTCCATACAAAAACCGATGTTACACTACACCTTCCGTGTCAATAGCTTGTTAAAACTCAGACTACGGTATGGTAGCTGGGATGCTACGTATCAGGCCAGGCACTCGTTCGTTGCCGCGGTAGAATCTAACCGGGACCCCGTGACCCTGTCAAGTGTTAGTGTATCTCTAAACCACTCGTCAGATGGTTAGTGGTTTGATGATGCACTAGCATTAAGTCATGTATGAAGGAAGGAATATCGATGGGTTTTTAGTCGGTATGCCGTTGGGTGCTAGCCAACGGAGAGCCCGACAGACCCCCTCAGCTCTCCCCGAGCTGATGGACATGCGTAATGCATTTTCCCATAGTAAAAAAAAAGCCACTCGTTCGTTAAGTGCTGCTTTATCTATTCTACTGGTTACATTATTAGCGAAACGCATACCTGATTAGCGTATTTCGGCTTGTACTGTATGACGTAGTACTGCGGCTCCTCCGGGCCGGTATACGTCCACGCTAGTCGCACGGTCGTCGCTGTCACCTCCGAAGGCCGCACTTCTGTTGGTGGTCCGGGTAACGCTGAGGAAACAAAGCGATTGCATTGAGATACAGAGCTAAAATAAATACTTCCTACTGATATTATAGAATGAGGAATAGTGTGATAAGAGAGCGTTGTGAAATTTAAGAAGGATGTAGTGACTAGGATTGAGAAAGGTATTTTTAGAATGCTTTGGGCATTTAGAAAGGATGGACCATAGGAGATTGATGAAACGGGTACATAAGACGAGTGTGAATAGGGGAAGACCTCGGCGAACGTATTCAGACCAGATCAGAGACGTTCTGGAAAGAAGCCAGGTCAAGAATACCGACGAGCATGTATGAAGAATGTGATGAGAGTGAATGAAGCAAAAAGGGGTATGTCAGGATTGTAGCAAGTGGAAATCCGTGGTCTCTGCCTACTACTCCGGGAAACAGGCTTGAGTTTATGTATGTATGTATGTATGTATGTGTGTATGTATGTACTGATACCTATTATTATAAGAGTGAAATTAATGTTTAGATGTTTATTTCTTCGTTACTCAACACGCCGAAGCGGCTGAACCACTTTCGATGCTCTTAGCTTAGTCCCGACTCCCGAGATAAGATTGCTCTGATCACGGTCAATTTTTGTCCAAAGGGGTAGGCAGAGATTAAAAGGGCCTCTTTTCACCGTTCGTCGCACAATCGCATAAGTATAGACGTGACCAGTGGCGAACTCATTGCCGTCAATTACATAACATAGCATAGACCAGCATAGCATAACATTACATAGCACCCAAAAGTCTCATTCTTATTTCTGATCCCACACTAGGATCCCCTGTGTCGTGGGTATCAGGAACTACGAGTACCATGTACCATAACACCCATACCTGGAACAAATATTTGCAGATCATGTCATTTGTCCCGCTGTGGGAATCGAACCCGCAACCTCTGGCATCTCAGCCGGCTACTCGCCCACCCCGCCACAGAGCTCGTCATATAGGAGGAATTAGGTCACTGAATAGAGATTAGTAGGTGTGTTTGATTGTGAGTCCGTAGGGACATGGTCGCGTAATCGCGGTCACCAGGACGAAGCCCTAAGCGAGGGCCACGAACCGCAACGCTCAAAGCGCATTCAGCGTCGAGCCACAAAAACAAATGTACACACATCAAAAAACATTAGCGATCACTTTAAAAGGTAAAAATATTTTTTGATTCATTGAACTATTATCAAAACCTCTTTAAGGAAATTCATTTTGTGTTTAAAAATATTATTTAAAATAAAAAACATAATATTTATTTATTTTGTTATTTTGTATAATAACGAAGTCAACGGATATCCGAAGTTTTGCGAGCAAGAATAATTACCTACCACCGACCCCCAAGGGTCCGTTTAACATATACCTAAAATAACAACAAACCCAACACATTCGTAGTTCTGATCCCACACTAGGATCCCCTGTGTCGTGGGATAATTATGCCTGAAGAAGACTAGAACATTTAATATAGTTGAGCATGTATGAAAAAAAAAGATTGAATTTGTTTAATAATAGTTTTATTTTTATTTTCTATAGGAATTAATTTAAGTTAATTTTATACATCAAATAATGGTAATATAATGGTTTATTTTTATTCTAAATGTTGGATTTTTTACAAGGAAACAATTCGTTACATATTTTTTTATCATATTTCAACTTAAAAATAAACTTTGATGTGTGTATGGCTATGGAGCGTGCCACGCTTGGAATATCTTTACTGGACCGTGTCCGCAACACGGAAATCCGAAGGAGGACAAAAGTGGCAGATATTGAAGACCGTATTGCGAGACTAAAGTGGCGGTGGGCAGGGCACTTGGCCAAATTTGGTGTCGGCAGGTGGTGTAAGGCTCTGACCGAGTGGTGGCCGAGAGGGAGCACTAGAGGCCGTGGCAGACCATCAGCCAGGTGGGCGACTGATATAGAGGCCGTAGAGGGAAAGACCTGGATGTGAATCGCATGGAACCGTTTGGAGTGGCGTTTGAGGGAGGAGGTTTATGCCCAGCAGTGGGCTATTATTTAAGCTGGCAATGATGATGATAATGTTGTGTTTATGTGTTCAACATTTAACAAGGCCACAACACGGCGCACCAAATTGTAGCGATGACTTTCTTCCAATCATAACACACTCCTAAACA
Organism: Operophtera brumata; assembly: GCA_932527175.1. Lineage (NCBI taxonomy): Eukaryota > Metazoa > Arthropoda > Insecta > Lepidoptera > Geometridae > Operophtera > Operophtera brumata. The sequence continues at coordinate 5,600,392 of OW052231.1, read as the reverse complement.
AGTCAGGACCAGTCTTACACCAACGAAAATCACCCAACAAAGTCCGGGTATACCTGTTCTTTCATAAAAGCCACCCCCTAAAACTGTTTCTCCGAAATCAGCATCATTTTGGCGAATGAACAGCCTCTCTACTTGTAATTTTGGAGAATTGCGGCGCTCCTCAGAGATTAGTTAGCAACAGGTCTCCCATCCCAAAGGATCCTTATCCGTGTTGTTTCGCCTGTTCAAACTTGATATGATAATACTCGCTATACCTGCCTAGTTAGATAGGTACTGTTAGGCAAACCTTGTGAAATAACTTTCGGAACGAAGGTACATGGCGGTTTTGCAGGTGTGAAGATTGTCATTTATTTTTAAATGAATCGCGCTGATAATCTAAATTCATTGCTTTTACGTGCTTTAAGGGATATCATTATTAGATAATAATAATAATATAATATAATATAAAACTTTATTCAGGACACAATATGAGTTACAGGTAAACTTAAGATAAAATTAAAGTTAATGTCCTACAATCGGCGGTCTTATCGCAGGCAGCGATCTCTTCCAGACAACCGCCTTCCAGACAACAACAAGATGGTTCCTTGGTCACGTAATCTAGCTTATACCAATAAAGGTGAAATTAATATATAAGGTAAATCATCAAGTTAAACCGTCCTATTAATTTGTAGTTTGTTTATTTTTCTGCGTGATGGAATCCGAAATAAGGAGATCCGTAGAAGAACATACATCGCCGACATGGCTCTCAGAATAAGCAAGCTGAAGTGACAATGGGCAGGCCATATAGCCCGCACAACTGATAACAGTTAGGAAATTAAGGTTGTCGCGTGGCAAACACAAACCAGACGACGCCGAAGAGGAAGGCCCCCTCTCGGTGGACAAAAGATATGGTAGAGGTCGCAGGAAATCGGTGGATGGAGGCGGCATAAGACCGTTCGTCTTGGCATATGAAACATATGTCCAGCCGTGGACTTATTTAGGCTGATGATGATGTTAACTAATTTCTGATACATAACCACTGTTCCAAGAAAAAGTATTTCATCATTATCATCATAAGTATCCTGTATACGTCCACTGCTGGACAAGGACTCCCCATAGAATGCAATGTATTTGCCATAATCACCACGGTAGGCGGAATGGTGTATCGCATTATTTGTATCAAGACTGCGCCAAAGGCAGGCAGAAATCTTCATACAAAAAATAACGCCACGCGTCGCTTGAAAAAGCAATTTTTATTGAATATTTCGTGAAATATAGATAATTTTAAAAAACCCCGTTGTTGATCCCTCCGTTTTATTGTATTGATCTTATTTATCCAATTTTTGATCCAATAATCTATACCATATTGACAAACAATCGAATCTAGCCAAAAGTTAGAGGTAACTTTGTGATTATTATTTTTTCGACAAAATTTTGTCCTAACGTGTTTCTGTCTAGGTGATCCCTCGGTATTATAATGTAGTATTCGTGCATATTTTTAATTTGAATATTGTACTTGATTTGGTCACTTAAAAATCTAATCTAAGATTGGTAATTTTGCGTTATACCCCAAGTACTCAGGTAGATGCTGCTACCCATCCCCTGTAACCCGTTAGTCAGCTTTTACGACATCCACGGGAGGAGACGGAGGGGATCTATTCTTAAACCGGACACGCCACGGAAAAGTACCTAATTATAAGCTTAATTATTCCGCAGAAATCGGGAAAAATATGGCAAATTCAACTGATTCGTAGAAGTCGGAATATCATATTTGATTGGTTCCAAATAATCAGTCAACATTAGAAGAAGCCTTCAAAGGATCCTAGTACGAGTACCTATTGATTGATTATTCAAGGCTCCTAGTATTGATTGATTATTCAGAACCATTACCCTCTCAGACTTGGAGCGAATTAAATTATACTCATAATTTCTTATGATAACTGTTGCAAATTTATTGTAACAAGTTCTCCCAGAAAGAGGGATTTGCGAAAATCAATTTGATAAATTGTACCAAGTCGGGACATCCATTATGAATTAGTGTTACTTATAAATTATAATTGAAAGGGTTGCAAAGTTTCGTGGTCCTTGGAGACAAACGGATGTCAGCCGGATTCATGATTAATTATTGTTACCGGGAGCGTCTGTGTCACTTCGAGCGTGCCTTCTATGTAAATAAGCTCTATCGCAGGGGGGAAGGGGGATAATATTATATAAAAAAAAATGCGGAACAGTTCACACAACATTATCGAGCGCCAAGCTAAGCAGAGCTTGTGTTATGGGTACTAGATAACTGATATACTTAATACTATACATTACATAGGTAGATATTTTTTATTATACATAGAAAATACCCAGAATATTCTGAACAAATATCTGTAGATCGCACAAATATAATATGTTCAGAGGCGGGAATCGAACCCGCAACCTTCTGCGTCGCAGGCGAACATTCGCCTGCCGCGCCACAGACGTCGAGATTATGGGGGGGAGCTTCCTTCATCATCATTATCATGATCATCACTATCATTAGCGTATCCTCATTGATTTCCACGACGAAAACTCTTCTTGACTTGCCACAGTCAACCGATTTCATGCGACCTTTAAAAAGTCGTCAGTCTACGGAGTTGGAGGCGTTCAACACGGCATCGTCTAACATCAGTTCGTAGTCGCCATTTGAGAACCTTTGTGCCTGAACAGATATCAATCCAGCTAGCTAAATGGCCTGCCCATTGCCACTTAAGAAAAGACTGCTGATGAATGATTTGATGAATGAATGGAATGACTGTTGTGACTTGAGAAACTCTTTAGGGTTAAGCTCGCTTTTGTACATATCTTTTGTTGTTGTGTTTGTTTTCCGTGCACAATAAAGAATTATAACAAAAAGAGACTGTTTAAAAAAACCTTAGTTATAAGTTGGTCTTAGGGGGTAGTGAGCACTTAAAGCTGTCGTAACTGTATATATTTTGGATTTTAGCATGTAGTGTACCAGTGTCTTTCATCAAAGTTATGCCAATATTATGAGGATATTTTTTGTGTCACCTTGCGAGCATTTTGTTAAACTCTTACGCGTGTAGGTATAGTTTTACCAAACAAATAAGTCGCCCAGATGTACTTGCGCCGTAGACCAATTTCTATAGCGCGGGAACCTTCTTTCTACCAATAGAAGCTTCTGTAGCGGCTAGCAACCCTGCTGCCTCTCAGAAGAAGGGGAAGAAGCGGAGCTGTGAACCTGTTCGCAGCGCTGCAACCGCTAGGGCTCCAAGGAAGGAGCCCTGTGATGCAGAGGGCTTTATCGAGGTGATAAGGAAGAAACGGAAGCCCTCTAGCCGGAACCAGTGTGGTACTCACCATCTATCCAGTGAGCAGCACTTCCGAGCGGAGGTACCCACTACGCAGATCTACGTGTCCCGCGTCTACTTCGACGTGAAGGCCGCAGAAGTGGTGGAGTACGTCAAGAGGAAAGTCGGAGTGGGATTGAGGGTCGTGAAGTTGGACTCTCGTCATAATGTGAGCTTTAGCTCATTTATGGTGAGGGTCCCTACGGAGGATCTGAAGATCTACTTGAGCCCTGACTTCTGGCCGAAAGGGGTGAAGTTCCGGCGGTTCAAAGGCCGTCTGACACGTGATCCCCCGGGCCGCGACGCGTCGGCGATCACACGTGTGTTAGATTAAGTTATAAATATCTTTATATGTATGTTAGTTGTAAGGTATATATTACTATGGGCCTTTGTCTAGGTACAATGTACATTTTTCACTGTTGCCTGAAATAAATTTATTGAATTATTGAATTGAATTGAATAGCAATCGCGCGCTAAAATCTTGCGCTGTTATTGGTTAATCGATTTCGCGGCAAAATCGCGGCCGGTCGTTCATCAGTCGACTCTTAAATGTGAGCGGGATAGAGCTATACAGCGGGACAGAGCTATACTATACGTTCGGCTACTGTCGGATATCAATCTGCGCTTTTCTGCGCAAACGAAAACAGTCGATCCGACTTATATTTTGGGTAAAACTGTACCTACTGTTATTTCTTCTGATACCGTAGTCAGCAAATCGTCCGTGAATCAACTAAACTGTGCGCCCGCTCGATTTATGGGGCACAGATTAATGGCTAGTAACTACGTTATACACAGACGATCTTCGCAATCGTCATCAGTACGTTGGTTACTGTAAAACCCAGACTAGGCCATCTGGTGATTAGAGTGAACGAGTGGGATTAAGGCACTCGTGTCCACGTAACGAACTCTAAGCTCTTAATAAATCGCTTCAGATTATTTGATCGATTGAGGTACTTTAACCAATAATTGGAGGATTAAAGTTCTTACTAATATCTTTTGTGATTAATGTGAATAGTTACTGTAATAACAAGCAATTAATTATGTAAAAATTAAACAAAACCTCACCGGAATGAAACGGCTGAACCGATTTTGATCAAACATAGCTGAGAACACTCCCGACAAATTCACCTTTCAAACAAAAAAAAAAGAAGAAATGGGTTCATCCGTTCGGGAGCTACGAAGCCACAGACACACACACACACACACACACACACACACACATACTCGTCAAACTTATAACACCCCGTCATTTTTGCGTCGGGGGTTAAAAACCCACCTCATCATGGCCGTGGCCTTGGAACAGACTCCTCTATCTGATAGAGGGAAGTGAGATGAAGATAACGGTATTATATAAGAAGTACAGTGGTTTTTTGTTTGGACGAGGCCTCCCCCGTAGATGGCAATGGGGGGGATTTGCCATAATCGCCACGCTTGGCAGGCCGATTGGCAATCGTATTGGTGTTAAGTACTCACGTAGATACTGCTGCTGCATATACGGGAGGTGATAGACTCTATCACTGACTATCAATTACATCAGGGAGATAGGCAGCAGCACTTGATACTTGAGTACCCAATACCAGTGCTGCGATCACCAAGCCGCCTATCAACCTTGGCGATTATGGCAAATGCCCTCTATTCTATGGGGGAAGGGGAGACCTCGTCCGACAGTGAACGTTCAAGAAAATCCGTTCGCTATACCCGCCTCCATTCACCGACTGTTCACCGGGTGCGTCCTACACTGCGTTTTCCCCAGAAGCCTTCCCTCCTCTAGATGCAGGACCGACGACATTTTAAAGGTCGCAGGAATTCGGTGGATGGAGGCGGCTCAAGACCGTTCATTGTACGGGGAATGCCTATTTTTATTGAAATTGTACACCAATCTTGGTAACATACGCGGCATCGGTATGAATTTGTCAGTACCTAACCATCTGTAATACCTAAATTATGTTTAGGTATTACAGATGTTTGCAGCAGTAGACTTCTACAGGCTGCTGATGATGATGCTGATTATGAAAACAAGTACACCAAAAGTACTACTTACATTGTACTTTGACTTCGGCCATGGTTTCGATAACTCCTAGCACGCTAGCAGCCTCGCAGGTGTAGTTTGCTGATTCCCTGATGTCTTCCAACTTCAGGGTGTTCAGTCCAAATGGGGGGTTGTCTTCCGGAGTGATCCATTTTGCTAGACCTGTTATGAAGATAGCAAGATTAAACTCAGCATTTGATAATGTCAAGACTTGAAAACTCTAGGTTGAGATTTCGCGAGAATTTTCGTTCTCGAAAATAGGCTATGAAATCAGATGATTGTGCTGCCTATTTAAAATTGCATCAGAATGTGGATCTCTTTAAATTTGTATGATCTACTTCTACACTGTGACTTTAGAGATAATTTTCGTGCTCGAAAATAGACAATAAAATCAGATGATTATTTAATATTCTATTAGACTGTGGATCCTTTGGAGTTTTGAAGGTATACACTGTCGCTTTAGCGAGAATTCTCATGCTCAAGAATATACATGTTTTTGTAGCCTATTTTCGAAAACTCCAAGGGATCTTAAGTCTGATGGTTTTTTTACTAGTCTTACTCTAATAGTGGGAAAAACGCTATGGTGAGGTTTCATAGCTCTCATAATCGAACAATTACCCTTCACAGATCATTGAAGCTCTTTTGAAACTCATGAAGTGTGGATAATATGGATGACTCCTACCTTGCCTCCATTTGACAGTGGGCATGGGCGATCCAAACGCGACGCACTTCAGGGTCAGGTTCCCTCCCAGCATGACTTCGGAACGAGGTGGTGGTGGTATCGAGAACTGTGGAGCTACTCGTCTCACTGAGGACAAATAATCAGCATATTAATATAAATAAGGTTTTTATTTTACAAGCAAACTGGCTAACTTCAGGGCGGCCCAGTTCTTTGCCCAAGTCCTGTCCAAATACAAAACCCAGAGCTTTCAGTTGGAACTTCAAAATGGCTTCCAATGCCGGGCTGCGAAACAGTGGAAGAGTTGAACAACGGGTTGGTGGAAATATAGGTCCATTATGGAGTTAAAGCTAAGGCCAAACCAACGCGTTCAGCCCGCGTCCGCGGTGGCGTGCACGGTGGCGATCTATTGTCTTACCATTCATCGCCACCGTGCACGCCACTGAGGACGCGGGCTGAACGCGTTGGTTTGGCTTTAGCTTTTATGTTACTGCCACTGGATACTAAATAATTACCAGCACCGATAAAAAGAGAAAGATAACTAGAAGATAAAATATTAGTTGAGAAAAAGATAAATTCCACCATCTACCGACTTTCCATTATGTTAATTAATGTTGGTACCTAGTAACATTCAAAGCGGTATTGTATTGTACCCCACTGTATCCCAGTGTACCCAACTGTATCCTCTAACTCTCCTAACCTGTACCTCCGAGTTAAAACATAGAAGTGACACTCCAACTGCCAGCCTACTTTGAACTCAGCAAGTATGCATTTATCATCGTATGCATTTATCATCGTATGCCCTTTTAACACCGACGCCAATCAAAATAAGAATGTTTATATAACTTGTGTTGCATTCTAACGGTGCTACTAATAAACGTGAAATATTGTTGGAATAGATACACCGTCTTTGACCGCTTGTCAGTGCAATATACAAAACACAGTGTAACTATTCCAAGGATATTCAAGTAACACGGTAGAAGTACAAGTAAGTACTGTATGACGCGTCACGCAGACAAGTGCAGGGCGAGCAGCATGTTGAGCAGTTGTGCGATTCGTGAGCTCATTTCTCCAGTAAGCGTGATATCTTTTAGGAGAATAAATGATAAAGTACACCTAATCATAAGTCAGGTTTCGGAGGCCTTAGTACGAGTTTTGATAGTTTTTGAAACTATACTAACTATAGTTTCGTTTCCTTCTATACATTTACTTGCAGCGCCCCCAGCGAAAACTTCAAGGAACTAAGGGGCGCTGTAAGTAAATGTATGGAAGGAAATTAAACCTCAGGCGAAACATGGTGATACTTTTTATTTTATAACATCTGTTTTGTAATCTATACCTGTGTTTCGGACAAATAAATAATCTTATCTTATCTTACTTCTTGAACTTTTTTAAACTATCGCTATGGACTTGAGTGATGAACTGTGTCGATTCTTTGTCCCGAATAATTATTGTGCAGCTCGGAAGCATAGGTTGTTTGCTGTACCGTTTTGTCGTACGGTGGCTCGAGCTTTTTCACCCGTACCGCGTGCCCCCGCTGCGCTCAATGCTCTCGTGGATGCTAGTCCTGAGTGTGATTTGTTTGCGGATGGCTAGACGAGGATTTTGTCGGAATGTTTGAGGTTCTGTGAGAGTGTGTGTTTGATTTATACTATTTTATTGTTATTTTATTATCTTCGATTAATGTAATTGGTGTGTCACGCTTAATTAAATAAATAAATAATCGCTTCTATACGCTAGTATTACTCTATCCCCGTACCTTGTCAGGTCTATAGCCTCTTTGTGCCAATGTATACCTTCGGGTCGATCGTCGACTCGCAATGAGGCCAGCCATTCAATGGTGTAATTACATTTTGTTTTACTAATGTATACCTCTAGGGTCCGTAATAGCATGGGGTAAGGGTAGCGTGGGCTGTAGATAAGTATTTTACAAAAAGATGTCGTGGTAAACAATGTTTGAATTCTACAAACTCGAAAAACACTGAGAAATGCTTATTGGAAATATTAAACACATTTTTCTGGCTACATACCTTTTGCAAATAAGTAAAAGCTTTGAACTTTAAGCAATTGACGACATGGAAAGCCTCAAATATTTCATTTATTTTTAATCAAACAAACGACTTATTATTCCTATTTTGTGGACAGTTCATTAAGGGTAGACTTCACTCTACCCTCTTTTAATTAAGGTGAGACGTGGACAAAACAGGCGTTCGTGAGACATCCTTTAGATCTGCGGTGGCTATTCCTCACTGACACGACGGATAAGACAAGGGATCAAGTACGGAACTTTCGAATCATTTTATTTTTGAAATCCTATTAATATTTTTTCCTAAATTAAATTCTTCCTGTGATGTGTTTTTAGTGTATTGTTTTATATGTTTAGTTAATAAATCGCAATAATTGTTGTAATTAAAGAGTTTCATATGACATATTGCCAAAACATGTCTACATAACATTTTTACTATTGAAAGCGCCTACTCGTGAGCAAATTTAGTATTTAGTAGTAGTAGAGCTTTTTTGTGAAAGAGTTCGTCTTGGGAAGTACTACCACCATACCTATTTCTGCCGCAAAGCAGTAGTGCTCGCATTGCTGTGTTCCGGTTTGAAGGGTAAGGGTGCCGGTGAAATTACAGGCACATGAGACTTTTCATCTTTATGTCTCAGGGTGGCGGGCGCAGTGCAATGCCACATAGGTTGCGTCCTAGGTGAACGTGATCTATGAGGTAATGCACTGTTCATAGGCAGAGGTTACCGCTTAACATCAGGTGGGCCTCTTGCTTGATCCGTCATCCAAGTAGTATAAAAAAAAAAAAAAATTGACACTTCAACATAAAAAAAAGACTAAAAATCTGGTCAAACACGCGTTAAAAATAATTTATATTTTGTAAAAGAGACACAGAGAGATACAGATTTTTCACTCATCGGAAACCAAGACCTGTCCATAATTATAGAAAGACGGATAGATGTAAATACAGAAAAACGGATAGACGGATAGACACACCGACGAATAGATGGATATACAGTTGAGTCATAGAATAAGAAGTTAATCATATGCCAGAGTGAGACCAAAAAAAAATCTTCGAAGTTGCTCTCTCTAAAGGCTTTAAACTTGGACCAAAAGCCTCGTAGCTGCAAGGGAAGTTATTATTCTTTTGCTGAAAACGCTTCCGGTACGCGCGTTCCTCCACTTTGTTTTTTTACGATTAATTAAAATTAGTTCCAGGTAGAATATAGAGGTCCTTTTAAGTAATTTAAACGGAGCATTATTTAAGAGTGTTTAAATGACATTATTGTTTTAACCTGGCAAGTAAAAAGACGGAATTTTTCACAGTAAAAATACTGTGAATTCTTAGCAAAATAACATATAAAAAGATGTAATGGCAGCTAAGTGCCGTAACGACGTTCACCACAAAAGATTAGGTTTTTATGAGGAAACTAGAAATTGGCAGACCTCCAGTCTGATAAGCGACTGCCTATTAAATATACTGCAGAGGCATCAATCGCATATGTTATTTACCTCAAAATATTAATTAATAGTTAACGTATTTGTCTGGCTATGGATGGTATATACATTACTGCCGCGGCCGGCACATCAGGCATTGATGGACGAACGTGATAATGTGGGTGCAGGCATACATACGTGAGTTTAGTAGTAGTAGAGCTTTTTTGTGAAGATCGGTCAGGGAAGTACTACCACCGTCTATTTCTGCCGGAAAGCAGTGGTGCTCGCATTGCTGTGTTCCAGATTGAAGGGTGCAATTACAGGCACATGATACTTGCATATTTTTATTTCTCAGGGTGGCAGGCGCAGTGCAATGCCACGTAGGGCGCGTCCTAGGTGGATGTGTTACATCAAGTGAGCCATCAGCTCGTTCCATTCATATAAATAAAAACTTTATATACGACATATCTCTTGAATGTGTTTATGGTATTTGAATATGATAAGTAGGAAATAGTTAATTACTTAAGTTTAGAAACAGAAATCAAGTTACGAACTTTGAAACGTATTAGCGATTACACTAACTAGTTTCGGAGATGATTCGACAACGTATCGGAAATGGATTCCACAAGTTTATTGTAGTAAATATTATTTTAGGAGAAATCAGAAATTTAAAATATTTATTAGCATGGTTATTTCTTGCTGTCGAAAATATTTGCCCCAACATGGATTTCAAACCTACGTATGAGCAAGTTGCTCACACGCTTTCACTCACGGTCTAGTGGGTTTATTGTCAAGAATTAAGGCGTGTGGTGCGAGATTAGTAGCGAAGGATTGTGAAGCGAGCCACAGACCCAGAAGTGACGACCACGACCACTCTGCCAAGAGTGTAACCACGAAGAAGCAGAGAAGGCGTGTTTTGCCTTGAAAAAATAATACAATACAAAAATAACGCGTTGGACGTTGTTATTTTCTATTATTTTTATATTTTTTTTTTTAATTTAAAATATAATCAGGTTACACTATTGTAATACGTTTTTTTTTTTTTTTATTGAGGTAAACCAACAGCGTTACAATATATATAGTCCAAATAACAAAATACACAACAATAAGGCCAAAAAAGGGTTACACAAATATTACAAAAATAATGGATACTAACAAAAATGCTTATGCTAATTTCAAAGAAAGGAAAAATATGACTAAGTGAAAGTAAATAATAAAAATATAAGAATATAAATATAAATTTCGCTTGCATTGCTTTGATGAGGTTAATAAGTGGGTGTGCGGGTGTGTGGGTGAGTGAGTGAGTGAGCGGGCACTCCTGCTACCACCAGTCTCTTAAGACACGTGGTTACATTGTTATTTTGTTGTTGTTATTTATTTTTAAATAACTAAGTTACCCTATAGTAACACGCTGCAGGTTATTTTGAAATTTTTCACTTGACCCTTTTTTTTTAAACTACCTAAATAACTAACTTACCCTATAGTAACACGCTGCAGGTCGTTATTTTGTATTTTTTACTTGGACATTTAAAAAAAAAAAAAAACATTATTGTAACACGTTGCAGGTTGTTATTTTGTAATTTTTAAAATGCTGACTTTTTCTTTTATATTCCAAAATAACAAATTTACTCTATAGTAACACGTTGTACGTTGTTATTATTTTGCAATTTTCACACACTCGTAATTTTCAGGCTCGAGAAATACAGACTTGTTCTTGCATTGACTCATAACTTGAACTACAAACCATCAATTAATAATCAAATCGATACGACAAACGAAACTGTTATCGGTAACAGGCAGTGATCTAGTTAAGGCAGACGGTCCGGCGGCGGTGAGTTCAAAATTTGGACTAATAACCGTAGTTTCGTGATATCAAAACTACGGCGGCCAAACTATCAATTTGATAGGCAGTTTAGGACCTAATCGATAGCCCTAAATTATGGTCGATTACGAGTATCTATTACAAAAGGTTTTTGAGTTTATTTTTTATCAATACAAGCTTTTATAAAATTAATGATCGTAACCGTGTGCTGATCAAAATGAGCCTAAACACGGCCAGTCTACTATTATCCCTCAAGGAGTTCCGTCTCCATCATCAGATCAGCTCGCTGTCCCATAATATTGCATTGTCATCAGAACTTGACAGGTATGCAACATATAATCTCAATCGGTTAAGGATAACTGCCTAAAAATTCAGTTGCAAGTTTGCACCCGGACAAACGTACATACATTGCAAGTTAAATAAAAGCATGTAAAAAGGTGCGTGTCTACGTATGGTAGTTTTACATTAAAATTATTATGAGCCATTATAAGAGCTAAATAATAAGGCATAGCCTTACTTTGGACATACGTATGACTAGTCGTCGTCGTCGTTTCGTATGAGGTAGTGCTGGCCTCTGGTGTCAGAGTTTGTCAATCCGCCCGAGGGCCTCTGACATGGCTTATCGACTGCTAAGGTATGACTAGTGGAACATCCACACAAACAGTTCTTACATACAAACTTCAACACCTTTTGGAATTTTGAATTTTGGAAATCAGTAATTCTGTGGGAATACTGTGTGAATACTGTAGCTAAGAATCAACTCGTTCTAAGTACGGCCTATTTATTTTGTTAAACTATATAACCCACAGCTAAAATAAAAATACTTTAAAGAAATACGCTAATTCAAATTTTCACCAACCAATGATTATTTTACAGGACACTTAAAGCCTGTCAAATTCTATGGAAAACTTACAAGATATGCTCTCAGTATCTTTATACTTTATGGGTCATAGTGCCTCAATCAGCCACATTATATGTAATGTCTATGAAAGTTAGCGACCCGCGCCGCGGAGGGTGGTACTGTCGCGTGAGATATATAGTGAATATTACGTCCGTCCGTCCGTACTGCCTACTTCTGTAATGTGGACTAGTTAGTAAAACGTGGGGAGGCATTTTATTTTATGTGTATATTTCATATTCTGACGACAATTTTAGAGAAAATGTTGTTTTGTGTCTTATTTTAGGTGTTATGATATTTTCTCTGTACGTTTTAATCAGAAATTCCTTTTCTGAATTAATATTCGGTTTTATTTGAAAAATATAATGCGATATGAAAAAAAACCCTTATTGTGACTGTCACTGTGAATCATGGAGCCACATTTCACTTTATGTTGGAAACAAATTCAAAAGGAGGTGGGCAACCGCTGACCAAGGTCAAAAATAAATGAACCATGACCCCTTCATGGAAGTAATTTGTACGGTTCTAAATGTTGTTTTTTGTCCAATTTTTCTAAAGAACTTTTATATTTTCTGAAGTTGGGAAGCAATAGTAGTTTTTTTAAAATAATCAGATAAATCAACTCATTGAATAAATAGTAATAGTATTTCATTTGCGTGAAATAAAGCGCAACAAGCTTCATTACTTTCCCACAACTTCTACGCAAGAAATTAAATTAGTTTTTTTATTGTCTTAACATATATTATCAATAACCAAAAGTATCTCAACTGTACGTTACGTTAGTCAAAAAATTTGGGTCAAACAATGTATGGGGAGTTGCCCATGTTCTTTAACACTAATAAAAATCTGAAATCAGGTGGCGTTGTCTATCACTGGAGTTCGAACTGAATTGGTCTTTCAATTTGCGTCGTTACGATCGATGCTTCTTTCAAAACGCATTGACCTGCTAAATTTGGGATTACCGACCGTGGTTTAGTTATTTGGAAGGAGGCTTCCCGGCCGCGTGAATCTAAACTCTGTGTATGAGTCGACAATGGCAGGTGCCGAATAGTAATATAATATAATTTCATTTATTTCAATCAGCAATTGGATCATAATTGTGTTAGTTGGTTTCTTACCCTAGGTTAGTCACTAAACATTCTCACATCTAGTCGGTGATTCTGATAGCAAAGAAGAAATAATCAAGAAATAATATGCCCAATCTTACAATAAACTGTTCGTTAAACAGTTGTACAAAATCTGTTTCGAGTCAGCTCCCAAGACAAACAACAAAACCTAACAACCGACCTAGTGACTAACGATTGATGATGGTAGGGGTTTTTTTATGTCTATCCGCTCCTTAGCAACTGGACAGATTCTCAACTGGACATATTCTCAACTGGACAGATTCTCAACTGGACTGATTCTCAACTGGACAAGTACTCAACTGGACAGATTCTCAACTGGATGGATTCGCAACTCGACATTTATCAAGTGGACAGCCCGCGTTCGCGGTGGCGTGCACGGTGGCGATCAATGGTAAGACAATGGATCGCTACCGTGCACACCCCGGCGGACGCTAGCTGAACACGTCGGTCTGACCTTAGCTTAAGGGTATTTATACAAAACGTGAACTACTTGAAATTTATACAAAACTAGTAGAAACCCGCATGAAGTTTTTTGCAAAAAACTTAACCCCGCTGCACCCCTTCGGGGGTGAATTAAAAAAATCCCTTTCTCAGTGCTCCTCTAGATCACAAAACCCTACAAATTTCAGATCTCTAGAACTTACGGTTTAGGCTATGCGTTGAGTCATTCTGTGAGTGAGTGAGTCAGTCACGCAACGGTCTTATATATATTGATGATAATATAAAGGTCTGTTAGCTTATAGTAAATAATAATAAATAAATAATGCTGGACAGTTCACACAACATTATCTAGCCGCAAGCTTAGCCAGAGCTTGTGTTATGGGTACTAGATAACTGATATACTGTAGTGCTGTAAAAAAACAAGCTTCTAACTCAATGCATTAAAAAGAGTGTCTAATTTTTATATGAAAATGACGGAACAAGCAGATATGATTTTGATGTTTTGCCTCTGCCATTACCAATACATTTTTCACAGGTCATGTCCACCTAGGACGCATGTGGTCTAATGTGCCCGTAATCATCTCCTGTAATCTGTTCACCGGCATCCACCCTTCAAACCGGAACACAGCCATGCGAGCACTACTGCTTTGATGCAGAAATAGGTATAATGGTAGTGCTTACCCGGATGAACTTTTTCACAAAAAAGCTCTACTACTAACAAGCGTTTCAACTCGTTCAGCGCTGGTTTATAATAGAGTTTGGACACAGGCTTCCCGGCCTATATCAAAACTCCGCCAACCGGCTATTCAGTGAAAATTTTCCCCTTTTGAAAATGTTAGTGGTCTTAACGCACTGAATGGTGCTGGAAAACTTTTGATAAATTTATACTTTACTACCTACTTTTTGATCGCTACTAATCGCTAGATGGTCTACTCTGGCGTTTTCAATGTAGGTTTATCCAGGCAGCCAACTATCTAGTATCCCTTGTCACATGTCAGATGTGTCATATCTCAAAACAGACATGGGGATCGATTTTTGAGAGTCTCTGAGTGACTAGAAGTCACGAATGACAAAATGTCATCGATGACTTTGATATCACTTTTTACTAAATGTCGTATTTTTGAGAGTCATACTCTGTCTACCAACTTGCAAATATTTCACAGTCGTTGTCTTTGACATGCGTTCCAATTTAGGCAGTTTGTACCAGTTTTTCTTATCATAAAATAGAGTATGGATATGTTGTTTTTCAGTAAAACCTAAAACGTAACGTATCTGTCCATTATTAGTTTGTCTGTTCCACTATACTAAGTCCATGGTTCCACTCAACACAGACAAAACAGTATACTACGTTCGAACCAAAGATAATAATTATGTGTGGGTGGGTGGAATAGGAAAGCCACAAGATAAAGAGTAACATTTAGTAAATACTATTCATAAATGTCAGTGCCAAAATAGTCACGGAGTGATTTCAAATCGAGTGGGTAGAGGCACTCGTATTAATATCATAGTATGAGAATTTTAGTCACCGCTGACTTCCAGAAATACGAACTTTTGGAAATCGGTGACTAATAGTCATTTTGGTGACTATTAGTCACTCGATGACACTCAATAATCGATCCCTTGGTATTTTAATAGTTTAGCGCTATCCCACTACATAAAGAATAGCAGTAAACGCCCCAACTAGTTTGCTATCTGTCAGATCTTTACAAAGCCTCATAAACATTTCAACTATAACAACTTAGTTTACGTAAAGATCGCCAAAACCGCCTCTGATTACGGGCACTACATCAAACCACGGTGCTCCACTATAATGATAGCGCTCAAACTGTACTTTCAGGGCATACTCCTTCTTTTTCCAACCTGTACGGTTCTGTGTATTGTGTCCCTTTCGTAACTAATCGCGGTGGCGTGTGACGAGCGAATGGCGGATCATTAAGTAATTTCGCCACAGAATTCTTCTACCTTTGACGTGGGGCTTTGAGTGATGGTCACGGGTAATCTAGATAATGTTTAGTGTTTGGTTAGTCGTAACTCTTTTACGGGCGCATATTTTGGTAGAAAACTCATAAACGTGGAACGGAGGATTTTTGTTACCGTGGGGTAATTTGGGGTAAACCAGAAAAAGGTGGGTAAATAAAAATATTGATTTGAATATTTGTGATGGTAATACGTTTAGTAATTACTGTCTTAAACTCCAAGCTACGAGAACCATAAAACCAAGGCTGAACGACTTTTTTATCAATTTAATTCGTGGCATTGTTGCACATTTATCATAATTTGGTGCAATGTGGCATGCACGAGTTTGTTCTGTCAAAAGAGAGAATGGAGCCACTGAGAATTAAATCTATATTCTGTATTTATGTCATCGTTTAAGGATTCCTGTATTGTAAATTATAGAATTCTCTATTTAATTAATAGTTTTATTTTGCTAGAGTCTGTTCAAAAAGAGAAGCGCCGCGGCCAAATTGTGAACTAACGTTTTATTTAGTTTATTTAACTATTTCTTTAGCCTAGGATTCAAACTGTCAGCATTTTGAATTTTATACTAAACTAGCAGCGCCCCGCGGTTTCACCCGCGTAAGTCTCGATCCCGTGGGAATATCGAGATAAAAATGTGCCTATGTGTTATTCCGGGAATCCAGTTATCTCCATTCCAAATTTCATGCAAATCCGTCCTGCCGTTTCAGCGTGAAGAAGTAATAAACACAATCACACACACACACACAAACTTTCGCATTTATAATATTAGTAGGATAAATAGTTACAGTTGTAAAATGATCAAAATGGAGCAGACGCGCTATTGTATTGCCCGCTAAACAAAAAATGAAAATAAGCACAGCTGCGCCCTCAAATCCCACGACGCTTCTCTTTTTGAACAGACTCTACAGTGATCAATAACTGCTCATGAAGTGTTTAAATAATACATGGATTATAAAAACTGGACTAAATCCCAAACTGGACGAATAAGTTGCACTGCTAAGCACAGATGGGTTATATTACTAAAGTACCTAATTCAATGCTGCTAAGTAGGTGGGTACACACCACAAGAGCTTCGTTTCTCCGCAAACCAATTTCCTCTTCTAAATTCTTAAAGTTCTACTTCACACGAGCTGAAAGACGGTCGTGTGCTAAAGTTACACATACCTTTGACATAAAGCAGGGTCGGTTTCGCAAACTCTGTTCCGATGGAATTCTCCGCAACGCACTCGAACTTTCCATGGTCATCCTCCTCACTCTTCACAATTTGCATGGTACCTGAAAGAGACAAAGTATTTTAATTAGCGTCTAAAGGAATTCTTTAAGGTAAAGTTTCGTGTTCGATGAGATACTATTTGTACGGCAAAGTGGCGACCAACTTTAATTCTTTAGAGACACCATGATATTGTGTGAAAAGTTTGAACAGTTGTGTTTTGAAATAAGATTAAAGTTAATCTTAACACACTGTTTGATTTCCGGTCAAATTCCACGGGCCAATAATGGTACGGAACCCTTCGTGTGCGAGGCCGACTCGTACTTGGCCGGTTTTTATTATAAATTAATTCGCCTGTTATTCAACACCCCGTTGCACTTTAAAGAAGATACATTTTAGAATCCCTTTCTTACTGCAACCCTAGACCAAAAATGGAATGAACCCTCCAAATTTCAGGTATCTAGCACTTAAGGTTTGTGCTGTGCTTTGGTTATAAGTCAGCGAGAGTCAGTCCGCCACTAATCATAGATAATTGTATAAACTTTCAAGATCGTCGTCGTTTCGTATGAGGTAGTGCTGGGCCTCTGGTGTCAGAGTTTGTCAAGCCGCCCGAGGGCCTCTGACATGGCTTATCGACTGCTATTAATCAATAACAGCCGGGACCGACAGCTTAACGTGCCCTCCGAAGCACAGAGCGATGGAAATCCACACATAACTTAGAAAAGTCATTGGTACGAATTGGAAAACTACGAACTTTCAAGATAAGTCACGCCAATACTGAAATAAATTATGAAATACAAAAATTCAATAGACTACGATACAACGACGCGGCGTAAGCGAGACAGAATGCGAAATTTATTGATCCTGTCTTTATTGGCGTGGCTCAGCATTATACAAATTACACCAAAATTAGAAATTCTTCCTGACAATAAAACTCATTCAAAACTTTTGAACACACATAACTCCGTTCCCTCACATTAACATTTGAGAACCGAAACATCTGCTTTTACAAACAGGTGGTCGGTCTTGGAATTTGACTTAATAACGTTAATATTCCCCTGGGAACACTATAAGAGAAGTACCTTTTGGGCGCATTTGTGTATAAAACTGGTTGTCGCCAGCTGCCGACTGTATATCAACAAGCCCGGCAAAAAAGAATAGATTTTTTTAATTCTATTTTTAACCCCCGACGCAAAGACGACGAGGTTTTAAAAGTTTGACGTGTCTGTGTCTGTGTGTGTGTGTGCGTGTGTGTCTGTCTGTGGCGTCGTAGCACCCGAACGGATGACCAATTTGTTTTTTTTTTGTTTGAAAGGTGAATTTGTCGGGAGTGTTCTTAGCTATGTTTGATCAAAATCGGTTCAGCCGTTTCATTGCGTTGAGGTTTTTTTTTATTTTTACAAAATTAATTACTTGTATTATATAAAAAACTAAAGACAAAAGTTAGCCTATATTCTTCCTCAGGATGCAATCTTTCTCCTTGCCAGTTTTTAACGACAGTTTTTTTTTTTTCTCATTTATTAAATTAGTATGGTCGCGGTGTAACATGATAATCAGTTTTCAAATTAGATTATTTACCACAATGTATGAAGTAATGTCTAAAAATGTACTCTAGCAACACGGAAACGTAGGCCGCATTGCTCTAAGATCATGACCAAATATTTTCAGATCACGCAAACATTGTCCCGCAGCGGGATTCGAACCCGCCACTCTTGCGTCTCAGTCGGCTACTCGCCCGCCGTGCAACTTAGGTCGCCGGCAATCTGATTTCTACATGAAAACGGTCTTAGAACCCCCATAGCGGTCGGTATTGCCCGTCGGGCAGGGTTATTACGACATAAATCTTTAAATTTCCTGTTATGCCTCCTAGATAATTGTCTCATTAGACTAGACCTTGTTTAGTATTAAATTACATGCCCCGTAATTGTATGGTCGAAACTTTATTTTATCACAAGAAGTAATAATACTGTGCCTTCATCACATTCCAAAAAGGTGTTTAAAATAGTCACGTGCCGCCAGATGTAAATTCGGTTCTCAACAAGTAATTAATTTTGTAAAAATTAAAAAATCCAACAGCGCAATGAAACGGCTGAACCGATTTTGATCAAACATAGCTGAACACTCCCGACAAATTAACCTTTCAAACAAAAACAAAAAAACTAAATCATTCCATCCGTTCTGGAGCTATGATGCCACAGACAGACACACACACAGACACACACAAAGACACACACACACAAACACACAGACACGTCAAACTTATAACACCCCGTCGTTTTTGCGTCGTGGGTTAAAGATGGATAGCATCTTATTCCCGATCTTTTTCACAAATACATAAACAATTTAAAAAAGGTCAAATATTCTCATATTTATTATAATTTATATGAATCCAAATATCTGGGCCAATCTATCTTCATACGTCCTAACCGTCACTAATATAAATGTAGGACACGCGCGCTGTCCTGGGATTCAGTGACAGCTGACGATTGGTCCGTACCCTGACGTACCCTGACGAAGGTCTCGTATGACAGATTTATTTGAACGTGAGGAAATATTTTTCAAGTAGAAGTAATCTGTACTTTTACGTTTATATGGCTTTTATGTAGAAGGTAAATTGATCTGTTGGAGGTCGAACACTGAAAAACATACAATAATAGGTGCTTTTTTTGTTGTGGAAAAAACCGTGAGCTACGGTACCATTTCTGAAAATATTAAGAGGAGTATACAGCTACAGCGCTTGATACAAACGACGTTAGCTCCTATTTTGGATATTATCTTATCAAACAACCACAGCATCTAATTGTTTTTTCTCTCTCTCAGAACAGTGAATTGGTTTTTATTGACATTGTGTTTATTTTTTACTCTGAACCTTCGCATTAATCTACCTATAATTTGGACTTTTTGTAATGAATATGTGAGTTTTTGTTATTTTATACAATATTACACATACAATACAATACAATTTAGTAGGAAACTGACAAGCCAAAGGTTTGTCTGATATTAGTCTGTAGAGTGTGTCAAAAAATTTCATTGACTTGTTTTTGGTGCAATGACTTCCCATTCCTGATCACATATAACTTTTATTGACCCCAGTAATGGGGAAAACCGAGATATCTTTAAGGGCACAATAATTATTATACTACTATATTATAGTACCTAATTGATGTATAGACTCAAGGTAGCACCAGCTTAAACCTTTGTGGTTTTAAAATGCTATTGATGGCAAACATTATGTAAAAATATTTTATACATACATACTCGTACATAGACACACGCCTTTATCGCCGAAAGGGTAGGCAGAGCCTCAAATGGGCCTCTTTTCACAGTTTGTTGCACCATCGCGGAAAATAGACGTGACAAGTGGTGAGCTCATCGCCGTGCTTCCCACGGCTGACTATGCTAAAGATTTTATATGGTAGAATAAATTTAAAAAAAAAGAGTTATTAAACATTGTAAACTGTTACTACGAAAATAATGGGCCTCGGCAATCTTTGTTCATGTCTGACTGTTGCTTTTTCACTCACTCGCAATCATATTTCTGTTTCGCCACGACGAAGATAGCCAGCATTACTTTCGTAGTAGTACTGAGAATGCAAAATAAGGTTTCAATTCACTTTATAAAATTCAATTAAACAAGCAAAACAGCTCGCGCTAAGCAGTATTGATCCAAGAAGCCTATCAGCTCATTGTAACAGCTCTTTGATACCCGTCTCGAACCGGTTCAGCTCGGATCTTGAATTTCAATTCCATTCGCGAATTGTATTGCGTCCGGGGTTTGATAAATTAATTAATTTTGATACAGACTTAGCTATCGATACTGCTCACTAATAATTTACTTATTTATTACTAACAATTTTCATAACTATAATTATTTCGCTCTACTATTAGTCCACTAACTTTGTCGTCTGAAAGTATGGGGTAGTATGGGTCAAATCCGGTAGTTCTGATTTTTTGCAGACTTGTTTATGATGTTGGCCTAATGAATAATCCAAGTTTTTGACCTCGAGCGCCGAACGCAAAATCTTGTCGAAAATAGAAATAAAACGTTTTTTTTTTTCAAGTTTTGGCGATTATAACCCTGAAGGACTAGTTTTTGAGACAACTTTCTTAGGACGTTTTTAAAGTAGACAAAATTTGCTACAATATGATACTAGAACTGTATCTGTAGACCCAATAGTTTCTGAGATTGAGCCTTTCAAAGTTTATAATTTCTCATCTTCCAGTTCGCTGTTATAAGTAAGGATGATTCTAGCTTGAAACCTATTGTTAAAATAAATTTTGTGTGAAAAATATATTTTTCCATACAAGCTTTTATAATATTATTAGTGATCGTAGCCTCGTAAGCTTGTAAAATACAAACAAACAGGAATAGCCAATATAATAACCTCTCAACGCTAATACAAGCACTTATAAAGGTAACCGTTCTGATTGTCCCTCTCCAACCCACTTAACGAATAAATAAAGGTAAATTCGAATAAATCACCAGATTAACAGCACTTTGAATTCTATAGACCTCTGACCCTACTCATGAAAGATTTGAAATAATGCTTGCCCTAGGCCTCAAAATATAGGGCTTAGCTCAGACACAGTTTATAGGCCTACGTGACTAGAATTCCTTAGTCTCGACCAGGCCTGTATCACTCTACATCGGCTTTCATTGCGAAGATGGTGGCTTTATGGGAAAATATCATCATCATCATACATAAATACTGGAATGGAAAAAGAGAAGGAATACCTGTTATGACGCCTGGATGATTCGGCGTTTGCACTGGTTTCTGGAATTCCACTCCGATGATGTGCTGATGTTGGCGGAAGGCGCTGATTTGCACTTAACGTTCGTTGATGATTTGCGCGGTGATATGAGATGAATTTCCTTTAGTTTGGTAGTTCCACTGATTTAATAAATGAGGAGCGATTACTAGCTCGACTCGTGCGGCCGATGGCGAAACGTCAAGAGAGTGATTTTCTTTCCTACCCACAGGTATTTGGATGGGTGGCAGGTAGATGATATGGAAAGTTGAGGGTAGATAAGGTACATATTAGTAAATAATCTACGATGAATGAAGTTGCACTCAGAAGGGCATAACTTTACAAAACAAATAAATTTAAATGTGACCAAAAAAACCCGCGTTTTCGCCTGTAATCCGCGATGCCTTCACCAGTTCGGCCATAGAACGACCTATGACGCTGGAGACGAAATTTGTGGGTACTATCAACTCGGCTATAGCGCCGATGGGAGCTATCTACAGGTGTTTCATTTGGAAACCTTTTGTTCAATGTCCTAAATTAGTTCGAACCATTGACAAGAGATGACACCACTGCCATTTAAAACAGCTTTTGGAATCGCCGGTCAAACCTATAAGGGTCCCTTTTTTCCTGTCTAGGTGCGGAACCCTGACTTAAAGAAATTTCCTGCGTACTAACTATAATGTACAAGTACAAGTATTCAATCATTATTAATCAACTTTTCAAAGCGCATTGATGCGCGTTCTACAGTTGAGCACAAATTAACAACGTCATTTAGTAGTAAAAGTGGTATCTAGTTTTAAAAATTATAACAAGGACGTTAAAACATATTTTGGAGAAGATATACTGAGTTATATTAGATACATTTCTTGACCGTAAAACCTCAAATCCGCATATTATTTAGAAATCGTCAGGACCTTTTTCGAGTTTCTCCCATTTTTCCTATAAACTTCCCTTGCAGGGGTAAAAAAGTTGAAGTTCCTCAATTCTTGAGTTTGTCCTTTATCACAATATCTCGCAACAATCCAAATTTCAGAAATTTTTCTCATTTAAACCATTTTCATACAAAAATTAGACATTATTTCCATTACGTTAGAAGATTGATTGTTGCAGACAGACAGACAAACGGACAACAAAGTGATCCTATAAGGGTGCCGTTTTTCATCCTGAGGATTTTTTCATCCGCTCGAAAAAAGCATTCAATATAATTGCAAAATTAAATTAAATTCAATCATCCTCCTATAGAAGGCCACAGCTGGACATAGGTCTCCTCCAAAGAACGGCCTATGGCCAGCAGCGGACTTCTAAATGCTGATGATGATGATGATGATGATGGTGATGATGATGATGATGATGGTGATGAAGATGATGATGATGATGATGATGATGATGATGATGATGATGATGATGGTGATGAAGATGATGAAGTTAAACCAGTTTAAATATTACGAATACCACTAACAAAAGTAAAAAAAAAAAAAAAATAGCAAGCCGCATATGATATGTAACATCTGACATCTCACCTCCTTGGTAATAAGCAACATGGCTGATAGTACCGCCCTCTCGGAAAAATGCGCGCTTCCACACTTTTTTGTTACACACCCTTTCGCCTTCCGTCCCTTTTCACGAAATCACTCCCACAGATTGCAGGAAAGCGAGGGGAAAGATGTTACACATCAAAAACCCTATTCCGTATCTTGTATGACTGACGTTTGACAAGCAAAACTTTTTTTTATTTTTTGTTATACTTCTAGATGCACGGAACTAGCTTATGGCCCACCTGATGTTAAGCGTTAACCTCTGCCTATGAACAGTGCATTACCTCATAGGTCACGTAAGGACGCGCCCTATGTGGCATAACATAAAGACGTAAAGGTGAAAAGTCTCATGTGCCTGTAATTTCACCGGCACCCTTACCCTTCAAACCGGAACACAGCAATGCGAGCACTACTGCTTTGCGGCAGAAATAGGTATGGTGGTAGTACTTCCCCGGACGAACTCTTAACACAAAAAAGCCTAGTACTAAAATGATACTAACTATGAACGTTATTTATCCCAGCAAAATGTTGAGACACATCTCTGCACGTTAGATACCTACTATTATTTATTCTGTACCTAGGCTTTAGCTAGTATTATTTTATCTGTGGCTTGGTGCACATCACCTGGTATGATGAAATGCCTAATAATGCGTGTTTGTGAAATGGTGTAACAGGTGTGTCTGTGTTGTGGCGAAGATATGAGCCCCACGTGTATGTTTTACGTGAAGCTATTGGACTACAAATTAGCTTTCAGTACCTGTACCTACTATTAAGTATTCTGCGTGCTTTCAGTTTTGTTTACGCAGTTTTGTTGCGCGTGGTAAGATTATTACAAAAAATACTTTTCTAAGCGTTCAGAGAATAACTTTGGGAATACCTTGGATATACAGTATGGAAAAAATGAACGTGACATGGAGGAAAAGTACATAAATATCGTCTTCGAGGAGATTTTTCCATATAAACTTCAACACCTCTTATGCGGTGAATTCGAGAAATTCCTTTCTTTACCCTTAAAACACGAAAGGAAGATACTATCCAAATTTCAAGTTTCTACTACTTACGGATGTGCGTTTTTTGTGAGTTGATTGAGGCAGTGAGTCAGTCAGCCTTGCAACAATTTTATATATATTGATGATGATACTCTCTCGGTAGGTTATTAAGTTTTTTAAAACTATTTTAGTAGCCATTCTACATACAAAAATGGACCAAGAGATGTTTTTTAATTTATTTAATTTAGTGATGTTGTATCTTGCGCCGTGTTGTCTGAACTTCTTTATTTTTCAGAAGTAGATATCACCTCAGTATACTCAATGGCACAGGTTTCTCGACGTGTAAATAAACTATTTGATAGTACAAATCGACTCACAAAACATGGGAAATACAGTCAAAATAAATAAATAAATAAATATTGCTGAACAGTTCACATACCATTATCTAGCCCCAAGCTAAGCAGAGCTTGTGTTATGGGTATTAGACAACTGATATACTTAATACTTACATAGATGGATATTTTTAAAATAATATGTTACTCCGTATGTTTTAGCCTAAGAAAACACCAACTTTACCACTAAATACCCACAAAGTCACGTCGTCGTGTGTTTAATGCTGATCCACCCTAACATAACCAACAAAACGGTTACAATGTGCATTCACCGCAACAAGACGCGTCAAAGGACACCAAGGGGTCGTAATTAAAAGAAAAATAAGCGCTATTCATAAACGTCCCACGAAATAGCTTGGCCGTTACAAACTCCACTGTAACATGAACTCTCTGCACCTGAAAAGTAATAGAGCATGCAGGTCAAGGCTTAGTGGATGTCGGCTTTATTACGTAGGGCCGTTTAATCTAGCTCTTAGGACAGACAGGTTAGGCAAACTGTCCACCAAGGCGTCGCGTGCATGGGTTGATGCGTAGACGTAACTGCAATTTCACTGCGGTAGGAAAGCCAATTTGTTCTAACTCAATTTAACTTATATATACACCTACTGTTACACCTCTGATTGAATACTTGTAGCAACATACTTGTACGTGTATTACATATTTTTTTTTTTTTTTTATTAAAATCTTATTATACAATTATACTAACGAATTGTTTTCTTGCTAAAAATACAACAATTAAAATAAAAACAAATAATTTGATCACCGTTGTTCGATACGAAACGGTTTTATGCATAAAATGAACTTAAATTAAGTCTTACTATAAAAACTTTCGTGAATCATATCAATTATTTATAAAAACGGGAAATTTTCACGTACCGTTAAATCGATGTAAGCACCTACAAATCAGAAATCAGAAATGGAAACAATGTCGGTGCTTACATCGATTTAACGGTACGTGAAATTTCCCGTTTTTATAAAATAACTATAAAAACTTTCGTGAATCATATCAATTATTTATAAAAACGGGAAATTTTCACGTACCGTTAAATCGATGTAAGCACCTACAAATCAGAAATCAGAAATGGAAACAATGTCGGTGCTTACATCGATTTAACGGTACGTGAAATTTCCCGTTTTTATAAAATAATTAAATTAAGTCCTAAGGAAATTCAAAATCAATTCAATTCAATTAAAATTTAAATTTTGCTTCCTTAAACAGGTTTTTATAATATTTCAAGGAATATTTTTTTTTTACTTTAAGCGCTTTATCGTGTTTAGTGGACCGATCGCCTTAGTTTACGCTCGCAGAGGTTGATTAAACGATATTAGGTGATCATATTTCCTGGAGACACTTATGACCACATTTTCCTGTCTTAGCTTGTCTCGTAAAGTGTGATTGTGGGGGATATTGGTTTCGTGAAGGATTATAGTGGGGTAATCCTGTTTTAGTGTGATAGTTTTGCCCCATGACTCAATACTAGGTCTACGGGCTCACAGACTGCTTAAATGATTACATTTGAAGATAAAACTGTTGATCAAGCATGAGTACATTGCAATTTATCGAAAATGCAAGGGTAGGGTACACGTAGGGTTGCCAGATCCAACAGAAATATCTGGACAAAATTCCAAAATGTCGGGAAATGAAAATAAATGTGCATTTAGTGAAACAGAAAAAAAGGCAAGCGGCACAATTTGCAAAAAAAACCTGTGTGATCAAAATTAGTGCAGCGGTAGTTAGTACTTTAAGAAGCGAAGAATATACAATTCTAGTAAGAAGTTACCGGCGTACGAAGAGAGTCTCAAAATTCCGTATCTTTAGGCTAAACGATCAGCTTAGTGCGGAGCGAGCCGCGAAAAATACTGAACATTGAGAAATAAAGCATTCAAAATTTGGTGATGGCGGCGAACCATAGAACTTTACTATAACTTGTATGGCAGGTGATTTTGTAATTCTGTCAGGAATCAGGCCATTATATGAAACGTTGTCAAAATCCAGTCGAATAACGATCATCTGGCAACCCTATGTACACGGCAAGAGGAACAATTTCCGAAGTAAATGTTTCAATAAAAATAAACACAATCAATGTAACGTATTTTATATACAACGACAGCGACTCTACGTTGAATGCAGCTCGATAAATACATTGTGATTCCATCGACCCACAAATAAAACCAAATCAAACAATGCTAAAGGTAATACGACCGAATCCCGTCGCAATAAAGATTATATTTCTGCACAATATGCTTGCGCGTACCTACGTACGCGGAGGTCACAGTACGGTATAAATACAGTAGACAAGCATATTCCCGTTTGTAAGGTTGTGCTGTGTACGCTGTCCGTGTGCCTGTGTAGGGTTCTGTTATAGGGGTGCATCTTAGCAGCGGTAAGGGTAGCCAGTTGTAATTTTCCCGGAATGTGTTGTACCGGCATGAACCTTGCCAGTTAATAATAAAAGTTGACCGTCACGGGACGCCCGGCAGATGTGAAACATAATATTAGAATGTAGTGCCGTTTGCCGTCACGGCATACGAGTCGGTTTTAATGAAAAGGCGCGCCAATAGATGTTTCACATCAAAAATAAAAAAAACAAAGGTCCCATACAAGAGTTCTCTAAACGTAGGCTGTTGTTGAAAGGTTTTTTTTCCAGCTCTATCTTTAAAATAAGAGTTTTTTTGCACCGGCATAACCGGTAATACATAAGAGTGTAACGTACCGCGCTGGTTGCGTGCGCCACAGCTGCGGCGCGTTTGAGCCGAATTTTTCTATCTATCTATCTATTTAGCCTGTGTGCACACACTGCTGAGTATACCCCTCCACTCTAATACGCCACCCTCTCAGCTCCGCAGAGCTTCTCTCTCAGCTATCACTCTCTCACATTCTCAGAGCTTTTCTACTGTATTCATTCTTTGTCTTGTGCCCGAAGCAGCAACAGTAAACTTGCAATAAAGCAGATTGCACATCGCATCGCTGATAAACAACGAAGTTACCGGAAAAACTGAAAGTTTGGGAAATGTACAGTTTTGTACTTACTTTGTAACGGAGAATCGGATTGAATAACAATGTTCTCTTTACTACAACTTTACTGAAAGCATTCATTCTGGGTTATTTTTAACCCCCGACTCAAAAACGACGGGGTGTTATAAGTTTAACATATGTGTGTATGTGTGTGTGTGTGTGTGTGTTTGTGTGTCTGTGGCACCGTAGCTCCCGAACGGATGAACCGATTTAGTTTTTTTCTGTTTGTTTGAAAGGTGAATTTGTCTTAGCTATGTTTGATCAAAATCGGTTCAGCCGTTTCATTGCGTAGAGGGTTTGTTTAATTTTTACAAAATTCGTTACTTGTTATTTTTTTTTTTTATACTACTTGTATGACGGGTTAAGCAAGAGGCCCACCTGATGTTAAGCGGTAACCTCTGCCTATGAACAGTGCATTACCTCATAGATCACGTCCACCTACGACGCAACCTATGTTGCATTGCACTGCGCCCGCCACCCTGAGACATAAAGATGAAAAGTCTCATGTGACATGGTCTGCGCCTGGCAATTAAAATTTTGACATTGTAAGGAAAAAGAGACCAAATGTAGTCCGCTTACCTCTGTGGCGTGGCGGGCGAGATGCGAGAAGTTGCGGATTCGATTCCTGCTACAGTACAAATGTTTGTGTGATCTGCAAATATTTTTACGGGGTCTGGGTGTTGTGGTGCCATAGTACTCGTAGTTTCTGACACCTATGACACAAGTAATCCTAGTGTGGGATCAGGACTATGTATGTTACTATTTTATGTTATTTCATTTCATTTCATTTATTTCCACCATAGGATCACAAAGGAACACTTAGTTACGTCAAAATACAAGTATTGTAGGTACATATTCATCTAGACATTCATTAATATAAATCTATCAAATTACAGACAACACAAAAAACAAATAAAATAAGCAATCAAAATTTTGACATTGTCAGACACTATCTATCGTTGTGGTAATAAATAACATATAAAGGTACTCTGTGGTCATAACATAGATAAAAAACTATCTGAATTATCTGAATTATCTGAATTATGTAGAGTAACATAGGTAACATTGGTAACAGGGGTTCATAATAAATCGAACTGGTTCTCGAATGGCAAATACAAACCAGACGACGCAAAAGAGGAAGGCCCTCTCAATGGACCAAAGACATTATAAAGGTAGCAGGAAAACGGTGGATGGAGACCGTTTGTCTTGGCATTCTATGGGGGGAGGCTATTTCCAGCAGTGAACTACTGTGGGCTGATGATAAATTTCGTGATAGTTTCAAAAGTTTCACCACAAAAGGTAAGTACATGACGAAACCACAAAGACACAAAAATTACGCACTGGAAGTGACAAGGGGCGGGGCACACCTAACCTAACCTTAATCAAGCACCGCCCAACTCCGTTATTGTTGTTCGAATTAAGCCTCGCTTTTTGCTAGAACAACAGTCAACCATACCGTCCCATTCAAAGTTGGAAGGTCCCGCATTTGTATGTAAATTAATCGTAATTTCGCTCGGTGGGCGCAATCACACCGTGTATCTCCGGGTGTGGCCCGCGGCGGATCTCGGGCCACACGCAGATAACGCACTAGATGTGTTAAAATTCCTCACACAATCTGTCTTTAACCTTTAAAACCCTATACAAAATTTTACGAAGCACATTACAGTTACGAGGTTAGTATATTTTAGCAGTTTATTACGTACTTTTGTAGTATAATAGCGAATTACCATATTTGATACATTATAATAATTTTCGCGTTTAAGAGCAGCTTTTTCAGTAGCGATATAGATAGCAGTTGTTTTTGATATTATCTCAAGGATTATTTAAAATAACGAATGTGGTAATATTAGTTCATAGTTAGTCGTTTCTTTGCAGGCGTACTTAGTACTTAAATCATTAACTAGGATAACTAGTTTCTTATACAACTAGAATATCATTTATCAAAATAGCTAAAATTGCATCCAGGTTCTTCATGTATATACTTATATCTTTGTTAACTTGTCCAAAGATCAATAATGGTAGATACCAAGATTTTTTTAAAAAGCAGCCAAGTGCGAGTCCGACTCGCCCATGAAGGGTTCCGTAGCAGCAAGTAACATAATATAAAATTTCTGGGATGGTTTACGATTTATGACGTATTAAAAAAAAAACTACTCACTAGATCTCGTTCAAAGCAATTTTCGGTGGAAGTTTACATGGTGGAAGGTTACATACATCATATTTTTTTTTAAGTTTTATCATTCTCTTATTTTAGAAGTTACAAGGGACACACACACACACACATTTTACCACTTTGGAAGTGTCTGTCGCGCAAACTATTCAGTTTAGAAAACATATATATTAGAAACCTCAATATCATTTTTGAACACCTATCCATAGATACGTACACGTATGGGTTTGATGAAAATAAAAATTGAGTTTCAGTTCTAGGTATGGGTAGCCCCAAAAATTTATTGTTTTTTTCTATTTTTGTGTGAAAATCTTAATGCGGCTCACAGAATGCATCTACTTACCAAGTTGCAACAGCATAGCTCTTATAGTTTCGGAGAAAAGTGGCTGTGACATACGGACGGACAGACAGACAGACAGACAGACATGACGAATCCATGGTTTCCTTTTTTGCCATTTGGCTACGGAACCCTAAAAATATCCGGCATTGCATTCTTTAGGCGAGACCACGTCCAGATTTGGACGTCTAAAGGCTGTTAATGATGTTAAAGTAGGTAAATCAAACTCAAAATTATGATATTCATTGAAATCACAATGATCATTTTGAACCAAACCGAATGTAAATTACCAAAAGCTAGTTTCAGCTAAAACAAACAGATCTTAGATCTATTTAATGTGACTCAAGTATGTGCGGTTTCTCTAACCTATAAATTATCCAGTAGCTGAATATCCTCCACGTTTGTGGTATATAAATCTAGGCACGCTTGCAGTAAATAGGTACACCTAGGAGCAATAAATATAGAATAACTACTAGGTAATCGGAACTAGGAACATTAGGGAAGCTACATCGTAGTTATCGGCCGGGGTCACGTTTATAGTTCAGTTCCCCACTAAGGATGAGGGCGATTTTACGGTCTGAGACATACGTATAAGTCTCTACCAAGTTAATAAGTTTTTTGTGAAAAATATATTTTTCACTATAAGCTTTTATAAAATTAGTGATCGTAACCGTGTGCTGATCAAAATGAGCCTAAACACGGCTAGTCTTGTATTATCCCTCGAGGAGTTCCGTTGTTCACCTTCCGTCACCATCATCAGATCAGCTCGCTGTCACCATAATATTGCTTTGTAATCTGAACTTGACAGGTATGCAAAATATCATTTCAGTCGGTATAAAATATCAAATATTTTTCAATTCCACCCAGACAAACATACAAACATTGCAAGTTTTTTTTAGTAGTAGTAGAGGTTTTTTGGGAAAGAATTCGTCCGGGGAAGTACTACCACTATACCTACGTATCTACCTAAGTACCATACCTATTTCTGCCGCAAAGCAGTAGTGCTCGCATTGCTGTGTTCCGGTTTGAAGGGTAAGGGTGCCGGTGAAATTACAGGCACATGAGACTTTTCATCTTTATGTATCAGGGTGGCGGGTGTAGTGCAATGCCACATAGGGTGCGTCCTAGGTGGACGTGACCTATGAGGTAATGCACTGTTCATAGGCAGAGGTTTTCGCTTAACATCAGGTGGGCCATCTGCACGATCCGTCAATCAACTAGTACAAAAAAAAAAAGTTAAAAATGCAGTTAAATAGCGAAATAAACCATTTACTAAGTGACATATGAGCTGAATCGACCGAATCGCCCAGGGCGTCGAACTGACACTCAAAGGCCTCACATCAGATTAACAGCAGTATTGATGACTCGATATATTAAGGAATCAGTTTCGGCCGAGGGTGTCATTATCGGATTATCCCTTAACTTTGGGCACCGATCAGTGACATTGTGATATTAACTACTGGAATAAATCATCGACTTTAGTGTAGCGCTACACCTGCCGAAGGTTCGGCGCCAACACTTTGGCGACTGAATTATCGGTCATAGTATTGGGAGGTTCGGCGCTACGCTGCACGCGACGTATTTTTTTTTTTTTGAATGGTGGGCAGTTCACACAACATTATCTAGCCCCAAGCTAAGCAGAGCTTGTGTTATGGTTACTAGATAGCTGATATACTTGATACAATACATTAAATGTATAGATATTTTTTATTATACATAGAAAATACCCAGAACACCGTGAACAAATATCTGCAGATCGCACAAATGTTTGTTCCGAGGCGGGAATCGAACCCACAACATCCTGCGTCGCAGGCGAACCATCGCCCGACGCATCACACCAATTTCGGCTGATGTGTCATAGGGAACTTGAAAAACACTGCGAGCGTATTGAACCGAACGATCGGCGCCGCACGATCCGCAGATGTGGCGCTACACTTATTGTGGCTTCATTCTCTTATATTCTACGACCAAGGTAGATTGCAGTAGACAACACACAGACAGAGAGACAGACAGACAGACAGACGGTGTCTGCGGTAGACAGAGAGGTTTCACAAATGAAGCCAGAGAAAAAACCGGACTCGGGTTTATCAAGTCTTCTCTCACTTCATCAATAGCTCCCTCGGGGACACTGAAACAGTGCTGCCATCAGCCCAGAGTCCTTCTCCACTATTTTAAGAAGTTAGGCTGGCTGGGCTAGGTTTAGCAGGGGGACAATGCACAATACACCCCAATGCTGGACGTCAGTGCAGCATTGGGGAATTAGAATTAGAACTAGAATTAGACAGAGAGGTTACCCGTTCAAAGTTATTATGTGGGCCATAAGCTAATTCTGTTACATCATCATCATCAGCCTATACAAGTCCACTGCTGGACATAGTCCTCCCCCCTAGAATACCACGACAACGGTCTTGAGCCGCCTCCATGCGGCGACGTCATCCATTTTGTGGTCGCCACTCAAGAACCTTTATTCCCCAACGGTTTTCAGTTCGCTTTTTGACGACCTCTGTGGCGCGGCGGGCGGAGCTTGGCCTGCGACGCAGGAGGTTGCGGGTTCGATTCCCGCCTCGAAACAAATATTTGTGCGATCACAGATATTTCTTCAGGGTGTTCTAGGTATTTTCTATGTATAATAAAAAATATCTATCTATGTAATATATTGTATTTAAGGGCGCGTCCTAGGTGGATGTGACCTATGAGGTAATGCACTGATTATAGGCAGAGGTTACCGCTTAACATCAGGTGGGCCATCTGCTTGTTCCGCCATTCAAGTAGTATAAAAAAAGTATATATGTTATCTAGTACCCATAACACAAGGTCTGTTTAGCCCGGGGCTAGATAATGTTGTGTGACAGTTCCAGCATTATTTATTTATTTATTTTATTTATTGTTACTTACCTACATATTATTCAAAAATAAATCTGCCCAAGTGGGATTCAACTCAGGTTTTGTTGTCTAAGGGCGGTTTTGCACTACGTCCGAATGCGAATCCGATCCAAATTCTCGAACATACGGTCCGGAGTAGCCGTAGAACTATTTGTGTGGTAGTTTATGAACTAGATCCGATTTCCGTCATCAGAAATTGGATTCGTATTTTCACGGATTCGGATCGGTTTCGGATAGGACGTAGTGCGGAAACACTCTTACGAGCTAATCAAAAGGCATAGGTTTTTTAAAGGTTAAGGTGGGCAACTGCATTTAAAAGTACATAACCAACCCGTAGGTATATCATTTTGTACATACTATTGCACTATACCTGCTTGTATAATTTTGGCTCATCATTATGTTTTCTTATGAATTGTTAATTATGGTTTTTTTTTTACCGTTTTTTTGTGAAGAAGTCCATAGAAAGCAATTATAAGCCCTTTTGAATGAGGTAGATACAAATCATATTTCTAGTCGTATCTTACGAGATTTTACCCAGTCTTTCTAGTCAAGTCCAAAGCTATAACTTTGAAGCTACGTTCCTATACCTACAGTAATAGCGTGATGTTCAAGGAACAATGATTTAAGTACCTACGTAACTCGCTTTGCAACCTTTCTACTTCAACAATCTTCACGAAAATCAAACTTTCGTCTTTATCTGGGTGCTACGCAAACCTTTCCTAGCTCAGTGGTCACCTTTAGCAAAACTTCGCTCCACTTCGCAAACAAAAGTTAGAAAGGTCTTCCATTGTCATAGACAATAATAAAATCTGCGAAACATCGAAGGCGGAATTAATCTACTCGAATAAATTAAAATAAATGAGATTATAAGAGCCCAAGTCCGCTCGCTCTAAAGCATCGGTCACACAAAGCCAGTACACTCGCTGATAGTTCAAACCGCCGCGACAGATTGCTTACGCGTCTAATTATGTAAGTAGCTTGCATGCAATGTCACGGCAAGTAGATAGCACATAGAGCTACAATGAAAATGCCTTTTCGTTAAATACTGCTTACTGTATACGGTGTAACATGCGTTCATTGGCATGCAGCGAGCACCGCGAGCCAACCCGCCTAAAACTGGATGCAAAAAAAATAAATCCTATGCAATTTACTTGAACGCCTTTTACGCATGTCTTTTGTTTTTAACCCCCGACGCAAAAACGACGGGGTTTGCACAAACACGTCAAACTTATAAAAGTTTGACGTGTTTGTGTGTGTGTGTGTGCGCGTGTGTGTGAGTGTGCGCGCGCGCGTGTGTGTGTGTGAGTTGGTGTGTTTGTGTGTGTGTGTCTGTGTGTCGCCTCGTAGCTCCCGAACGGATGAACCGATTTCGATTTTTATTTTGTTTGAAAGGTGAATTTGTCGGGAGTGTTCTTAGCTATGTTTGATCAAAATCGATTCAGCCGTTTCATTGCGTTGAGGGTTTTTTTTAATTTTTACAAAATTAATTACTTGTATATACATCATTAGCCTTTAGACTTCCACTACTGGACGAGGCCTCCCCATAGCATATAATGGGGGATTTGCCATAATCACCGCTCATGTTAGTTGTTGTAAGCTATGTTAGTGTTGAGGTTACACCTCAGATCCCCTGGTGTAATGGTGCGGGATTTATATGCACGCAATGTGTATTATTGGCTTAATTCGGGAGAGTGTTACTCGGCGCGAAATAAACTGATTTCACTAGCACTGAACATTCAGCTATTACTCGCTTCGTGTGAACAAGGCTCTAACTGAATTTAAATTACTTTCTCACCTCTTCTGAAGTGCATGATGGCATTAAAATTGAGAATTATTAACATTTTCGCGGGAGCAGACGGACGGATTTAATTGTTTGCGGCAAACTTTTGGGTTAATTAATTTAGGTCACGGTTGACAAGTTCTGGGTATTTCGGTTTATAAGCTAGTGGCAGAGAAGTATTTGGCTAAGCTTAAAAGACCTTAAGTTCTGCGCACTTTTCATAAAACCATAAATTTAAACAATCTTCTGTTTATTTTGATGACTACCTTTACACGATATGATAAGTACGCAATCGTAAGTTGAAACAGAATCGACAAATAATACAATTAAAATTTAAAAACCCGCGTCCTCTTTTTTTTACATTACATCAGCTATCGCAGCGCTCCCTAGTGGCAATTAAAACTTTGTATGAAGCTACTCTGAAGTGTATTTGTGGTGCTATCTATGTTATGTAACCATAATTCTTATACAGTTATAAACCTATATAACTTTTGAAACTATCATGGTTATGTACATAATTTTCACTAGAAACGGGATATTTACCATGATTTTTGAGTTTTATATGTTCCCGATATTTCGGCACAGTTGCATGCGCCATGATCACGGGAGAACTGACTAAAGTATTTGCGAGTAGATGTTATTGGCAGATATATCGATCTACCCTCTTTCTCACTCTTTTATTACGAACGATACCACTACCATCGGTTTCATTGTCACAATTCACACCAACTCGACACACAACACTAACGGTGTCCGGACGCGTAGCAGGTACCACACTTTTTTGATTCTTACACATTCTTACCACAGGCTTCCATACTCCAGATAATTGAAAACCATCTTCTCTATTGAAGTTTCTGTACTTAGTAATCTCAATTGCCTCTTGTACCATTCTCGGTATGTAATGTCGCTCTGTCGAGATTACCTGCGGACTGTGTAGCTCGATCCAATGATTTGAGCCAAATTCCAAAAGGTGTTCTGCTATGGCTGAAACCGATGGTAGTGGTATCGTTCGTAATAAAAGAGTGAGAAAGAGGGTAGATCGATATATCTGCCAATAACATCTACTCGCAAATACTTTAGTCAGTTCTCCCGTGATCATGGCGCATGCAACTGTGCCGAAATATCGGGAACATATAAAACTCAAAAATCATGGTAAATATCCCGTTTCTAGTGAAAGTTATAAACCTAGCCACTAGGTTATATCGCCACACAAAACTCGTATACTACGGTGATAATAAATACTTGAGAACCTGTTTGAAGTCATGCAAAATGATTTCGAAAACAGCATTAAAATCCATGACGAGTAGAGTGCGCGTCATGTAAAAATAACGCTGGAACGTATGAAGAAGTATGACCGCCAGCGTTCTTCTTCCATGACGCGCATTATACGATCGGTTAAACCGAAGATGAATCTAATAAATGAACCTCCCCTCCTCGCGTCATATTCCTCAATGCTGAGGGTCGTGACCCCCTCCATGGATCACGTTCTGCCGGAAGATGTAGCGCCAATGAGATCTGTTGCCTGCGAGCTGCACGGCTTCGTGGAGTTTTGAATCGAGAGTGGTGCGGATGTGGTCTGACCAACGTAACGGGCTACGGCCTCGTGACCTTTTTCCCTCGAATAAAAAATATACAATCTTTAATCCTCAATACATATACCAGCTTCTTCCGTCGCGGGTAAAATATCGGGAGTATTATTTCGCGAACTTTATATTAAATTATGACGTCTTTCTCAAAAGAGGTCGTTTTAAACACGTTAGAAATGATAAAAAGTAAATAAAATCTTAAAATAAAAGCATTTAGTTATACTGGTAGTAATTTTCAACGAATCTGTTTATAGTTTAGGCTCCAGTTTACTCGCCGAAGTTCCTTAACATTTGCAAATTAAATTCGTCGCTACGGGGAGCTTTTCTTAATTAAACTGAATTTTATGCTCAAGTTTTTTTTTTTTTTTTTTTTTTTTTTTTTTAACATTGATAGACCTTTGTTTGACCACGATCTCACCTGTTGGTAAGTGACGATGTGGCCGAAGATGAAGCACAAAGGTCTAGAAGGCACCTATTCACTCTTGACTTGAAGAGACCCAGATTATAGTTTTCAGGAAAGACAGACGACGGTAGTGTATTCCACTCCTTAGCAGTTCGCATTATAAAGGTAGAACTGAAACGTTTTGTGCGAATAGAAGGTATACCAATGAGGTAAGGATGGTACTGAGCCGTACGCCTGCTCGTCCTATGATGAAAAGGAGATGGTGGGATCAGATCGTGCAGTTCCTGGGAGCATTCACCGAAATGTAACCTATAGAAGATCGCAAGGCATGCAACCTTACGGCGGTGCTCGAGACTCTGGATCTTAGTCTCCGCCATATGTTGCTCACCTATAAGCCTGAAAGCTCTACGTTCGATCGAGTCCAAGGCAGCAAGCTGGTGTTTGGCCGAGCCATCCCAAACATGGCAGCAGTACTCCATACCAGCCCGGACTTGTGCTTTATATAAACTGAGAAGCTGTCCTGGTGTGAAGTAACGCTTTACCTTATTCAGGATGCCTAGCTTCATGGCAGCTGTTTTTACCTTAGACTCGATGTAGGAGTTTATCACCCTTACTGCAAAGAAGGTTATTATCATATAAACTATCGTGAGCCACATCATTCATTGTGTAAAAAAACACGTACCTACGTATATCGATGTAGGCACCGACAAGCTTCAACTCAAATTAATTATATAATGGTTTTTTCACACCACCTGCTCGACAATGTCCAATTACATATCATGCAACCTCAACGTAAAGTTAAGCATTATCTCCCTAGGAATATAAAGTTGTATGAAACTCCCTAGGGAATAAAGTGATTTGAATTTGGAACGTCAAATTCGTGTGGAAGCACGTGGATAACTCTAAGTTAAACGAAGCCCATATGGCATAGTAAAGAGTTAGTTAGAAGTTAGTTCGAAAAATCGAACTGGCCACCATAACCAGAATTTTAAAAAAAAGTACTTTACCACAGAAGAAGAAATACATTACAAAGTAAAAGTCAAAGTCAAAAAAGTATTTTAATCATTGAAATCACAAAGATCACTTTTAATCGTCTTAAAAAATAAATTTACATTTACTCCTGTTCCAACGCAACCAGACCTAGAAGAATCAGGCAACAAACACGGTCTGTTTTTTTTGATGATCCTTCTTACTTCTAGGTGTGGAGCGCCTGTGTGGTGCCTCGAGAACAAGTGGAAGCTGATTCAAGGAAAAAAGGAAAACCAACTTAAAAGCCTAACTTAGATAGGCAGCCAAAAATAAGATGATAGAGAGAATCAGCAAAAGTTCATAAGGCAGCACAGTCTACGCTTGATATACTCATAAATAACACATCAATAATAAATTATATGTAGGTACAGGCATTGTAAATTGACAAATTAGGTATCGAGGGGCAAAGGGACATCAGGCCACGCGGCTTTATCATTAACATAGTCATGTAGTGTGTAATACGCTTTCTTAAAATAATTCAATAATAAATAATTTATTTTTGCTTTTTATTGGTCAAAGAACACCGACCAAGAATGTACTACTAAGAATGTAAAACAAAAGACGGTGTTTGCAGCACCAAACACAGTCTTTTTTCAATTTTTAATTTTTATTTTCAGTGAACTTTTACTGTCTCGCAGAAGATGTGAAAAGTAGAGTATGCTCCTCTGGAATAAAGCCTGTCTTCGTCTTGGGCAGCTTGAACCCCTCGCTTTACTCAGGACTCTATCATAACTAGAGTTACGTTACGCTCAGGGTTCAATATGCCACCCGCGACATAAGACACTACTTTATTCCCATAGTGCATAATCTACTATTTTTTTATTTTTGTTTTGTTTTATTGTCCTACACCATTATAAGTAATTATGTTCATATGAGTAGGTACTAACTAGGTGTTAACTAGTTAGTATTAGACATGGATACGATACCTCATTAGGTATCATATTGATAGAAAATAGGTAACATGAAAATATATTCAGATAGCTGAAAAAATAGAGCCAAAAACTCTTATTTCAAACACGATATACCGACATACGATAAACACTATTTAGTGAAACAATGTTGTTTGTAGTCTGAGTTGAGTTTATCGAACGAGGAGGAGGCAAAAATTAAGTTATAGCAATAGTTATTAGACGAAGAGGAAACATAACTTTTATAATGGTTGTTACAATGGAGTCGCTAGCTCCTTTATTATACAATTTATGATTCGAGAAACGGCTTATTCAAGCTTGCTTTTTTTAACGAATTTCGTAATTGAATACGTAGTCAAAACCAAAAACGACTTTCAATGTTGCCATGATTTCAATAAGGTTAATTAATTAAATAAATAAATGGTTTAACTGTACTCTATATGACCGAAACAGATCTAATAAAGAGCGCGGTTTACGCGGTATTATTTTGGGAAAGATTCTGTATATCTGATTGTTTTAAAGCTTAAACTCAAATTAACTGAAATACTACCAAGGATGATCTGCTTGTTGTATATTTGTGTTTGTTAACTTATGTTTCCCATAAATATCTTGTCATATTAGCAAAGATCGAAGGTACCTTCAATGTATGTAACTAAGGCAGTAATAAAATATATTCTCAAGCAGAACAACCCAATAAAAACTTCGTTAGAATTTGACACGGTATGAGAAAGCCTGATGGATGTGAAGATTCCGATTATAGATAATAATAAATTGAAGATTTTCTTCAGACGATCAACGGTAAGTAGGTCACCTAGGAGACTTTGTATTCACAATGTCGCGAGAAATCTCAAGTAGAAATGAAGATCACACTTCTTGAAACAAAAAATAAAGCTTATTTCGTCAAATCCTCGCAGAAAAATAACAAAAACTCCGTTTATTTGTTTGGCTTTTCACATAATTGGATAAACGGATTTTAATCTCACCAACTTTTGAAGAAGCCTTGTCAAAGTCTTATCTGTTATACGGAAAAATAATACATTTTTATTACGAATGTATTCAATGATTGCCTAAAGTTTTTACGGCTAGTAAGATTAGGTAAAATGCTCTACAAAAACGAAATACCGAAACCACTGGACATCTGAAAAATCGTTCGCGTCTTGAGTCGTTTTGGTTCTCTCGGTTTTCAGTACGCGGAAGAAACTACTAAAGCTCATTTTGTAGAAGCTTTCAGTCCACTATTCGATATAGTACTGCACTATGTCAATATGTAATCATTTTCTAAGTCCACTTCTAATCAGAATAACATCGTTTCACAACAGGTACAAACTCGAAGATAAAAGAAATATTAATTATGCAAGTAGGTATGTAGAACATTGACAAATATACTAATGAAACAGTTGTGCTACGAGTACCTGATGACAGCTGCTAACGATCTAAAGGTAGCTCGACTGATCCAAGTTGTAATTAACATCTTTATTCCCCTTTTCTTCCCTATACCCAAAAGCTGAGGAATGTGTTACCATCAGAGGTTTTCCCGCTTGGTTACCACATCAGCCGCTTTAAGAAAAAAGCTTTATAAGCGAAGCTGACTGCATTTTATCAGGTGAGGACGTAAGCTAGTTTGTCTATTTCATTAAAAAAAAGTGGATCTGTTCTTGCCACGACAAAAAAACACTTAAAGAGCTAGCTAGTGATCTAGGGACTTACCATGCATCTTGTCATTCAGCAATGCGTATCTAGGGTTGGCGGCCACATCCAGGGGTAGGGAGTTCCAGAGCCAGCGTATCTTGGGCGTCGGGTTACCAGCAGCTTGGCATGGCAGCGTCGCAGTGTGACCGACTTCCACCACCATTGTAGTGGGGGGTGGTGCGATGTTCGGGAAGCCGGGGGGTGTTTTGTCAGCTGGAACAAGAAGGGCTCTTTTAGTACTAGTTTAAAAATAAAAATTCATATAAATTCCAATTAAAATATAAAATATATATAAAATTCTTCCACTTGTCCCGGTCCATGGCAGTCTCCCACCATTCCTTCTCAAAATTACCAAGATCGTGGAATAATTTGGGGGACACCTTTGCCCAGCAGTGGGACAATCAGGTTAGGAAAAAAAAACAATAATCTCATCCAGCAGTGGACGTCGCTCAGCTGATGAATTTGAAAATAAGACGAAATAAATACCGACGGGCACGCTTGTACATGAAATGCGACAAAGTAAATTTATTTAACGATTTAATTTGAAGAAAAACAAGCTTGAGAAACAAGCTTTTCAAACATTTTTCAGATTATTTATGTCTTGAAGTAAATTCGGAGGCAGTGTCACTATAGTGAGTTCGGGGCCGTCGGTCAAGGGTGTGTTTGGCCAAAGTGTACGTTTGGCCAATGGAGCGTATCGTCAAAATATACGTTACACCAAAACCTTGTATTGTCAATATGTCTATTTGACAGTGTTTCTCATAGTCAAAGATAAAGCGCACCACACACAGCGCGCGTGAGCGGGTCGGGAGTACGCCAGGCCTTTTAACCTGTATTTATATGGAAGACGACACACAGAGAGCGTGATGGTGTGAATTTATCAACGAGCTATTGTTCACACTCAACAAAAAAAGTATTAAAAATCAATCAGTGTCTGGGAAAGGGGATCATAGAATACATCCATTGCATTTGTATAGGTAAATCTCCTGTAAATTGGTATCCAAAATGCTTTCCAGCAAACCGAATGAATAAAGTTAAATACACCATTATAGCTTCTAAAGGTCGAGGCATTCCACGAGGAGCACCAATTTCATGAGCACATATCTTAATAGTACCAGTGCTATTCTACAAAGATCAT
The DNA here is from genome assembly GCA_932527175.1 of Operophtera brumata. Classification (NCBI taxonomy): domain Eukaryota; kingdom Metazoa; phylum Arthropoda; class Insecta; order Lepidoptera; family Geometridae; genus Operophtera; species Operophtera brumata. Next base: position 5,558,846 of record OW052231.1, on the reverse strand, counting down.
CTATCAATGTTTTTGCTTGGGCTATTCGCAGAATAGTACAAAAAAGTCGGCATCTTTTTGGATCAACTGTATATACTTTTGTTAGTGGAAAAAATCTAGACATTCAAGGAAAAATATAAAATTGTTGTCTACGTAGTAGCACTACTACGATTGTAGCATGTCTACGGCGTAGACATAGGCGATTGGGTTAAGAGCTTGTTTGTTTGTTGCCATTCTTATTGATAATGGCTGAATCGATGATACATAAATACATAGCCTTTTTCCCCGATAGGGTAGGCAGAGCCTCAAATGGGCCTCTTTTCACCGTGGGTTGCACCGATTATTGTAATTTTTTGCTGATAATTTCAAGAAAGGTTCTAAAATAAGTTTAACTTTATCACAGTGGACATAAGAAAGACCATAGAGTTTTTTTAAAAATATATTGTTGTTGTTTTAGTTGGATGATTCCCACACAATTTTATGATTTCGTAATACCCGAAGTAGATTTCAATCGCGCATCGATGCTAAAAGTCGCGCAACGAATCCTCTAATTCTTATCAGAAAATCAGGTACAAAAAAGGTTCTTTTGTAACCCGTATCTTCAAGCAACACACAAAAATCTCAAATCGCGCGAAAATTTCAAAATAGTGAAATTAAATTTACCGCCAGAAAATTTGATTAAGTTAGCCTGTCATTATTTCCAGAAATACCGGTTTTCATCAGTTCTTTATCAACGAGTGTGAAAGAGATAGCAGCTGAGATTGCTTTTGTGAACTTTAAGAGAATGAAATTCATTGTCTGGTAGGCTCTCGATTAATTGGATAAACAGTCGGTTGGTTAGAAAATTATACAACTTTAAGTAGGCACGAATGAAAATTGAAAAGAAAAATAATGGCAGGTTAACTGAAATTTTGTTGTTAAAGCTACAAAATATAGGTTATTTTTTACATTGACTCAGATTTTGTTCTATGATAACGATATCTTGTCTAGTAACAAAAGATTGCACTTTACAAACAGAAATCTTCATACAAAAAAACGTAAACGTACCTCGCCGCTCGAAAGAGGCATGTTATTTGAGTATCTCAATAATTTAACAAAATCCTCACAGTGATTCATTTGCACCATATTGAGACAATCGAATTAAGCCAAAGTTAGAGATAACTTTGTGATTTTATCGATCGTTAAAATATTTTTCTATTGTGTTTTTGATTAGAGCGATCCTTAAGAATTATCATAATCATAATAATCATAATTAAATATAATATAAGTATTCATACATATTTTTAACTTAATATCGTACTTGAAAATTGAAAAGAAAAATAATGGCAGGTTAACTGAAATTTTGTTGTTAAAGCTACAAAATATAGGTTATTTTTTACATTGAGTCATATTTTGTTCTATGATAACGATATCTTGTCTAGTAACACAAGATTGCGCTTTACAAACAGAAATCTTCATACAAAAAAACGTAAACGTACCTCGCCTCTCGAAAGAGGCATGTTATTTGAGTATCTCAATAATTTAACAAAATCCTCACAGTGATTCATTTGCACCATATTGAGACAATCGAATTAAGCCAAAGTTAGAGATAACTTTGTGATTTTATCGATCGTTAAAATATTTTTCTCTTGTAAAACACTTGATTAAAGTGATCCTTAAGAATTCTAATATAAGTATTCATACATATTTTTATCTTAATATCGTACTTGATTAACTCATCAAAAAGATTGTCATTCTGCAGCAGGCGCGGCCTTAATTAGCTTAATTATGCTCTACTACAATGCGAATTAGGATAATTTGATTAAGGATTATCTTAGTTGAGGTTCAACTTGAAGTTTATGTTATAACTTAATCTGGGCATGGTACACCACACCCGTGATATTCGCCAGGGCCCTACACGTTAATAATGATTATGGTGTCACGCTGTCTCTAGAGGTCGAAGATTGGTGTCCGAGCAAATGAAACAACATGATTATGGTGATGAACGATGGGACGATGAAGCCGAAATTAGTAGGCTTTGTTAGTAGTAAAGCTTTTTTGTGAGAGTTCGTCCAGTGAAGTTCTACCACCATACCTATTTCTGCCGCAAAGCAGTAGTGCTCACATTGCTGTGTTCCGGTTTGAAGTGACGCTGATTAAATTACAGGCAGATGAGACGTGAACTATGGGGTGATGCATTGCAATAGGAGGAACCCGTTCCTTGACACAATTTAAAAAAAAAACACAGCAAAATTGTATCTTATTCTATCGCGAAAAAAGGGAAGTACGAAAATAATATCAAAATCGATAGGGTTTTCGAGTGCTGAAAAAGATATGTACAGACCGTTCGCCGTAAGATGTCCCCTGCCAATGGAGTATTTATTTTTTCTATGGTTGGCACTATTACCAAGACAACTAACTGAACGCAGACTACACATACTTAACGCAGGGCGGTGAACGGTCTGTAGTGTTCATAGATTTTTCAGCGTAGCGAAAATTCTAAGTCTATGGTAGTGTTCCTCTAATAACGAACAGTCCATTAATCAATTTTTTTTTAGAAGGACGCGTTTATTTGTTTAAAACTGTTGGTGAATTACAGAACTTAAAATAGGTATGCCTACGATTCCTCAAAAATATACACCACAGAATAAAACAGCCATAATTCTTGGCCTTACACACAAGCTCAAAGTCGGGAAACGGGCTATGGAGAGAGCTATACCTAGAAATTCACCAAAAAAAACACAAACGAGTTTTTTTATTCATTAATTCTCTATTACATTTGATTGACGGAACATTTAGATGGCCCACCTGATGTAAAGTTGGTAACCTCTGCCTATAACGATGCATTACTTCGTAGGTCCTCATAGGTAGGGAGAACCGTAGAGGAACCAAGATCACCGCTCTCAGTTTTGGCAAGTTGGAGTTGAAGGCAATGGGCAGTCCATATAGCTCGCAGAAACGACACCTTTTGGGAAATAAAGGTTCTCGAGTGGCGACCAGGAACCGGATGCAAAGGCCCCCCTCTCAATGGATTGTCGACATTATAAAGGTCGCAGGAAATCAGTGAATAGAAGCAGCTCAAGACTCTTCCTCGTGGAAGACGACGGGAGACCTACTATAGACTGATGATGATCATGAATAAAACAGTAATAAAACCCGATAAAAAGCTCATAACATAATGAATTAGCAACCGTCAAAGGAAGTATGGTACGGAAGGTAAGATAGCGAAAAAAAAAACCTTTCAACGTTTCCAAGTTTTTAACGGCAAACCATTTCTGAAAAAACACACGCGAATTTGAACTTTTAAGCGAAGAGTTTAAGTATAAATTGCTTAGCAATCCAGCAGCGGTAAGCCCTCATAAATTTATAGCAAACGTGATATTAATTACGAGGCGCTTTCCGACTACCCACAAATTGTACTTATTACATATATTGTAACGCCAGATACAACGTTTCGACGTTTAGTCACGGAGCAATATAACCTACAGGGAGACAGTTCCCTAAGAGCGTCAATTATATTAGTCTATTTTTGTAGGGCTGTCACACGAGGAAATAAATTTAATTGAATAGTTAGGTAAATAAATAGTTTGCTAATTATCCTTCTAATATTATTAACGCGAAAGTTTGTAAGTATGGATGGTTGGATGGATGGATGTATCTTTGTTACTCTTTCACGTAAAAACTACTGGATGGATTTCGATGAAATTTGGAATGGAGATAACTGGACTCCCGGAATAAAATATAGGCACATTTTTATCCCGATACTCCCACGGGATCGAGACCTATGCGGAAAACACCGCGGGGCGCAGCAGCAATGCGAAGACTTTTCATCCAATGTACCAGGCGAGCAGCAGAATGCAGGAGTAATTTTGTAACCGAATATCTGGAATACCGGTGAAATGGGGGCGAAAGTTTATCCAATGTACCAGGCTAGCAGAAAAATGCAGGAGTAATCGAGACTTATGTGGATAACACCGCGGGGCGCAGCAGCAATGCGAAGAATTTTTATCGAATGTACCAGAGGAGCAGCAGAATGCAGGAGTAATTTGGTAAACGAATATCTTCCCACGGGATCGAGACCTATGCGGAAAACACCGCGGGGCGCAGCAGCAATGCGACGACTTTTCATCAAATGTACCAGGCGAGCAACAGAATGCAGGAGTAATTTGGTATCCTAATTACTCTTTCACGTAAAAACTACTGAATGGATTTGGATGAAATTTGAAATGCAGATAACTTGACTCCCGGAATAACACATAGGCCCATTTTTATCCCGATATTCCCACGGGATCGAGACTTACGCGGGTGAAACTAACTTTACCCGCGTAAGTCTAATAATAGCTTAATAATACTATCCTGCGCAGACGAAGTCGCGAGTTACAGCTAGTTTTTTTATTAAACACAAATCAAAACTGACGATAGGATGTTCTTTATTATATTCTCCAAGATTTCCACGAGCTCACTGTGTTTCCACAGTTGACAAAATCTTAAAGCGTACGTGAATTGTGTCACAAAGTGCCAATAGTTGGTAATTGTAAAAGCAATATGTATATTTATTCGCAAAAAGGCCAAATTTTATAATTGTTAAAGCCATATTGGTTGTTTTTGAGCAATGGATTTTAGGTTACAGAGCCTCATTTCTTGAAATTGGTTAGAAAAGAGCTATAACAGAAAAGACAACGTAACATACAACAACAACAACCCTAAATGATTTACTTAGCAAAATAAACAATATTTTCGTTCAAACATTGTCCGATATCGGAGGAGTAAAAGCGAGCAACTAAGTTATCCCGATTTCCTAACAGATACAGATGTCCATTTGTACCAAATCGTGTTTGCTAACTTACTTTCCTTTCGGTCGGACAATTAAGTTTTCTTTCGTGAAGTATGTTACTTCCTTATTGTTCTACTGGTACGTAATTATTGGAGTGTGGTAAGCCAATAACAGTCACTAAATATTAACGAAACGAACGGTAAGACAATGGTTTGGTATTTAGCTATTGAGCTGTGTGATTTGATATGTATTATAAGAGAAATATAAAAATTATTAGATTTGACGAGTAAAATGGGCACCTGAAAAAAAGAAATATCTAATGAATAGAATGAAGAAATTCTATGAAGGTGTATTGTTTTTTTAGTGGAATGTGGCTAGTGTGTGATTGTGTGTGTGTGTGTGTATGTATGTATATGTGTGTGTGTGTGTGTGTGTGTGTGTGTGTTTGTGTGTGTGTGGGTGTGTGTGTGTGTGTGTGTGTGTGTGTGTGTGTGTGTGCAGAAAGATCCAGGGTCTTATTGCGTAATAGACTGAAGTTCGATTTAGATGTCCAGTTTGCTATTCATTGGCGCTGCGTGTTATAAACATGTCTGCTCTTGAAAAAAAAAGCTAATGCACGCAGCGCAATGAAAAGCAAAATGGTAATATGACAGCAGGCTACGAATTCCTTTTTTGAAAAATCAAGTTCCTTTAAACTGACAGCCAAAATTTCAAAATGTAAATATGCAATACTTCGTTATTATGGGTGCTTTATATACGTTTATTACCAACCGACCAACCAAGCTGTCCACCTAGTTGGACGGTCAGTATTTTTTTTTCCAAAACCACCCACTATTGAGTCAGTGGAATTTTACTTTTTGGTCGTCCCTTTTATCTCACCAGTATACAGCGTGAGGTTCTCCTTAAATAAAACTAGTACTATTTCAGTTATTTAAAATCGAAAAATCTCGAATAGGTACCAAATTTCGAAGGAAAAATCTCAATTGAAAAATGGCATATGAAAATTGACGAATTAAAAATCTGGATGCTTCCACTCCACCCCACCAAGGCGCTCCACTGGGTGGGCAAAGTAGGGTTTAGATTCTTAAAAAAACTCGAACTATGAAGTAGGTATATGTATCATGGTATGTTTAATGTTTGTCTTCTTCTTCTGTGGGTTCAGTTGCAACAATTTTTGTCTTTAATAACGTTGTCTTTGACAAATGGACAAACATGAAAAAAACCTAAAATGGTATACCTCTTCGCAAAGAGGCTAATTTGTAATACTAGTAATTTTTACTTTTTTATTTACCTTTATAGACCAGTGGCTCGTGATATGCGAGTATACAGCGAAGTAGCAATAATAATAATCAAATTTATAAAGAAGGTAACATCGTAAGTACTTCCCACATATTGAGTGTAAGCCCATAGAAGCCTTTTGATATTTCACAGCGAGATTTAATTGCTTTTTCACCTATAAAGGGAGTTCGTACGAGTATATCTTTAATTAAAATTACGAAAGCTCTTTGCTCACCGTTTGTTGGTTATTATTTACAAAAATTGCTTCCTATTATCGGTTTAATTAAGTTGCGCATGAATGTGAAAACAAAGCTAGAAAAACGTAGTGTGATCGATGCGAGAAATTAAATCACGACCTCTTATTACTTTCAAATTGCTGAATGTAGTTCCAAATCAACAGGGGTAAGGATATGAAACAAAAATGTATAGAAAGCGATACTAAAGCCCCGTATTCACTTTAAACATTTGTTTATAAACATGGTTCCATAAACATGTTGCCGAGTTGCTGTCAACATGTTGCGGGCAACACTTGTGTTGCGGAGTTGATCACGCCAATGTTGACGTTTGTGGACGTATTTTAAAACAAGTTTTAAACATTTTATGTAACAGATTTCGACAAAATCAACTATAATAACATCACTACTTCCTCGGGCAACATTTTGACGCAGACTGGCGTGTGGACGGGAAGTATGACTGTAAACATTGTTGGCAATAACTTTGATGTTGAAAAACTTTGGTGTTGAGCAACTGTTCTGAAACAAATGTTTACAATGAATACGGGGCTTAACATTTTCTTTCGACGCTATCATAACAAGGGGTCAATGAATTTTTTTCGCTATCAGTTTGAAATCTGCTTCTATCGTATCAAATGGTTTGCCATTTTTTTATACGATTTTAGAGTAAAAAGTAGTCACTTCTATAACATTGCCTGTGGCTTTGTTAAGGTCCTCCCTTGTGCAGGTGGTGGGTCACAACTTGTGACCTCACTTGCTAACTTGTTCCTTGTGACTCACAAGGAACAAGTGAGCAAGTGAGGATTGGACTGAATGGTAGCTCGGCAGTCATATTCAGTCCGGGAAGAGTCTCGCATTCCCCATTTGCAAAGGAATTAGGTTGGAATTACTTACAGTGTCACAAAATCTGTCCTAGATCCTATTTTGGACATTTATCCTTCTCAAAATAGGTAGTAGCTACGTCTCCGTCTATCTCCAGCTTTCGCATAACTATTTTAGACTATTTTAGACTTACTTCTTGCACGTTTTAATTTTTGAAACTTTTGGCAAACATTTAGAAAATTTATAAATTACTGTTTTAAGTTAGTGAAATAATCATCAGAATTTATCCAAACTCAAAAGGGCATTTTTAATTTTATTTTTATCTGGCGCCTTAATTAAATTTAGTTTTTTAGTGTTTTATTTATAAGCAATTTACTGTACTAACATAATTTAAGTTATTATTCTTTTTCTGTTACTAAACCAATATGGATCAATGGTCTGAAATAAAAATTTATATTATTATTATTATAACGCACTTCATGTCACTTTTGTATAAGTACTACTTAAATATTTTGTGTTATAAGGCAGTGTATGCCATATTAAAGCGTGTTGTAATTTGTCGTATTCAATTGTTAACTTAATATTGGTTTACCAACAGATCGGAATGTTGACCACAACCAGTGAATGAAAAATCTATTAATGGCTGGGTGAGCGGACGATTACTATTTACTTTGGTACTGAATTAACTGCATCTGCTTTGTGTACCACATCATCATCATCATCAACCTATAGAAGTCCGCTGCTGCATAAAGAATGCTACGATGAACTGTGTTGGTCACCTCTATCCACAGACTTCCTTCGACCTTTAGTTAATCTCCAAGTTTTGGACACGTTGGTCCATCGATAGGAGAGAGGAGTCTACCCACGCTGCATTTTCAGGTTCGTGGTCGCCACTATAGAACCTTCTCAACGCATTATCTAACGGTTGTCAGTTCAGCCGGCCTAGCCAAGTGGCATTCGCTTCGAAGCGATTCTATTTCTACAGTCGTAATACAATAAACCACGCGATAAATAAATAATAAATAAATAAATAAATAATGCTGGACAGTTTAATCAACATTATCTAGCCCCAATCTAAGCAGAGCTTGTGTTATGGGTACTATATTACTGATATACTTAATACAGTATATTACATAGATAGATATTTTTTATTATACATAAAAAATACCTAGAACACCCTGAACAAATATCTGCGATCGCACAAATATTTGTTGCGAGGCATTGCGTGATATTTCGATAGCTTACGTCAATCTCATACATTGTTCGCTTTTCTACTAGCGACATCGCTAATAGAACTACGGCCTCTGGGCTGTCGACTTGCTTATTCTAAGAGCTATGTCGATGAGCTTGCTTATTCTACGGATCTCTTTATTGCGGATTATACCACGTAGTGAAACTCTGAGCATAGCTCTCTCATAATTTCTGTCGAAACTGCGAGTGACTTTGTAAGCAGCTTGACATATCCAATATCATTGTAATATTATACCTATCGCTTCACGCTTCAATACTTCCCCTGAAACCCTGCTACTTAAATATTAAGCACAACTACATTACTTCGGTTCATAATCTCACCATTAGGTACCGGTGACCACAGCTACAATAATAACACCTAGTTCGTATGAGGCAACCCATTAAGCCATGCAGAAATCATATGTCCAACGTATGTTGTTACAATGACAATTAATGTGAGTGAATGAATGAATAAAATTACTATTAATTGTACACTTTAACAACCAGATAAGATTTACACATTTAACAGTTAAATAAGACAATTAATTGTGTGTGTGGAAAAAAAATGCCCAGTGTTGCCACCATGATTTTATTCCGGGGTGAAAAACCAACTTTATAATTACACTTTGTTGTCTCGGGCGATATCATTCCTATGAACACACAAATAGACATTGCAAAGAAAACAAAAGAAATTAAGAATTGTTACAAAAAGATGAAAGAATCAAAAATATTATTTCAGACTGCATGCGAGAAAAAACTACTAATAAGTGCATGGAAAATCTGCCTTGTTTATAATTTTTTATTCAAATTGTTACACTAAATATCTATTATTGCCGCATTGTGTGTTGTTTAATGAATAATTACTTGACAGTACAAAACCTGGTGAGTTGCGAATCTGGTAAGTCGATAATATGGAAGTGGTATACCACACCACTGTACAGGGTACAGTGTGTGTGTGGTGTACAGTGGTGGTGGTGACGCGAGGATTATTTGTTTTGCGGAGGTCAAATGTTGTGTTCTACTTCATGCTTTAAGTTTCCAGCTGTTTACACTATTAACTGTGGTATGACCCTATTACCTAGTGGCTTCTGAACGACACAGTAGCAGAACGCAAACTTTGCTCTGCACATATTAATTCCAAGTTTCACCGTGTTCATATTTGATGAGGATCTTAGCTGCAGCGTTGTGTTAAGGTAGTAAGCGGTCTGGGCTATGCGGGCTTTGGAGTGGAGTTGATTTAAAAGTGGTTTACTGTACCATGCTCGACTTGATGCTCTGCGTCTAGATAATAAGGGGTGTCGTATGACGTTTGCATTTTGTGAAATTACTTCGAAAATCATACCCGAACTACGTAGTCTAGGTTTGTAGTGGTATTTAAGTTATATACAACTTTAATACAAAGGCTGATGGTTTGTTTTCCGAAGTCAACTCTATAGTTCGATGTTATGTCAAAAATGTCAAAGTCTCGGACTATCTCTGGTTTTTCTTAAACCAGGCAGCCCCCTAGTTTAACAATGTTCTAAAAATTTACAGTTAATTGCTTGTTGGATAGAAGTTCGTCATCTCGATTGTGATGACACTCTGATACAAGATCCGTCAGTTCGACACGTCGGAAATATGTGTAGTTTAGAAAATTAACAATCTGCTTTTGTGTTAAAGTTTTATGTAACTTTAATACCGTGACAATCCTAGACTACTTAGTTCGGGTTTAAACCTGGACTAATTTAGTTTTTTTATAATAAGGCCGAAAGAGTTTATCTATCTATCTATCAAAGGGTAGTAAACTGCGGCAGGTACAGTCAAACAAATAATTTCTTAGCACAATTAGCCACATCGTGAAACTTTTGTACAATAATATTATTTCATCAGAGCCTTTGTGTAGGATGCGCGGGCGCCAATGTCGTCATGATCCGATGACCATAGCAAGCAAATACCACGCTCTTAAGGCGCTATAGGTTCAACGAACATTAATGTATGAGGCGAAGAAGGCGAGCGCACGCTGTGATACCGTGTTTTGATGTATAAAAAAATTATATAAAAATGTCGTAAAAAGTTTTGTTTGATTTTGTTGATGAATTCACTACCTCAAATGATAACTAACATGTAACCAAATGTTTAAAAAATTAAAACGTGAGAGAAGTGAGTGAAAAATAGCATTTAAATTTTAAAAAGGAGGTATCTTTGTTATTTTTTTTTATCGAGTGAAGTAATTCAAATATTGTATTGAATTATTGATTTCACTAGATAAAAAGCTCAAAAATATCATATATTTTTTTCTTCACAGAAAACTATGAAAATTCTTATCAAAAACTTTAAAATTCTAGAGACATTTGAGAACCTATCGCGCCTTAAGCGAATGGACACTTTTACCATACCAGTTTCCGTTTATTTTAGTGTTGAACAGCCGTGCTTGTCCAGAATAGACCCTATGTCTCCTCCCGTGGATGTCGCAAAAGCCGACCAAGGGTAGCTTCACAGCTTACATCAGCTTGGGTAGCAGCATCCACCTGAGTACCAATACTGCGAACACCAATCTGCTTGCGAAGCGTGGTGATTATGGGAAATTCCCCCATAAATTGGCCCTCCTAAAACCCGTTTTAGGTCCCTCCTTCGATAAGAGAAAACATTAAACGTAAATTTTTATACTATTCAGTAGGTAATCACATTACTTACATTAATATAAGATAATTTATTTTGTATATTTGCTTATTTAGAAGCAAAACACGGTTTTATCATTTGTCGCTTACATCAGTTACTTCCGAGCTGAAGAAATCTATACCACATCTCTTCCAGGGTTCAAGTGAGGAATAGCGCTGTCACTTTCTTGCAGCTATTGTTTTCTTGCTAGACTCCGCCCATTAGGTATTTTAACATATCTCCTTAAGCAGTGAAACTGAGAAGCTGTTATATTCAAGGACCTTGAAGCTTCGTAAGCCGGTCTCGAGTGGCGTCTAGCACATGACACGGTGTCGCGTGGGCCGGGTAACAAGACCCTGACAAATCCACGCTGATCGGGCAAACTGACTCCTTTTCATCGAACTGAGACGAGGCTTTAACGGTTTCAAGAGTTTGAGACAAGGATTACGACTGTTTTGAATATTGTAAAAGCAATTATAATGCCCAGTTTGTAGAGACGTACCTCGGTTCTTTCGCCATTCTCAGGTAAACTATAACTTAAGCTATTTCACGAAATAGAAGAGAGGTACGGAAAAATAGGTCCAAGGTCTCAACTTTTTTTATTTTTTATTATTTATATTATGAGTTGACAAACAAGCAGTCGGCCCCCGCCTGATGTAAAGCAGTCACGGCCGCCTATGGACATCTGCAACACCCACAGTATTGCAAACGCGCTGCCTACCATGATGATTGAACAATATGATTGAATAGAAGGCAATCAAGTTACCTGCTGGGGCCTATTTCTTAAAACAAGTTACAAGCTATGGGTATGTAGCCATGGTTACGCGTGATTTCCCTTGAAAAATATAGTGTGTGTCAAATCCGACGCGCAACTGGAGTTTACTCTAAACGTCGACTCGACATACCTGACATATCTGATGGATGAAAACAAAACGACTTCCACGTTTTGTTAACGCTCGACTTTACGTTTTTACTCCCCCCCCCATCTATTTGCGTACCGTGAGCCTTATATGTAAATCGATTCTTAAGAAGTAAACCCCAATAACAAAATATACACGTTACCATAAATTGTAAGCATTGTGAAATGGGCCCCTGGTGGGCGTACCACGTGATTTGCGCAATAGAATAGTACGCGCGCCAGGGTTCAACTGATTTGCCGCTAACTAAAGATACTAAAGATTACTAAGATTGGTAATTTTGCGTTATACCCCACCTTAATCTGTGCCCTTACTAGAAAAATAGACGCTTTCGGAAATTTTAAAAGTCATACATAGATGAGGACCAGAAATATTTGGGTAGCATAAACAAATGTATGTAGTAGTAGGTACCTAACCTAGGTTCAATTTTAAAAGGGAAGCCCACAGGAACCTTGTTACGTGAACCCTTCGCCACTGTGTGGTACCATTTGAGGTCAGTGGGTACCATGATACTCGTAGTTCCTGATACCCACGACACAGGGAATTCTAGTGTGGGATCAGGATTACAATGCGCTAGTGGGTAAAAAAAAGACATACTATTTTCTAAGCATACCGTGGGCTTGTGCCAAATACATAGTTTGGGCTTGCCTGAATACCCCCTCAGATTATGTGCTTCATGGGGAATACAATAATTGTAACTTTAAGGTGGATTCTCACGCTGGCGCCGCGAAATTCAATTTTTTTGGTGTTTTTCGCCCATTACAGCTCATCAACACCTCTTCAGATATCGAAAGTTAACTTCGCGAGAACTAGGAGTATTAATACACATGTTTTAATGGATAGTATCTCATAAATATCATCAGTTTAGCTACGATCCCCTAAACACATTTTTACAGTGTTTGAAGTGCAGAGCACTAAAATAATTATATAACCGTGTATATTTGTGTAATTATAAACAATAACCTAATTCTTAAGTCTTACTAACAAATGGACCTTGTGATATCTGAATAAAATAAATAAATTTATATATTACATAATAATATGTACACCTGTTACACAAAGGTACACAAACAAAATTAAAATTAAATTTCACTGCTTTTGGTACAGCGTTTGTGCTGGATGAGATACAAGAAAATATCCAGCTTAGATTCTAAGCCAAAAACAGATATTTCATACGAAGACAATATAATTGGTACGACTCACCCTTTTAGTAAGCCATGTGTTCTAACCGCATTACCCAGGTGTGGCAAACACTCAAACTAACCAGATAACAAAAAGTGAAATCAAATTACGGCGACACAAAGCCTTCACCAGACTTCTTAGCATTCAAACATCCAACAAAAGAACTCGTATCCAACAAATGTAACGCAAGCGTACGCCATTAGCGAGGACGGTAAAAAGTGGCTCGACACCGACACGTGTACCGAGTCCGACCATTTGCGTTTGTGAGGTGTGTTTGGACAGGTGAGCTACTTGCTCTAGTTACTAAAAAGTAAAAAGCAATAGAAACTATAGTCCGACTACGGTGAACCACAACATTAGATACTTATTGACATGTGAGGCTAACTATTAATTGAATACCTACTGTACTTAATATTATAATAATTATTTATGTTTAATTTGTACTGTAAATTTAATATCGCCTCTTTACAGCGTATCATTTTTAATTTATTTTATCATTAGAAAAATAATATTAATAATATATTTTATAAAAATAAGCTTAACATTTAAATCAATTAAATGTATGAAGTACTTAGATATACCACAGTTTGTAAAAATAATTGACGGGTCATCATAGTTCGTTACGCTTAGCATAAGTATATATTATACTAGCGACTCGCCCCGGCTTCGCCCGGGTAGCGCCCGGTGACCCCCCCCCTCTTACCCCCCCCCCCCCCCCCCCCTATGTGCTTCTCATGGTTCCAAGCTACCTCGCCACCAATTTTCAGCCAAATCGGTTCACCCGTTCTTGAGTTATAAGTGGTATGATCAACACGACTTTGATTTATTTATATAGATATGTGTGTGTATCATCTATGACAATAAATGAATTCAATTCAATTCTTACTGCACAATATTTAACGTGTATAATTTCTTGCAAAATGTAAATAAAAAGCTCAATGAACTTAGAATATTCTCCTCTTTCATTTGACATACCAATGGATACGAAGGCAAAAAAAATACCCAATTTTTTAGATGTAACGTCTATCATATTGATTTAACATGTAGCCTATGCCACCCGGACCATAATAACGAATGGATTGACACCTTGTTCATCAAAATCGGATGAGTAGTATAGGCGCTACGGTAGAACATACATAAATACGAACATATACATATACCTACGTTAATGTGAAAGCCAGTACAATAAACCAGTCTCAACGCGGCAGAGCACAAGCCGGAAGGTCATTTCACACAATGACTGGTTGTAGTTCAAAATCCCTACAATGACTTAGATACCCGAGATACGTAAAAAGATAAGGGTGTTGAATTTTTAGGGGCCTTGTCAACTTACGAAGTGTCAGTCATCAGTGTGACGAATTGTCGCACTTAGAGTCGGGTTACGGCGTCTAAAGTGGGCTTTATATTATGACACACTTTTCATAGCTAGATAAGGAGTTAGCGAGTATGTATTATGGTAAATTGCAACGTGAATTTGCATCTCTTGTGTTACTGTAGTAGAATATGAATAAGATACACATGTGTTTAAGGAGCTATAGGTTCAATCAGTTTCAACGAGCATTTTTGAAGAAGGCGAGCTCTGATACCGTGTTTTCTGTATGAAAAAATATTGTAAAAATGCCTTTTAGAGTTTTGTTAAACTTTGTTTATGACTTCACTAACTCAAATAGTAATTAATAAGTAACCAAATGTTACAAAAAATAAAACTTGTAAGAAGTAAGTCGAAAATGGTTTCCCAAGTGTAAAAAAAAGTGGAAACATTGAAAAAAAAAACGACTGGTGTAATTCAAATAATGTATTGGATTTATGATTTCACTAGATAAAAAGCTTAAGACTACCATATATTTTTTCATCTTAAAAACTGTAAGACCTCCTTTCAAAAACTTAAAAATTCTAGAGCTCATTATAGACATGCTGTGAACCTATTGCGCCTTGAGAAAAGAAAACAAACACCTTCAAAAAGTTGTAAATAATTTTCATAACTGTAAGACGAAACACAAGAACCCCTTAAATACTTCATAAATAAATAAATATATATGTGAACAGGAGCAAGGTCATATTTTACTAAAGCTAAGATCATTTACTTGTCAAGACAATAGACAAAACTTTTGATTTATTAAGCGTAATTCTTTTTCATGAACGGTTATTATTTTTATGCTACGAGATTCACAGACTTAGCTTTAATATAGGTTCGTCTGAGCTATTTCAAAAGGTGCCCTTGTAGTAGCTCTATAAAGTAAACATTTTGAACCTTATATTATGGAAATAAGTAACAAAATTGGTTGACTTTGATTGAACTGTACAATGAACTGAAACATTTATTGTTATAAAAAGTGTATTCTTTGCGTTAAAGGTCGGGAGCTTTAATATAATAGAGTATTTGAAGGTGTACTGAAGCATTGTTCACTAAATATGAGCCAAAATTGTTGCTTTTGTAGCGCCGAGGAGTGAAACGAACGCCCGTATAGTCGATAGAAGTTGTATTGATACTTTATCAGATGAACGGAGTGCAAGCAGCCTCTACTTTGTATCCATTCACCACACTTGTTTTATCCAGCAAAGGTCAAGAAGACTAATTTTATTTTTTTATAATCATGAACACCCTTTCATCATTAATTTTATAAAAATGTTTTTTTATGGGGATATATCGGTTCACTCGCCTTGAAAAAGACTCTTGAAATCGAGTCGATACTGTCAGTGCATACACCGATATAACTAAACGTAAAAAAAAAACGTTTTTATACAATTTATGTTTGTTTTTTTATAGCATAACCCTATCATCACTTGAATTATCTTTGTTTTTTTAATTACCTTCTTCTTCATCAGCCGACAGACGTCCACTGCTGGACATGGCCTCCCCCATAAAACCCAACAGGGGGATTTGCCATAATCATCACGCTTGGCAGGGGATTGGTGATCGCAGTATTAGTGTTAGGTACTTATATAATTGCTGGCAATCCCCTGGCGTAATCCCTTGGTCGTCTTTCACGACATCCACTAACTAGGCTTGGATCACCACGGCAAAAATTACCTTAGAACTTGTATTAAATTAGAAGTTTGACTTTAAGATTAATAAACTATAACACCTGATATAATGCTTTTATACAAAAAAACTGAATTAATTAATAAGTCTTTTGTTGATAAATATTTTTCGTCAGCCGTCAGCCGAATGCTTCCCAACAGGTGGGCGAACATCAGCACACCCTGGATACCTGAAGGACGGCGACCTCGGGGTCGGCCGAGAAAGCGTTGGCGGGACGATCTTGTTGGTTTTGAAAAGGAGTGGTGGGGACTGCCAGGGACAGGGACAAGTGGAGGAATTTGGGGGAGACCTTTGTCCAGAAGTGGGACAATAAAGGTTAAGAAAAAAAAAAATGCTTTTATGAAATTTGTGAACGGACCCGTATGATAAACGGTCAGACTACTACTATCCATCGAAGAGTTTCATTGTCCACCTTCCCTCTCCATTATCAAATTAGCTCACTGTCACCATAATATTGTATTGTCATCGGAACTTGACCAGTATGCCAAATTTCATCTAAACGGGTGAGGATAACTGCCTATTATTTATTCTGTGAAACTGCTTTAAAATTCAGTTGCATGATTTTACCCGATACATACAAACACGGCTAGTTAAATAAAAGCTTGTAAAAACGGATCAATAGTTGTTCCATATTATGTGTATACAGATCCCCTTTTATGTATAATTGATGGCAAGACTCATTTAGTCGTATTAGACGAGACTGATATTTTGGCCAGATCTGACAAGAGCCTGCTGTTTTTGAAGCCGTTTAAAATATGTAAATT
Organism: Operophtera brumata; assembly: GCA_932527175.1. Taxonomy (NCBI): domain Eukaryota; kingdom Metazoa; phylum Arthropoda; class Insecta; order Lepidoptera; family Geometridae; genus Operophtera; species Operophtera brumata. The sequence goes on along the minus strand of OW052231.1, from coordinate 5,542,008 downwards.
CATAATAATTCGACACCGAAATTGCGCATTAAGACGCACGTTTAAGTCGCAGTCTCAGGTATTTATAAATTCAAATCTGAATCCTGAACGCAATCTCCTGGCTGCGGCATGAAACCATGGCTTATTTCACGCACGCAAAATGTATAATTAACTTTATATTAACATACAGTGTAGACAAGGCTTTACGAGATTAGATGGGATCTTCCGATGGGCTGACGTAACATCTCGGCAGGCGTGTGTCACATCAAGTCAGCTTGCAATGTAAAACAAGCCTAAAACCCCTGACTTAAGATTCGGAATAGATATTCGTGTAATTTTGATAAATGGAATTGGTGCAGTCATACGCTGACTTTAAGTTTCAATATTGGTCATGCAGGCTGGATTATACGAGCCCTGGGTTCAGTAGCCCAGTCACAGGGTTTGTATAGACGCGATTCATTGAACTAGTCAGTATGCTGATGCTGTAATTTTTTGAGACTGGTGCTTGCACTGAATGCAATAACATTTTGCTCTGGCTGTACTTATAATGTAAATTGTTCCCAGAAAATTTTGGCTACCTATCTTTTTGGGCCACAACGATAATTATGACAAACTGCGTAGATCTACCAAATCTTGATATTTAAATCTATAAACCCAATAGACAATCAGTGAAACAGTTTTGCTGGAATTATGTGTCGACGACCGTTCGTCGTGGCATTCTATTGGGAGGCCTATGTCCAGCAGTGGACTTCTATAAGTGTTTGTTCTTCTTCTTAGGCTGAAGATGATTAGTGTCGATATTCGTATCATTGGAGTGAGACTTTTGAGCATAGCACAATTATTTATTCTGTGATCTCGGCAAAGATCACGCATGAGATACGGAAAATGTCGAACATTTTCTCGTGAATTTTCATAAGGAGAGCTGATTACGTTGATATTGTTTGGAAAGTTTTTGTAAATTTAACCAGCCTTTTTAGCGGCCTTGTTTACAAACAGTATTTAGTTTTTAATATTTTGTAATAATGTCTGGATGACAAAAAATACCGCGTAACTATGCGAAAAAACATCATAATTAACAGTCAAATACACAGTCCTGATCGCACACTAGGATTCCCTGTGTCATCGCTATCAGGAACTACCACCATGGTACCACAACAAACAAACCAGAAACAAATATTGGCAGCTCATGCAAACATTTGTTCCGTAGCGGGAATCGAACCCGAACCTCTCGCATCTCAAGCAGGCTGCCCGCCACGGCGTCGTCAAAAATATTCGGCGTTGTCTGTCTTGGTCACTCTGTCTGCACTTTGAATGACAGCGCCCTGAACGCGTTGTTGAACTGAGCACGGAGGGTGCTCAGTGACCTTCGCTTGAGGGTGCTCAATGCCGCCTTGTGCCGTCATACCTCGCAACAACCGAAGTCAAAAGATATAAGTAATTAATTTGTAAAAATAAAAATAAACATCAACGCAATGAAACGGCTGAACCGATTTTGATCAAACATAGCTAAGAACACACCCGACCAATTCAACTTTAAACAAAAAAAACGGTTCATCCGTACGGGAGCTACGATGCCACAGACAGACACACACACAGACACGTCAAACTTATAACACCCCGTCGTTTTTGCGTCGGGGGTTAAAAATACAGGTCACAGGAATCACCAAATACACGTACATAAAAGAATTCAAGTGTGTAAAACGCAGTGGCGCAAATAACATCGGTTTCAATACAAAACAGCCCGGAAACACGTCTCACTACTTCAGATCTATATGGTGCTACCTACCCAAAGACTTTCTAATAACTCTAAGATGGACTTCCAGCATTTCATACACTTTCAACGCCAAAATATGTCACCTTTGAAAATACGAACGATCGCAAATGAGTTCGATACACTGCCGGTTTACACTCTAGTCCCTTCAAATGTGTTTCAAAAAAAAAGGAGGGAAAAAACTTGAGAGAATCTTTTATTTTTATGCATTTTGTTTCTTTTTTGGTTCGGATACTTTTTAAGGGCCGACCACGCATTTACTTTGAGGTCAGTGGTACCATACCAGTGGTATAGTGAGTGGTGTGGTTACCATACCATTTACTGGTACATACACAACCCAGGTGATACCATACACAACCCAGAGTTAATAAGAACAAGCACTGGGGCAGATTCATTTATTTATCTCAGTCTTACAAACATATTTTGTAAACAAGCCACAATAACAATGTTTGGATTGACAACAAATACACTTACCGTAAAAGGAAATACATTTAAGGCCTCCCGATGTTTTCGTCTCAATAACTCGATTCGCCATAACGGCATCAATGGCCCGCCTCATTGGCTTGCTTTGTACAATTCTGACAGAGTAAATTGGATAATGTGTGGATGTTATCGTTGTTTGTTATAAAAAGAATACGTTTTTAGTTGAAAATCAATTTTTCAAAACAAGCGTATATTTAATGTACTTCCGAATGATGATGATGAAATTAGTAATCAAGTAATCAAGACTGTGAGCTGATCAAAATGAGCCTAAGCACGAACAGTCTACTATTTTCTATGAAGGACCTCCGTTATCCACCGTCTCTATCATAAGATCAGGAGGGTAATTCTCGTGCTTTAGAGATTAAGTCGAATTAGACATGTCGAAACAAGATGGCGAATGTCGAATAAAATCTTAATTTGCTATTCTCGTGAAACAGACAAACAGACATAAGTCTACCAAAATCATTCAAATCGAATACGATTTGATGGTTATTGTGACATTTTCGTGACATTTTTTGTAGACATTCATGCTTCGACATTATCTCTAATTTAGAGATAATCTCTACAATCCGAGAATTGGCCTCCAGCTCGCTCGCATAATATTCTCATCGAAACTTGACAGGCATGCAAAATATATTTGTAATAAGTACTAGCATTTATAAAATTAGTGATCAGAACTGCGTACTGGTCAAAATGAGCCAAAACACGACCAGTCTACTATTAACCGGAGGAGTTCCGCTGTCCATCCACCTTCCGTCTCCATCATCAGACCATCGCTGTCACCATAATAATATGTATTGTATTGTTTTAGACAGTTATGCCGAATTTCACCTCAATCGAACACCGGGAAGTAGTCGAAAATAAGATCGCTGGTATTCTCCATCACTAACTAACATGCTGACTAACAGTTCAAGTTCAATAAAAGCTTGTAAATATAAAAGTCGAATCTTAGTTTATATTGCATAAGCATCCTGTTTTGAGCTATGCTTAAAGTTTCAAGTATACTAGCTCATCCAGAAGTTAGTTATATTTTAGGAGTTATTTCCATAGTTGTATCCATCTTTTCTGCTGTATACTGAGCATACCAACATGTTAGCTATGACTCAGTGGAGTTCTAAACTACGATCAGTCAAAGTTCAGTTATTATGTTAAACGTGCTGCTAGATTGTTATCTGTGTAAACGAGTTTCTGATAGTTCGATAACATTAAACTGCGCAACTACTATACTAACTTTTTGTGTTGGTTTTAAGATACACAACCTAGTAAGTATGCCAGTTAAGGCAAAAGCCGTGACCGGTCCAGCCAAAAAATGGCCCCCTTTTTATTTGAAACAAATTGGCAAAGCATACGGCCTTTATAGACACCGGCAACATTGTCGATGCGCTGCCTACCCTGAAGGAAAATGCCCTGCCCCTCCGTCTCCTCCCGTGAATGTCCTAAAAGCCGACTAATGCCGCCTGCCAAGCGTGGTGATTATAGCATGCATTGTAAGGGGAGGCCTCCGGTGGATGTCTAAAGGCTGATTATGGTGAAGCCAGTTTCGAATCAAATAAATCGAAATTGCTGAGTTGAGATGAAGGAATTCGAAAGTATTTTACTTATGGAGAACTGCTGCTATCGTTTACTTAAAATGTTCAACACAACTGAGACAAAAAGAGGCAATACATACTGACATCACTAGGGTAGGTTTTCACCAACACATTAACGGACTTTTAAACGACTGTTTAGCTTAAACAACTCTTTTTGACAGATGTTTTCATACGTTATCTGTCACTTTGACGATTGGTTACCACCGATTTATTTGTTCGTGAACTTGGGCCTTAGTACCATTAATGATACTGTCTAATGGTACTAATGGTAATACACCTATGTGTCATTAGTACCATCAATTTTACTTGCTTAACACGTGTTTTCACTAGTACCATAAATGGCACTAGCGACACTACTTACCGTTTAAAGTACCGTTGATGTATGGGTAGAAAATGCAGGCAGTCCTTCGTATTAGACCAAAAAATTATGTTTATTTAAATGTTTAGACAAAATCCTGGCGCCATATGTGAAACAAAGCAACGCCATGATCTAAGCGATTCATCCATCATCCTGTGACATTTAAATCCCATGCTCCAGGAAAATCTGGCACATTCTATAAATAAACCTCTAAAAAGTGAAACCGGAATACATTTCACATCAAAAAACAACAGGCAAAAATGTTTTCCCTCGCTGTTTATATTTGATTACACGATAGGAGTTCTGGGAAGTGAGATGAGTATGAAGCAGGGATTGCCAACTATTTTCATACAATTAGTTCCTGTCTTATCTTAACTATAGGACAAAATTGGACATAATATTGTATGGATGGGCTCAACGTCATCTCAAGTCAGTCCGATTCTGGCTGATACAAATACTGACGTCAAAAAACCAGAAGCTTGATAAAATGATGTAGAATGCTTGGCCACAGATATAGCCACTTGCGCAAGAGTATAATCACTACGATGTATATCACATTGTTGAACAATGTTAAATGAAGCTGGTACATATAACTGAACATATAATTGAGCGTCAATATAATGCAATATTTACGCTAATGCTCTCTGCCGTTTAGAATATTATAAGTTACGACAAAAGAGGTTTTTGTTTTCATTTGCTACGTGTAGAAAAAGGTTCGTCATCCCCGTAGGAAGTAGATACGAGTTGAGAGCGTATGTACGTCTGTAAACAGGCTTAGCTAGGGATGTACAGCTACCGCTAAAAGGATATTTATTTCTTTACGACTTTTTTTATTATTGGCAGGTTTTTCTTGTGAAGAATATGCCTTGAAATCCCTGAAGCCCTGAGCCCCTGAAATCAGCCAAAAGTACAAGTTACGAAAAAAAATTATTTTAACCAATTTTTACATTAATAAACTTTATATTAATTATACATACTACTAGTGTCCACCCACTGATTTAGCTGCTTTTTTCTGTGTGTCTGAACTTTTTTTTTTTTTTTTTTTTTTTTTAGTCGTGTTTTATCAGACTAAAAAGTAGCTCATTCCAAGTCATATTCTATCTGTTTACCAAAATTAATCGAAATTGGTTTATGCGTGATTGAGTAACAAACATAGAAACATCGAAACATCGTAATTTTGTTAATTAATATATTAGTGGGATAGATTGGGAAAGAAAGTAGAATTTAGATATGTTGGTTTCCATAGGACAAGCCGTAGGTAATAACTGAGAATATAAAACCCAGCGTTTTAAGTTTGTCGTAATGTGTTCTCAATATTATTAGTGACAACAACATGAACACGCGTAGCCATGTCATAAATCTGTGTATAACCAAGAACCTTAGCTTGTAGTAGGTATTTGAATTATATGTCACGACTTGGTCGTCATCATCTTCTTTACTAGATGGCATTTGTGTATAGTTTTCAACCACCAAAAGAAACAGAAAAAAACCCCTCCTCTCCAGTAACTGTTTGGTTTGCAAAAACTGACCAAATATTTTGTAACATTAACTTTCTATAAGAAGAATTCAGTTCCGTTCCAGTGATCCATTTCAAAATAGCGTGAATAAATTGCATTCATAAATTTCAAATACTAAACAAATGTTTTCGTTATCACAACTGCTACAAGACTTCTATTTCTAACGGTAGCCGACATATTTCAGCAGTATTTTAGTCTGCTCCACGTTGAAATGCATCAAGTCCTACCTGAGATTTCTCGAGAGAGTTTACGTACATGTCTGTAATTGTGTTGTTCCTTTCTTATGGGAACAAAGCAGAACTCAACATAGCTTCGCAATTTATTCTTATGCACTTGAAAAGCATCAAAATCACGAGGACGAACGACTTTGTAAAGATAGAAAAGACCACAGCGGGTTTTAATAGCAAAACCTAGAAAGAATTGGTTTCCCTTACTTATATTGCAATGTATGTATGCAACTTGTAAAGCCTGCTCGTTCGTCGGTCCACTCAATACTCACATTGTCTACTTTTTGAAAATTAAGTAGCCTGACTTCCCCATATATGAAATAGTACATAAATATGAATTATTTGTCAGGTGATGACGATCGATCGTGCGAATGTGGGTTGCACACATACGTGATACATCATCGTCTAGTTGCCTGAGTCTCTGTCGTCTGAGTCTTGTATTAATTTTTCTCAAACATACCTGCTTTCTGTGATGATTGCCATAATGAAATTCCCGTTGTGATAACACCACATATATGGGTTTTCATACTAACGATGCCGGCCTAGACCGGCAAGGCAAAACCAAAAGGAAGGGGAGGTTTAGCAGTGTGTGAATGTTTGTATTTACGTATGTTCCACCGTAGCTCCTTAAGTACTCTTCCGAATGATTTTAATGAAAGAATGAAGAATGATTTAATGAAGAATCGATTTTGTATTATGTCTGGATGACTAAGGCTATATTTCATACAAAATAAATCAATATGACGTATGTTACAGCCAAAGAAGGGGCTCTCTGTTTTTTCTACCATCGTATCGAGTGGTTTTCCAAATTAAAGAGGAAACATTTCTGAGTTCATTCTTAACCTTGGTAGACCTTTGTTTGAACACGATCTCACCTGTTGGTAAGTGACGATGTGGCCGCAGATGGAGCACAAAGGTCTATGCACCTATTCACTCTAGCCTTGAAGAGTCCCAGATTATACCTATTTACGTTTTGCTTTAAGATATACTTTATAAAAATATTGTACTTGCATAACTAGATAACTAATGTTGTGGTTCATCAAGATACAACAAGATACAAGATTTACATAGCGATACATGATAAGAGACACAGTCGTATCTTGGGCTATAGTTTTTATAAGTTTTGACTTGTTTCAGCCCTACCTTCGGCGACAGTAAATAAACTAATGCCAAAAGCTGTAATAACGCACTTCCATATTGCCAGCGGAAGGAGGAAAAATACAATTTAACCGACCGTGAAGTACGCGAGGTAGATTTGCCAGAAAATGTATGCTGTTATTGTTATCTGATGGGGACGGCTCATTGGTTTACTTCCGCCGGCGAAAACTCGATTTACAAGAGCTTGCATATTGCCAAGAGTTCGAATATCGACAACATTTTTGTAGGGAATTTCGGTTGGAGTTTTAATATACTACTTTTGAATGACGGAACAAGCAGATGGCCCACCTGATGTTAAGCGGTAAACCTCTGCCTATGAACAGTGCATTACCTCATAGGTCACGTCAACCTAGGACGCGCCCTATGTGGCATTGAACTGCGCCCGCCACCCTGAGACATAAAGATGAAAAGTCTCATGTGCCTGTAATTTCACCGACACCCTTACCCTTCAAACCGGAACACAGCAATGCGAGCACTACTGATTTGCGGCAGAAATAGGTATGGTGGTATTACTTCCCCGGACGGATTCAAAAAAGCTGTACTACTACTAAAACTACGACTACAACTACTCTCTTCTACTACTTCGTGTCCCAGCAGGTCAATGACCAGCTTGAGCTGTGGTGACCCTGAAAAGGAGGTGGTCCCGTGAAAAAAATATCTCAGTTAATGTTTTTAGAAGTCGGTGAGAAAGATATAGACAGTAGGTAACCTACCCACCTACATCGCGTATTCGCGAGGTTCGGGCGAACCACTAGTTTACATGTATAGATACATATATACTCGTACTTCCCTTAAGGTGAATGCTCAAGCTTGCGGCGCGAGATTCAAATTTTTTAGTGTTTTTTGCCCATTACAGCTCATCAACAATTCTTCAGATAGCAAAAGTTGAGTTCGCGAGAACTACGAGACTTAACACACTTGTTTTAATTGATAGTATCTCTTAGATATCATCAGTTTAGCTACGATACCCCTAAACAAAAAAAAACTCTGTAAAAATGTGTTTAGAGGCATCGTAGCTAAACTGATGATATTTATGAGATACTATCAATTAAAACATGTGTGTTAAGTCTCCTAGTTCTCGCGAACTCAACTTTCGCTCTCTGAAGAAGTGTTGATGAGCTGTAATGGGCTAAAAACACCAAAAAATTTGAATTTCGCGCCGCAATCGTGCGCGTCCACCTTAAGGTAATCTTACCTTGAGTACTAGTATAGCATTATTTTATCTGTGCCTTGAGCTAAGTAAGGGGTACGGGTAGCTATTATAATAGCTTTATAAAATCCTCAAAATTACAGAATTCAATGATTAAGCAGTCTATCTCGTGAATAAAGATTATGTGTGATTACAGCAGTATTTGTTTTTACAATAATATAACTTTTATATTCAAGTAGCTTTATCAAAAATCCTTCTATTTCTGTGTATTCGGCTCTAGATTTCCCTTGAGCATTTAATTTTTCCTTTTTTACTGTAAAAACTAAGGAAGGTAATAGAAGCAGTAGGGACACTTCTTTTCATTACCCAGGAGACACTTCAGATAGGTACAATCGCGTACTCATGTGGAATTAGCTTATTATTGGACACTAGATTTCGAAGGAATGTTTTGAAAAACATGGTAGTGAGTGCCGATACGGGAAATCTTCCGAAGTAACAGATTGATAACATGATTCGCAGTAGTTTATGTAGCCGTTCGGGAAAGTGGCCCTTCGGGTGCTTATGTAGTCAATTAGATATGTGGTCGTTCACGTGATGTGGCCGTTCGTAGATGTGGCCGTTCGACGGAAATGGACGTTCGCGGAAATGGATGGCTGGGAGTGGTCTGAATTCACTGCATTGGCTAGTTTCATCATGGAGAATCATGAAGTGGTGAACTTAGTTGCACTAATTATATCCCGATTTTTGACAGGCTTATATAATAAAGCGACCATACCGCATGTTCTAAGTTATCTTCTGGAGTTAGTGATAGCAGTAACTGAGAGGTGACTGATTGAGACGGATTAAAGACTATTGATGTCACGTGGTACAGTCTGATAACAGCAGATGTTATAAATCTGTTAAGATCACGTTTCGATCCCCGACCTCGCAAATTAAACCACTTACTGGTTATTTTCTGGTTACCCTTTCATTTTATTACAACACACATTTTTTTACCTATTGACAGCCCCAATCATAAATCTGTCTCATTTTCAAAACCAAAATCAACAACTAAAGCAATAAAAAGAGGCTTAACTACTTGTATTGAATAAGGTTCATACAAGTGTCGCTAAAAAAATTAAAATTGTAAAGTTTTCTATTTTATAGTGTCCAGACATCTCTGAACTCGATAGTCTTAAAGCGAAGAAACATCGGTTTCTCCAACGACACGTCTGCACTGTGAGATAGTGCTAACTACCGTCCAAGACGTCGAAAAAATAAACCACTGTCGCACCCGACGGTACTTGAAGACGGCGCGGATTAATTTTAAAATGTTGTGTTAAATTTTAACTGTCGTTTCTTTTTAATTTTGTAGAAAACTTGTTTGTATGTTGTTCTTGAGTTTGGAAACTAAGAAGGAGTTATTCGAATAGTTGACGCCTAGTCAGCCTTTTTGGATGCGAATTTTATTTTCGCGCATACTGCGGAAATTTATAGTTACGAGTATTACTTGACATGCGTCGCCACTGACATGACGTGAATGAATGAATGAATGAAAATACTTTATTGCACACCTTAAAAACAAGTTAAAATAAACACAATAATTAAACAAAAAACTAAATGTGCAATGGGCGGTCTTATCGCAAAGAAGCGATCTCTTCCAGATAACCTTTGGATGGAGAGGATGTGAACTTGCTTGTGCTTGTCTCGTTTTTTTAAAGTTGGTCAGTTTAATTGTCAGTGAGTGTCGGTTTGGGTTTAGTTCTGAAATACGGGCCTTACAACTAAAACATTTCACCTAATACATTCAACCGGTTATTAGATATTCTCAAATAAAGATACGATACAAATAAGAACGAGAATATACTCGTATTTTTAAATTACAAACTTCGAGAGTCAATCGAAAGTGGATTGGACGTGGATTCTCCACAGACTTACGTAAAAATACATATGTTGGAAATAAAAGTTCTATTGAATGTGTATCTCTACTAAGAATCTACTTATACAGTGTGTCCCACGGCCATGCTACATGGAGGATAAGTACTTTAAATATTGAAGTTGGGAAGTTTTACATAATGGAGATTTTCCTTTATTTTATAAAGTCAGTAATTTTGCATTCATTGATATTAAAAAAGTCACTTGCCTAAGCCGGGACTCGAACTAATTAATAAAAGACAGAAACGTGCCTTGTTTCATAACAAGCAGCGCCCCGCGGTTTTACCCGCGTAAGTCTCGATCCCGTGGGAATATCGGGATAAAAATGTGCCTATGTGTTATTCCGGGAGTCCAGTCTCTATTACAAATTTCATCCAAATCCATCCAGTAGTTTTTACGTGAAAGAGTAACAAAAATCTATCCATCCATCCATCCATACTTAAAAACTTTCGCGTTTATAATATTAGTAGGATTTCATGGTGTTGTTTCTTTGCTGTATTTTTATGATACCGATCGAAAGAGTGAATTACAAGGATCAATTCCTTCTCAATAACATAGTATCTCATAGAACACCATGCAATAAAGAAATAAAACACGTTTCTGCGTCTTATCTTAACTGGATTATTAGTTTGATCATTTTTTTTTTTTTTTTTTTTTTTTTTTTTTTTTATTAACTTTTTACAATGTCATTACAGTAAATAAACACCAAATCGACAAAGAAAAATAAAAATAAAACTTATAGATAAACCTACTTGCTAAGATATTTAATAGTTTCAAGATGTTTAACATGGATCGAAATGATGCATAGTTTTATACAAGTGTGTGCTCGCGAGGTCCGTTCGTAGAAATACTAGTTTTGTTTTTGCTGTGGAAAAAACGAATTCGAAATGAGGAGTTCCGTAGAACCAAGATCACCGATATAGCTCTCAGAACTAGCAATTTGAAGTGGCAATGAGCAGGCCATATATCTTACAGAACTGATAACCTTTGGGAGATAAAGGTACTCTGGAGTGGCGACCACAAACCATACGACGCAGAAGAGGAAGAGGAGGTATCCTTTCGATGGAAAACATTATAAATGTCGCAGGAAGTTTACGGGCAACGCCTAGGTTTAGTAGTGGGCTTCTATAAGCTGATGATGATTCTAATTTAAATTAAAAATCTTTATTTTAGGCTTATTGAGAAGCCCATATCAAGATAAATACCTTAGAAACTAACATATATATAAAAAAACACTTTATTTATAACTTAATCTAACACACGTGTGATCGCCGACGCGTCACGGCCCGGTACGATGATGATGACGGATGGTACGTGCATATGTAAATAGACTAGACACATAATTATCTTTTAAATAATAAAATCAGAGGCAAAACCAATTATGTGATCAAAAAGTTGTCTCGGCTACAAAACAAGTGTCAGGGCACGACCGTGTCTGCAAGCGGTCTCTCGAGAGCGCTTCACGACGACGTTCTAGAGTGCTGTGATTGCGAGCAAAATATGCTTGAATTTTAATATTGTGAATGAATAAAACGACGGTCGTGGGTCCAAGTGAATGTGTGAAACGAAAGTTGTGGTTCCAAGTGAATGTGTGAAACGAAGATTGTGGGTCCAAGTGAATGTATGAAACGAAAGTTGTGGTTCCTAGTGAATGTGTAAAACGAAAATTGTGGGTCCAAGTGAATGTATGAAACGAAGATTGTGGGTCCAAGTGAATGTATGAAACGAAGATTGTGGGTCCAAGTGAATGTATGAAACGAAGATTGTGGGTCCAAGTGAATGTATGAAACGAAGATAGCGGGTCCAAGTGAATGTGTGAAACGAAGATTGTGGGTCCAAGTGAATGTGTGAAACGAAGCTTGTGGGTCCAAGTGAATGTGTGAAACGAAGATTGTGGGTCCAAGTGAATGTGTGAAACGAAGATTGTGGGTCATGAAACATTGGGATTCCTCATTTACTTTAGGTATAGATTAGATTTAAAAAAAAATGCTTTATTTGGGTCAAAAATATGGATACAGTGTACAATGATGATGACAATATATTACAAAAAAAAAACATAACATACGCAGTGGCGACGTTCCGTTCACTCAATGAACCACTCGGTGGACAGTTTTAAGTCTGCAGTAGTACATTGATGTATTAAAGTTGGCAAGAATTGGTATATTCAATAAATTACATTCGTAGATGGGACATAAAGTTACGTGGACTGACGAACGCGTCCCTCGGGCCAGTACAATCGCAGGACATTACGCCTGTTGGGAAGTTAATGTATTGGACCTATTTACTGAATGGGACATAACGGATAAATAATTCCAATTCCGTATGGCATGGAAATGAGCTCAATAAATCTTATGATGCCAGCCGAGTAGTCTACTCAATCTTATAATGCCTGTCAATAGTCATGCGTATCATCATCATCAGCCCACACTAGTCCACTGCTGGACATAGGCCTCACCCAATAGGCGCCACTGAGCCCGGTGTTCGGCTCTCCTCATCCACTTTCTGCCGTCGCCTCTCGTAGGTCATCGCTCCACCTAGCCAGAGCGCGCCCCACGCTACGTTTGCCAAGACGCGGTCTCCACTCAAGAACTCGCTTACCCCAACGGTTGTCGGTTCTTCGGCATATATGACCAGCCCATTGCCACTTCAACAACACTTACTTCACTTTTATATGCGTATAGATAGATAGATAGATAGTTAGATAAACACTTTTATGCACACCCAACAGAAAAATAAAAAGATAAAAGTACGAAAAATAATAATAGTAATGTACAATGGGTGGTCTTATCGCTAAAAGTGATATCTTACAGACAACCGTTGGATGGACAGGATAATACAAAATCAAAAGACGGCCGTGTGCAGTGGTGGAATGAAAATGTTCGCCACCTTAGGGCCTATTTTTGGTTGTTCAATGCAAAAAGCATAGGTACTGCTTTACCGACATAGTATTGCATTGGTACTGTTTTACCGACACAGTATGTCAATATTAAGAAAATAACCTTCAGTTACCATGACAACGGATATTAGCAGCGAATGAATGACAGATAGTCTACGAATAAAATAACAAAACTTCTGGCTAACTCAATAAAAAACTGGCCAAGTGCGCATCGGACCTCGCGCTTTCAGGTTTCCGTCGTAGAAACTATTATATAATTTGTGGTTCCGTAAGAAATGTAGAAGTTATAAATTGCCTAAGTTTAGTTAATCCACACGCAAAATTAAATCTGTTTGTAATAGAAATATGAGAAAATTCTCAAAATGTTTCTATTTTCTAATATATTATAATTTTTTGGTGAAATATTCATAATAAGTATGTAAAATATTATAAAAAAAAATTGTTCCTGGGTTAAATGGAAATTAAATTGAACTTAGTAACAAAAATACAGTCTTATTCTACTTAATAAGCTCTAAAATTATTCTCTACATGCTACGACAGATTTATTTTTCCCTCCCCACTTTAACTTGTACGGGAACCATACTTCAAAATAATTATTGGTTATTATTTTTGGGTTTGGGTCAGTAAGATACATAAATAGTACAAATATGAATACTTCAATGGTTTAGCCGCTATAGACCCGTGTGATAGAGAGACGGACAGACGGATGAGCGAGGGCAATAGGGCTTCGTTTGGCCCCTTTGGGTACGGGACCCTAGTGCGATTTTGATCTTTATAATAAACATTTATATTATGGTTTTCTACACAGCAGTCTGCTACGTAGAATAGTTGGAAAAGGTAATATGTGCTCGCGACAAGCTAAGGGGATTCCTTTGAAAACTGACGAACGTTTTCATTCCGCCTCTGTACAAGTAAAACATACCTATATATATATACCTAGACCAACTATAGTTATATACTAATAACTACTTAAATGTTTTAAAGTGCAACTCAGAATCCAACGATACCGGGTTCGATCCTAGGCTCCGCACCAATGACTTTTCTAAGTTATGTGTGGATTTCCATCGCTCTGTGCTTCGGAGGGCACGTTAAGCTGTCGGTCCTGGCTGTTATTGATTAATAGCAGTCGATAAGCCATGTTAGAGGCCCTCGGGCGGCTTGACAAACTCTGACACCAGAGGCCAGCACTCATACGAAACGACGACGACGACCAAAAATACAACATTGATTTCGGTATTTTTCAAAGTTTTGCTTGATTGACGCCTTCAATATGACTTCAGATAAATCGTAGATGTAATTTTTCTAACTTCAACAATCTCTATAAATACTAAAAATTATGAATTTGTTTTTTGGGATATGACGGCCCCTTAAGGCGCTATAGGTTCAAGTGAACATTTTTGTATGAGGCGAAGAAGGCGAGCGCACGCTCTGATACCGTGTTTTTATGTATAAAAAAATTATATAAAAATGTCGTTCAAAGTTTTGTTTAATTTTGTTAATGAATTCACTAACTTATATAATAACTAACATGTAACCAAATGTTTCAAAAATTAAAACGTGAGAGAAGTGAGTTAAAAATAGCATTTCAATTTTAAAAAGGAGGTATCTTTGTTATTTTTTTTTATCAAGTGAAATAATTCAAATATTGTATTGAATTATTGATTTCACTAGATAAAAAGCTCAAGAATATCATATATTTTTTTCTTCATAGAAAACTATGAAAATTATTATCAAAAACTTTAAAATTCTAGAGACATTTGAGAACCTATCGCGCCTTAACGCGAACTGCCGTAATCACAAACAATCTCAAAGCGAAGAAGATTGCTGCGATTCGCAATATTGTTGCGACGGCACCCCAAGTTATAGGCGACAGCGAGCACGGAAGACGAGAGATGGTAGCATGTTCGGTAAGGAAAGGGCAACCACTATATTATTATGTATTCACTTACAGGAACCATACGACTGAGGTTTTCCCGAGCGACTACAGTATGGGGTTCTTCAAAAGGGGTCTTTGGAAATGTTTAAAGGGTCGGCAACGCGCGTGTGATGCCTCTGGTATTGCAGGCGTTCATAGGCTACGGTAACCGCTTACCAACAGGTGGGCCCCATAAGCTTGTTTGCTACCATGGTAGTATAAAAAAAAAACTTGTAATTAGCTGTGTATACATTGTGAGCATTTATATAAGTACCTATATACATCATAGAAACATACGTATTTAGGATTGCATTGCTGTTACATTGTCAATAGTAAGTAAGTAAGTAATTATTTATTTCAGAAACGGGTACACAAAACATATTTAATTACAAAATATTTAGACTAGTGACTGCCCTCTGTACTAGTGTAATGTAAACTGTATGACAGCAGGGCATAGAATCCAATCGTATCAATTAAACAATTCGTAATGCCATTATCGTATTGGGCTGTTTTTTTTTTACAACTTGAAATTGCAGACCAAGCATAGGCTCACCTTATATTAGCGGTAATGTAACAGTGCTTCAATTCATAGGTCACGTCCACCTAGGACGCGACCTGTGCGGTATTGCCCT
The DNA here is from genome assembly GCA_932527175.1 of Operophtera brumata. Lineage (NCBI taxonomy): Eukaryota > Metazoa > Arthropoda > Insecta > Lepidoptera > Geometridae > Operophtera > Operophtera brumata. Next base: position 5,526,419 of record OW052231.1, on the reverse strand, counting down.
GTGCCCGCCACCCTCAGACATAAATATAAACAGACTCATGTACCTGTAATTCCACCGGCACCCATACCCTTCAAACTGGAACGCAGCAATGCGAACACTACTGCTTTTCGGCAGAAATAGGTTTGGTGGTAGTACAACCCCGGACGAACTCTTTTACAAAAAAACTCTTGTATTAGAAAGTCTATGCTGTACTACTTTTAAATAAATAAATAATGCTGGACAGTTCACACAACATTATCTAGCCCCAAGCTAAGCAGAGCTTGTGTTATGGGTACTAGATAACTGATATACTTAATACAATAAATTACATACATAGATATTTTTTATTAAACATACATAGAAAATAGCCAGAACACCCTGATCAAATATTTGCAGATCGCACAAATATTTGTTCCGAGGTGGGAATCGAACCTGCAACCTCCTGCGATGCAGACGAAGCTTCGCCCGCCACGTCACAGAGGTCGTCAAGAGGACTTTGCTGGAATTTTCACGATATCGTCCGCCTACCTGGCTTTTATACACATTTTCTGGCATATTTGTGTCCGCCATTACAAACAATGAATGAATGCCGTTAAAAGTTAACATTTGGACCACGAAATGGCTTATAAGTAAACGAAGGGATCTCTAAAGTGAAAATACAGATTGCGACTTAACAAAATGTGTAACGTTGTTATTCCGCGAGTTTGCTCCTCGACTGAGCAGCTTCGGGCTTACTTCGTTATTGTTTTAATTTGGGTTAACTTAACTCTGCATTAGTATCAATTCCCGTGGCTGCCAGCAAGTTGCCAGCACGTCTGGAAAGCTCATGAGGAAACCCTGATTCTATAGTTAAGAGGCATGCATTACAAATCGAAGATTTGATTTTTAACCAAGTAAATCTAGTACAATATTCAGATTACAAATAGCGTACATGCTACGTTATAAATCCGAGAGATCGCGGTAGGAAAAACACGATAGAGCAATACTTTCTCGATAGATATAAAACACAAAGTTACCTCTAACTTTTGTCAAGATTCGATTGTTTTTCAATACAAAACAAATTATTAGGTCAATAATTAGATAAATAAAATCAATAAAATATAAGTGAATGTTTTGAGGGTTTTTCAAAATTATGTATATTTGATATTTACAGGGTGTAACATAATATCCCTATAAGCCCGGGAAGGTGGTTGTAACATAATATCCCTATAAGCCCGGGAAGGTGGTATTCTACCCATCATGGCGAATAACTTTAGTTATACGACTTTTTAAATTGCGAAGTTTCTCATTCATGAAATGTCTCGTAAAAATCCAGAAATTCCTCCAGAAATTCCTGAAATTCCTCCAGAAATGTACCTTACACAACATGAGGCAGACCCACGTAAGGTACTTTAACGTATCGTAACATCTTCATGTTGTGCTACGTACACTTTTGGAGGAATATGAGGATTTTTGCGAGGCATTTCATGACTGAAAAACTTCGAAATTTAAAAAGTTGTGGAACATAAGTTATTCCCCATGACTTGTAGATTACCCCCTCCCCGGGCTTATAGGGATATTATGTTACATCCTGTATAGCTGAGGGTGAACACTAGTATACCCTAGTAGTAGTATAGTAGTAGTAGTCGCCTGACACGAGACACCGCGCAGTTGCGTCATACGTCGTCGTCTAAACGTGTGCATTAAAGACTAAAAGTGTTTTTATATGTATGTCAGTTTTTTAAGGTATTTATCTTGCTATGTGCTTATTGTTTAGGTTTTTGTACAATTTCCAATAAGCCTGAAACAAATATATTGATTGATTGATTGATATATTATAATGAATCTTTATGATTACAAAAATGTATGTTTTTGTTACAAACCTTGCACGTTTACGCTTTCGCGACCATGGCGAGATGAGGCGGCATTTCGCAACGCGTCAAAGGTGACCCTAGGCCTACTATTTGATTTAACTAGTAGTTCGCCCAAACATGATCTCACGAGGACCCCCGAGGCTCAAAAACCCTCGTAAGTACCGATCAAGCTCATGTTCGAACTTAAAAGTTCTATTCACATAACCTACCTACCTACGAAGTTTCATAAAAATTGGATCAACCGTTCTGCACTTGTCGTTGGACATACACACATACTAACATACAAACATACGAACGCCGCATAGGATTATAATAAGACTCTTGAGACCTCGCTTTGCTTCGATAAGTACTATGGCGAAACGAAGGACTATCAATGAACAAGTAATTAATTTTGTAAGAATTAATTACCCTCAACGCATAAAACGGCTGAACCGATTTTGATCAAACATACCTTAGAACACTACCGACAAATACACCATTCAAACAAAAAAAAAAAAAAAAACGGTTCATCCGTTCGGGAGCTACGATGCCACAGACACACATACACATGCAGACACGTCAAACTTATAACACATTGTCGTTTTTGCGTAGGGGGTTAAAAAAAAAACTATCTATTCATTCCTTCTATCTGCGATTCACAATGGTACTCGTAACTCCGAGAGTTTCCACGACTGTACCATAAGCGCATGCACTGTAGAAAATTGACTTCAGACTGACATCATTTCGAATTCGCAATTTATATTCAATAAATAAATGGTTTGATGCCGAATCGTTATTGACAACTCATGCTCATGTTCAACATCGCCGTAAATTCGATTTGGTCGTAACATGTTAACATGTTGGGAATAAAAACTTGTTTTTATTTAACATTGCTAAGATTGGCATTTTGTTTTAGCCGCAGCCAACATTGTGTTGTGTTAAGGTGGGGTATAACGCAAAATTACCAATCTTAGATAAAAATTTTAACTGACTAAATCAAGTACAATATTCAAATTAAAAATATGCACATTATAATACCGCGATAAAAAAAACCACAAAGTTACCTCTAACTTTTACTAGATTCGATTGTTAGTCAATGCGTTTTTTTTTATACTACTTGAATTACGGAACAAGCTGATGGCCCACCTGATGTTAAGCGATAACTACTGCCTATGAACAGTGCATTACCTCATAGGTCACGTCCACCTAGGACGCACCCTATGTGGCATTACAGTGCGCCCGCCACCCTGAGGCATAAAGATGAAAAGTCTCATGTGCCTGTAATTTCACCGGCACCCTTATCCTTCAAACCGGAACACAGCAATGCGAGCACACTGCTTTGCGGCAGAAATAGATATGGTGGTAGTACTTCCCCGGACGAACTCTTTCACAAAAATGCTCTACTACTACTAAAACACACAGATACAGATACAGATGTGGTACAGATTATTGGGTCAAAACAATAAAACGGAGGGTTTTTAAAAATTATCTATATTTCACGAGATATTCAATAAAAATCGCTTTTTCGAGCGGCGCGTGGCGTGTTTTTTGTATGAAGATTTCTGCCTGGCGGGAGCGCAGTCTTAAGAAAATACTATTTAAATTGACGCCTTCAGAAATACGAGCTACAGTAGCGCCCGAGGCCCACTCGATTTAGAGTTTAATTTATTCCATTTTCTAGCTCAATGAGATATTGTTTTAGAGCAACGAGACAAGTTAATCTGGCTGTGGAATTCAATTAGTTGGATGACGTCATCGACATTGTAAACAATTAGTTTTAGTTGTGTTAATTGGAATTGCTAAAAGATAATGTGGATTGTACAACAAAGCCAACAACCCGTCATGAAAACACAAGTAAATTTATAAAAAATACTTTTATGTTATGGTATTAGTAAGAATATATTAAGGCGTGGAACTGACAAGTACGTTCATTTTATGTGGATTATTGTACTCACGTACATAGATATTTTTTCGAAGGAAATAAGGTAACCTACCTAAATCTCGTGTATTCGCGAGGTCTCAGTTCGGGGTGAACCACTAGTTTAATATACGTACATACATACATACATAAAAAACTTGTGATAAAAAGTTTAGGAGAAAAATGGTAGTAACTCGAATGGTAGTAGTGGTCGAAAACTTAAGTTTACTTTACTTTGAAAAATAATTTCTGATATTTCAAATTGTATTTAACACTTTTTAATCGAATCTAATTTGTTTAAAAGGTGTATTTGTCGGGATTGTTCTTAGCTTTGTTTGATCAAAATCGGTTCAGCCGTTCAGCGTTGGGGGTTTTTTAATTTTTACAAAATTAATTACTTGTTTATTATAAATAGAAAATACCCGGAACACCCTGAACAAAAATATCTGCAACCGCACAAATATTTGTTCCGAGGCGGGAATCGAACCCGCAACCTCCTGGGTCGCAGGCCAATCTTCGCCCGCCGCGCCACTGAGGTCGTCGATATCACAAAAGTAGGCGTTTTTGTGAAGCTTTTTCTGAAGGCTTTTGTTCTAAAATATAATAATTCGAATATTGGAAAGATCTAGCAAAATATCTGGGGTGAAAGTCGTTTCAACCAATATCTACTTATTTTTCTAATCCTAAAAGTAATCAAGTGCTGAAAATTCAATAACTGCCAAACAACTACAATTGTTTCAAGATTTGAGACAGCATTTTACCGAATACGTTTAACCGAGCTCAATTTCCCATATGAGTTACAATCTAACTTACACACATCCATTCAAAACTAAGCCTTACTGCACCAGCTCAAAGTTCACAAATTGCAGATGACCGTCGCACTATCAAAAACCTTTCAGACGCGACACGTTTCGCCGAATTTAGTACCATTACCCACAAAAGCTGCCGGAAAAAATATGGCGCCGTTTGAGCTCGCATTACAAGGGCTTATAGATATCAGTTGGTATAACTTATAAACTTATTTTTATGATTATGGGTATGTTTCTAAAGTAATACTTTGTTAATGCATGGAATTTATTATTTCTTATAATGAGTTCATTAGGTATTAGTAGGTTTATTTCATAAGTCCACTTCTATTTTTTTTTTCATAACACCGCGGAAACTTTTCCAAGTTAGTTTGTTTCAAAATTAGTTTTTATCCCCATTTCCCAAGTTGTATTATAGTTTACATCTCATTTTTTATTTATTTTTATTTTTTAACATCTATACATGAGTTCATTGTTTTTATCATTTCGCAAATTGTTTTTATTGTGTTCTACATAGAAAGTCAATTTTATATACTCAAATGTTTACAAACAGAGCTGCAGATACATTTATTACTTAGCGGATACGTTGCACAAACAAAGTTATCTACTAGTGTTTATGAAGCTAGACATTTACTTTATAATAAGTATTGAAACACTTTGTTTCAATATTAATTAATATTAATTAATTACAATTGTAACTTGTTGTTTTAAGTATTGAGTATTGAAAAAGAACGAAACATACAGCATTACATGCGCCAAACCTAAACAGCATTATTTCACGCTGTATGTATAGCTTTTTATCTTGCTGTTCTATCTTAAGCTTTTAACAGTGTTGTATCTTTGCAAGTTAAATAAGATAAATAATAGAAATCTCAGAAAATAAATATCCATTCAATGTTGAATGGATCGCGGAAAAAAATAATTCATTGTTAAATGAATATTTCCCGCAATCTTGATTTATTAATTCAGAACTGTATTTCTTTTAACTTGTGCCTCACCACAAGGCTTTGTTTCAAGTGGTCGCATTTATTCTGCCCGTGTCCGAGTCCACTTTAATTATGTATAATTTATATTCAGATTAAAGCTGCCAGGTGGGTGGGCGTGGCCAGTGGTCTATGGTCTATGCCACGTGACCGTCATACGCTGCTTCTATTCGCGTGAGTTATTATCGAGTAGCTAATAGTAGGTACCTACGTAGTAGTGGGCCTTTGATGTTCGGTATTTGAATTTCATTTGATGTTGTGACTTTTATGTAACAAATAAATATCGTATAGAAGGTATGTTTAACATAAACTATGTTTTTACAAAAACAAGTTACCTTTTTAATTAATCTAGCGACAAAAAGATTCGAACTTCGATGAATCGTTGATTGATATTATTCCTTTTTAACCAACGACGCAAAAAGAGGGGTGTTATAAGTGATCGCTATGTGTGTGTCTGTTTGTCTGTGGCACCGTATCTCTTAAACGGGTGAACCGATTTGAATGCGATTTTTTTTTATTTGAAAGTTGGGTTTTTAGCGAGGGTTCTTATACATGTTTTATCAAAATCAGTTCAGCAGTTTCGTTGCGTTGGTGGTTTTCTAATTTTTTCATTTATTTTTGTATTTTTTCTTTTCTGGTTATATTAATGGCGTACCTACGTCGTCAGAAAACTGTTGTCTTTAGGTGGGTATAGAGCACGTTAGTTCGAATAGACTATAATATTTAACCAATAGTTGTCGGAACTCAGGGAAGTTTGTAACTAAATATCTTGAGATATGAGGGTTAAGTTGGGTTTCCGGTAGATAGTACGAGATTCATGTGTAATTACCAGTAGGTATAACTGATATCGAAAATCGTTTTACATCCCCGCAAGGTCGATCGAATACGAAGATGCGAGAAAAGCTGAGCAGGAAACTTGGCAAGTAAGTAGATCAGTGGAGAAAACTAAACAGGTAAGTAGATTAGTGGAGAAAACTAAACAGGTAAGTAGATCAAGACAAAAAACTTGGCAGATTACTAGATTAGGACCATAAAGCTTGGCAGGTAAGTAGCTCAGGGCATTAAACTTGGCAAGTAAGTAGCTCAGGGCATGAAACTTGGCAGGTAAGTAGCTCAGGGCATGAAACTTGGCAAGTAAGTAGCTCAGGGCATGAAACTTGGCAGGTTAGTAGCTCAGGGCATTAAACTTGGCAAGTAAGTAGCTCAGGGCATTAAACTTGGCAAGTAAGTAGCTCAGGGCATGAAACTTGGCAGGTAAGTAGCTCAGGGCATGAAACTTGGCAGGTAAGTAGCTCAGGGCATTACACTTGGCAAGTAAGTAGCTCAGGGCATTAAAATTGGCAAGTAAGTAGCTCAGGGCATGAAACTTGGCAGGTAAGTAGCTCAGGGCATGAAACTTGGCAGTTAAGTAGCTCAGGGCATGAAACTTGGCAGTTAAGTAGCTCAGGGCATGAAACTTGGCAGGTAAGTAGCTCAGGGCATTAAACTTGGCAGGTAAGTAGCTCAGGGCATGAAACTTGGCAGGTAAGTAGCTCATGGCATGAAACTTGGCAGGTAAGTAACTCAGGGCATGAAACTTGGCAGATAAGTAACTCAGGGCATGAAACTTGGCAGGTAAGTACTTCAGGGCATGAAACTTGGCAGGTAAGTCGCTCAAGGCATGAAACTTGGCAGGTAAGTAGCTCAGGGCATTCAACTTGGCAGGTAAGTAGCTCAGGACATGAAACTTGGCAGGTAAGTAATCAGAGGGCCTAGTACAGGTTTGTCTAAGTTTTGCATTCGGTATCCCGACTATCGAATTGCGAGTCGATATTAGTTTTTATGTATGGTTTTAGTGAGTTTCTCAACAAGTCCACTAGGGGCACTTATCATTTTCTGCATACAAAAATTACATTTCGACTAGCACTTTGGTTTTCGTTATTCCAAGTGGCTCCAAATTACAAACCTATACTAAACCATCAGGGTATGGAACTTGGCAGGTAAGTAAGAAGCAGAAGATGAAAGCAGAAAACTTGGCAAGTATGGCTCGACGAAAACTGATATTTTTAAACATCAATCTGATGACCTGTCACTTCATGGAAGGCCCAAGAAAAATAATACCAAAGTCAAGATATTAATAAGATTATTTTTCAAAATATCTATCTATCTTAATAGCCCACATTTGCCTACTTCTAGGCAATTAGGCCTCCTCGCCAATAAGCTACACTTTCCGATCCTGTGCCCATCAGAAAATATTGCAATTAGATATTTTATACCGGGTAAGGGCAGGTACGGGCATGATCCTTTCTTCGAAATCAGTCCACATGATTGAGTAACAAACAAACATCCAAACTTTCCTATTTATATTAGTAGATAGTATTTACATACATACATACATACATAGACACACGCCTTTTTCCCCGAAAGGGTAGGCAGAGCCTCAATGGGCCTCTTTTCACTGTGGGTTGCACCATTGTCGAATATAGACGTGATAAGTGGTGAGCTCATCGCCGCCATTGCTTCCCACGACTGACTCGGCTAACGCTTTCTTACAGTAATAACACATTTTATAATAAGTTAGCAGCCAGGACAAATCTTATACCAACGAATCTTATCAACAAGTCTGGGTAATCCCTTAGTCGGCTTTTACGACATCCATGGGAGGAGACAGAGGGTCTATTCTTATGCCGGAAACACCACAGTAAACCACAGTAGTAGGTAGTATTTATAGTAGGTTATATTAGTATTTTAGTAGTAGTAGAGCTTTGTGTAAGAGTTCGTCCGGGGAAGTACTACCACCGTACCTATTTCTACCGCAAAGCAGTAGTGCTCGCATTGCTGTGTTCCGGTTTGAAGGGTAAGGGTGCCGGTGAAATTACAGGCACATGAGACTCGTCTTTATGTCTCAGGGTGGCGGGCGCAGTGCAATACCACATAGGGCGCGTCCTAGGTGGACGTGACCTATGAGGTAATGCACCGTTCATAGGCAGAGGTTACCGCTTAAAATCAGGTGGGCCATCTGCTTGGTCCGTCATACAAGTAGTATAAAAACAAAGTATTATTTACTTCCCTATTTGTGTGAATCAGACAAAACACAGTAAAAACAATGCTACTATTTATATCCAAATTCCTGAAGTTGCGTACAATAACATTGTTTTTGTGTTTGAATACCAACGATCATTATTCATCGAAGGGCCGGTTCATTATTACACGTGCTTCGTCGACACGTGTGCTCCGATTGCTTTTTTGTTTCGCCTGTGGATGATTGAACCTTTCATTCGCAGGGGTGTGTTGATTTTGAGAGAGTTTAATTGAATGATCGATACGCACCAAATATATGTCACACAAAATGTAGGGTTCTTAATGGTATGTTTTTTTACCACCCATCAGTCACATACTTTACTAGGATCCCCTGTCGCACAACACACAGATCTGGAACAAATATTTGCAGAACATACAAAGAGTGTTACCGCAATGGTTCTCACCTTATCGCATAGAGCGGACTATTTATTTATTGTTTACAATTTTAAATTAAGTCTGTAGATATTATAAATGTTTTGTTTTCTTTTGTTATGCTTTCATATATTTTTGTTGTATCTACGCTATCGTTTTATATTCTGTCTGTTCTGTGTTTTTTGTGTGATTGTCAAAAAAAAATATTTCATTTCATTTCATTTTTTTCATTTCATTTAATTTCAATGGGAATCGAACCCGCAAAGCCGGCTACTTTCCTCCGCGCCACAGAAGTCGTCAATTGCCAGTATTGTGTATTGCCAGTGATGACGGCATTGAGACGTGGTCGATAACTATTAGCCTCATACAGAAGCTCAAACTCGTACAGCAGGCTATGGAGAAAGCAATGCTCAGAGTTTTCGAGTTAGAATCCTGAATGAGAAGTTAAGTAGAAGAACCAAGATCACGGACATAGCTCGCAGAATTAGCAGGTTGATGTGGCAAAAGGCAGGCCATATCTCTCACAGCATATATGCTGCTAGATATCTGTTAGCTATGTAGCTGTTATATATTATATGTTATATATTATTGTTTTATATATGCCCAGCATATAGCTATAGCTAACATATGCACTCACACTAGCCATAAAACTAAAGTGGCAATGGTCTGGTCACATCTCACGCCTGACAGTCTAAAGATGGACTATACAGACCACACAATGGAAGGGACCAGCTGGGAAAAGAAATGTTGGCAGACCGTAGTACAGACGGTGGGCCGATGACATAATCCAAATGGCTGGGAAAGACTGGATGAACGTAGGAAAGGGCAAAAGTGGATGAACCTAAAGGAGGCCTTTAACCGTGAAGGGGTCCGTATCTCCAATCCAGAAGATAACTAATCCATCCTAACAACAAAGGTATAAGTCAAAACTACAGATACAACTATATTTTTTATAACTTTGAAATTTATTACCTAATATTTAAGAAGAGATATGGAATATTAATAAAATTCTCTCACAGAACTGATAACCGTACTGGAGTGGAGATTAAGAACCGGAGACGCAGCGTAGGAAGCCCCCTACCGATGGACGAAAAGCATTATAAAGGTAACATGAAGTCAGTGGATGGAGGCAGTTCACCGCTCGTCGTAGGATTCTACGGGGAAGGCCCAGCAGTAGACTTCTACAAGCTGATGATGATGTCTGTAGATACCACATCCCGCAAGCCCAACGTGTAATTGATTCTTTCGTATCCAAGAAGCCAATCTACATACTGAAAGTGAAACTTCGCGTTACCAGATACTTTGTTTAAGGAGCAAGTTCGGATGCCTCAGGCTTGTACCCTGTTGTATTCGTGCGGGGGAATTACGTTCTCTGTGAGCTTGGAAGCATTTTTTTCTTTCTTGTTGTTATAATTATGTTAATAATGAAAGTTCGTTTTAGATTTAACAGCCGTGTATCACGCTAACATTATTAATGCGAATGTTTGTGAGTATGTGTGTGTGTATTTGAGTTAATATGTTTGTTACTCTTTCAGGCTGAAACGGCTGGATGGGTTTGGATGAAATTTGGAATGGAGATAGCGTATACCCTGAATTATTATATAGCTTATATTATCATATTTTTTTAAAAATATCTGTTATACCGCTGGCTTAACTGCGGGGCGCAGCTAGTTAGCAACATTAATGGTGGTAAGAGCCTTCGACACTGATACGATGTTGCCATGTCCTGAGGACCAAGCACAAATAACGTTATCGGGGTCCTTCCCACAACACAAGACCATCAGTGCTCTCATTTTTTATTGAAATCTGTCAAACAAACTATGCTTGAGTAGGTACTCTATTCACGCTTGCGCATAAGAAACTGGGGACTACGCTAGAGAAAAAAGCAGCACGGTAGCGTTGTGTTGCGTAACATATGGAAATGAATGAGGTTCTGCTGAACCTTAACCCTGCAATAAAAATACAATCCAAGTACTTACGAGTTTAAATACGTACAGATTCATACGCACATTCGTGCCGCACGAGCTTTACGTGCGTGTAATGTCAACCCGCGACGCCTGAAATACCACCCTTATCGCAAGGGCGTAGAGTCTTTAATGTTAAGGGTACACACCTGTCAGATTGTCGGATCACAGCCCAGTCCCTAAGGAGCCGCCTTAAAATTGCGAAGGGACGTCTGACCGCACACGCGTGGCATGTTAAATAAACCACGAGTTAAGAGGTAATTTCAGCGCGTACGTGAAAAACTTACATTGTGATTTTTTTGGATTTAGAGAATGTTACTTCGAAAATAAGTTCTGATATTATACGACTATATAGTGGCGTGTCCGGTTTAAGAATAGACTCCTGCTCCTCCCGTGGATATCGCAAAAGCTGACTATGGCATCACCAGGGGATGGGTAGCAGCATCCACCAGAGTACTCGACACAAACACAGCGATCACCAATCCACCTGCCTAGCGTGGTCATTATGGCAACACCCCCATTGCATTTTAAGGGGCGGCGGCCTCGTCCAACAGTCGCCAAGGCTGTTTATGATAGTGACAAAGGGATATCTCGGCTCAGGGGGCTATCCGCATAGTCTCAAACTCTTTGTAGGGAAATCAAACACTTCATTCAATTCACTTCGTTCTTTTCATTGCAAACACTTCGAAACTAATTCTAGCAAAAAAACTTCCACCAAGAACTGTTCAGGGAAAAATAAACTGACAATAATCTATAAAAAATCGACACGTACAAAATCCCACTTAAATTATAAATGTCAAAGTTACGGCCGAAACGAATAAACCGATTTCGATGAAGTTTGTTCCACAGGCTGATTATGCCCTGGATTGAGTTATAAGCTACCGTTTAAAATTTCTTATTAAGAAAGCATTAGCCGAGTCAGTCGTGGGAAGCAATGGCGGTGATGAGCTCACCACTTGCTACGTCAATATTCCCACGTTGGTGCAACCCACGGTGAAAAGAGGCCAATCGAGGCTCTGCCTACCCTTTCGGGGAAAAAGGTGTGTATGTATGTATAAATATTCTATTAAAAAGCGTGCAACGACGCGGTCGGACACTTCTTGGCGTACCATTAACTGTATATTTAATGTTTTGATCACATTCAAATAAATCCTGAACATCACTCTGGTTGATAATCACACTAATATTATAAATGCGAATGTTTGTGAGTGTGTGTGTTTGTTACTTCTTCACGCTGAAACGGCCGGACGGATTTGGATGAAAATTGGAATGGAGATAACTGGATTTTCGGAATAACACATAGGCACATTTTTATCCCGATATTCCAACAGGATCAAGACTTATGCGGGTGAAACCGCGGGGCGCTGCTAGTCCCTTGATAAACTAGTCCAAAAAGCAGTTTTATAAGTGTTAACTACTACAAAGTCCTACCGAGCAACAGCACACTAATGTAACATGTAACTTACGAGTTATCATCTTGATAACTTGCCGATCCACGGCGGAACTGCGGTTGGCAAATAGATGATTAAATTGCTGATAATTATATCATAACTCTGCGCCGAGACATTTACTCCTTCGCATATATTGCGGAGAGGGTACATTTTACTCGGGAAATATGGTGATGCCGTTGAAATTATATGGGTGGAAATGTCAACTCCATAATTTGTAATGACTGGTTTCCGCAACAAATTCCTAGCTTAAGTGCAGATCGTTCACCGTAAGATGTCCCTGACATCGTGCCTTGCGAAAGGTGTCAACCACGGCAGGGGACGTCTTACGGTGAACGGTCTGTGGTGCCATACGCATCCATTATGTCAAAATGTTCAAGATGTTTTTTAAACTTGATTTGAATGACGGAACAAGCATATTGCCCATTTGATGTTAAGCTGTAACCTCTGCCTATAGCAATGCATTACCTCGTAAGTCGAAGGTCACGTCCATCTAGGACGCGTACTATGCGGTATGGCACTGCGCCCGCCACCCTCAGACATCATAATGAAAAGTATCACGTGCCTGTAATTTGTCAAGTGATGGGACTATACGTAGATAGGCTCTTTAACGATCCACACCAAAGCAAAACAAATTCAATTTTACACTTAAGGCGATAGGTAACCCAAAATAACCAGGTCAATGCGTTTTGAAAGAAACAACGATCGTAACAACGTAGATTTAAAGCCCAATTCAATTCGAACTTAAGTGTGGCGCGCATTTCAGTTTTTTATTTTAATATTTATTTTACTTCCTAGTAACAAAAATTACAATCTTGATTATCTAGAACTTGCTAATTACATTATATTAGATATTTTTTCATATCACATTAGCAGGTGTTATTCAAATAAAATCTATATAGAACAATAAAACGACCTATGTTTAAAAAATAATACGAATCGAATGAAGGCACCTACGAGTATTGGATAATTTTCGGAACTTCTATATTTTTTTCAGAATTTAAATCTCTTTATTTATGAAATAAAACTTGTTAAAAAACGGCAATTTTATATTAAAAAGTAATACAATAAACAGCCGTATCTATCTATCCGCCAAGCAAAGTAATTTTCAAGTTTAAATGCTACGTTTATAAAAAAAACAGCTTCCTGAACAGTCATAAAGCAGCTCAAAAAGCTTAAAAAACAAGCAGACAAATACTCAACTCTTTCACAAATTGCATTGCAATGGAAAGTTAACCTCTTCACGTCCGAATTCACCTAAAACACAGCATAAATTGGGACTGTGGCGCCCCCTATCGGGCACGCTCGTTTAAATGCTTATTTATTGAAAAGCCAGTGTCTTCGAGTATTTTCGAGAGTATTTTCTGGATCAGAATGTCGCAATGGTTCTACTTTATGTGGCCGAAGGTCGTTAAGGCCCCTCTAATGGCAATCGGGGCAGTTAAAAAAGCATGAAACCAATTTAGTTAGACTGTTTTGATTTCGGAATTTCTCACACGTTCGTGATAACCGTTTATTTGGTATTTTATTTTTATTTGCAGACGTTTTGAAAAAAACATGAACGGGCAAAGTGCTTGAGATCGTTTGAAGAGAGTGAGTCGTTTTGAGTGGAGGTTCATTTCCAACATATAAACCTTTCATCATCATCATCGTCAGCTGGACAACGGCCAAACCATAGAATGCTACGACGGACAGCCTTGAGCCGCCTACATCCACGGAATTCCTGCGATCTCTATAATGTCTTTGATCCGTCAAGAGGGGAACCCAACGGTCAGTTCTGCGAGCTGTATGGCGGGCCCATGGCCACTTCAACTTGCTAATGCTGAGAGCTATTATAATTGAAAAAAGGAAAACAAAGTGTCAGCTCTCATCTAATCCAAACATAAGTGGTACCTTGCGATTTATTTTATCGTTGATATAGTTTTAATTTAGTTTTTGAATAGACTTCGTAATTATCGTGTATGTAAATTTTCTTGCATCTGTTTAGCTTCCCTAACCTTATATTTTCTTCTTTCCACCTCAGGTCGTCTCTACTTAACTTCAGTAACCAATTACTCAACTTTTCAGAGCACCTGCGTCGATACTGCGACGGCAAACCCATGGTTTTCGAACACATATTTGATATAACTTTTGAAGCTATCATGGTTATGCACAAACATATTTACATATTTGATGTATTTAAGTTTATTATTTTTCATGTGTAAACCACACTGTATAGAACATTAAATTAAAAAAATAAATTTAAATGTAACCCAAAAAATTCCGTTTCAGCGGGCTCGAACCCGCATCCTTGCCTGTGATCGGCGATGCCTTTACCAATTAGGCCATAGAACGAGCTATGACGCTGGAGACGAAATTTGTGTGATCACATGCGAGGATGCGGGTTCGAGTCCCGCTGGAACGGAATTTTTGGGTTGCATTTAAATTTACATTTGTTTGTTTATAAATACACAGCTATAAAATACAGTTAGGAGGTTGTAAAAGCCACGTGGATTGCTCAGGTGCAGTAGAAAATGTTATCAGGAAAACAGGATAAATTTTCTCAGAGATGATGATCGCGATCCTGGTAGTTATTGATGGGCTAGCACTTACCTTCAAACACCGTCAGGGTAGCGACGGCGGTCACCGCGTCGCCAACGCCGTTCTCCGCCACACACTCGTAGGTCGCGTCGTCCCTCTGCGCACGCACCGGCTCGATCCTAAGCACCGCGCCGTTGGCTCCAGGCCCAGCGGTCGCGTCCATCCCTGACACTTGGTATCTTGATTGCATGCCTGTGGGAGGGAAAGGAAATTAACAACTCTCGTCTTCTATCAAGTAAAATAAGGCTGTTAATTTTTTCGGGAGTAGTTTTTTTTTTTTTTTTTATTCTACTTGGATGACGGAACAAGCAAGAGGCCCACCTGATGTTAAGCGGTATCCTCTGCATATGAACAGTGCATTACCTCAAAGGTCACGTCCACCTAGGACGCACCTTATGTGGCATTGCACTGCACCCGCCACCCTGAGACAAAGATGAAAAGTCTCATGTGCCTGTAATTTCACCGGCACCCTTACCCTTCAAACCGGAACACAGCAATGCAAGCACTACTGCTTTGCGGCAGAAATAGGTATGGTGGTAGTACTTCCCCGGACGAGCTCTTTCACAAAAAAGCTCTACTACTACTAAAATATGGGTGTGTTTTAAAATATAATAGAAAAAAGAACAATATAATATATATATATATCTATATATATATATATATATATATATATATAGATATCATTATGTTATCTATCTATGCTGATCTTACTATAATAATAAAGAGGAAAGATTGATTGCTTGTTTGTTTTCATTGCTCAGAAACAAAGGAACCGATTTAAAAAAATATTTCAGTGTTGGGAAGCTACACTATCCCCGCGTGACAAAGGCTACATTATATTTTTAAAAAAATGAGGGATCCTTACTAAAACTCCTATAATGTAAACCAAGGCGTAAAAAAATTTAACATAGGGGGAATAACTTTGGGCCTTAAATTAAAATCGATTCTTAAGAAGTATTAAACCATATTACGTGCCCTAACAAATCATGAGAGCATCGTTTTCGTGTAACATTTCCAAACAGAAAATTATGAGAGCATCGTTTGCGTGTATCATCGCCAAACGTAACAGTAGGTACATACCGGTATGAAGCCATGCTGGTTCAAAATTAAATACTTCCTTTCATACCGGAGATTGATTCGTTGTTCAATATATTTCCATAAACTCAAGGTAATTTCGACAAGACACCATAGCACGTGTCAAAAGTATTGAATTTCATTATAATTGAATATTGAATTCCAATGGTTTGCCACATACAAATCATCGTAGCTTTACATCTGTGTTCCTGGCACACTGTTCCAATTCGGGAACATGGTAAAAGTTTATCGTAAGCTGAGTCACGTGCGAGACATGAGTTAGGATGCAGTGGCAACTGCCGTAACTTTCAGTTATATGGATTTAATACCATGCTGCGTAAAACTACTTCTTATTTTGTATCGCTTGGGTGTGGTTTTTCCGCAACTCTCGCTCGTTTATCGTGTCACTGGGTCTTTCTTGGTCATCTGGCATAAATAATTTGGTATATAAATTGGTGTAGCAATAGTACAGCTAGTAGTAGTAGTATTGATGTATAGCTGTGTGTTTGATATATATATTATTTTATTGTTATTTTATTATCTTTGATTAATGTAATTGGTGTGTCCATCTTAAATAAATAAATAAATAAAATAAAATAAATAAAATAGTTGAAATTTGCGAATTAGGTAGTAATTTTTTATATTTATTTTTAAATTAAGAGACTAAGCTCCCGTCAGATATTAAGCCACCATTCTATGTCGTGCAAATAATTCCAGTCCATCGCAAGGTTGTCTGGCAGAGATCACTTATAGCGATAAGACCGCCTATTGTACTTCCGTTTTTAGTATAATATGAATTTTTGAATATCTTATTTTCTGTGTTGTGCAATAAAGTGTGTTTTCTATCTGGCATATGATCAGTGAGCAGTTTGTGAAGCGCTTTGTGACCAATGGCACAGAATACATAATAGTACAGGTACAGAAGGTAGACTCCACAAAATCATTTAAAAAATAGCGACTCATGTCCCCACACAACAAAGTGCAATTCAGGTCGCAAAGCGCTAATTACCTACTGCTCAAGTCACCTAGTAGTTACATCTCTTTCTATCGCGTAACTCTTACCTTGTCTGACTCACTGAATTTACTCGACAAGTCGAACCCGCCGGGTACATGTGTAGCTTTGCATAGGTTAATTTCATGACTCTGACTCTCTAATTCAAAAATTGCTTTTTTGCTGTCAGTTTTTCTCATAGCTGATATGTGTTAGGGGAGATAGGGACAACAAATCTAAAGTCAATTCTTGAAAAAGTTCAGCCACAGCTTTCTCTATCCCACATACATCATAATTATATCAATTAGACTGAAATTTAGTAGGTACTTAGATAGATTATGACCTGGATTGAGCTATAGGATACTTTACACCCTGGTAAAACACAAGCGAAGTCGCGGGCGGACACTAGTTGTCTATGAGCTATAGGATACTTTACACCCTGGTAAAACACAAGCGAAGTCGCGGGCGGACACTAGTTGTCTATGAGCTATAGGATACTTTACACCCTGGTAAAACACAAGCGAAGTCGCGGGCGGACACTAGTTGTCTATGAGCTATAGGATACTTTACACCCTGGTAAAACACAAGCGAAGTCGCGGGCGGACACTAGTTGTCTATGAGCTATAGGATACTTTACACCCTGGTAAAACACAAGCGAAGTCGCGGGCGGACACTAGTTGTCTATGAGCTATAGGATACTTTACACCCTGGTAAAACACAAGCGAAGTCGCGGGCGGACACTAGTTGTCTATGAGCTATAGGATACTTTACACCCTGGTAAAACACAAGCGAAGTCGCGGGCGGACACTAGTTGTCTATGAGCTATAGGATACTTTACACCCTGGTAAAACACAAGCGAAGTCGCGGGCGGACACTAGTTGTCTATGAGCTATAGGATACTTTACACCCTGGTAAAACACAAGCGAAGTCGCGGGCGGACACTAGTTGTCTATAAACTTGACACTTGTTGTTTTATCGTTTATCTTTTCTCTTTGGCATTTTGATTTTGTTTTTGTCTTTTTGCCTAATGTATCTGTTGTACTTTTTATGTTAAGTATATATAAATATCTTTCTGGATCTACAAGTGAAAACTGTTTAAGGCTTAATTGTTTTACATTTCCATTATGTATCCTTCCTAGTTTAATAAGCTGTTTGTTTTCCATGAAAATAAATAAAAATAAAATAAATAAAATAAAATAAAGAAGGCTATGAATATTACAATAACGCTGTAGAAATAGCAGTATGAAAATTTGGCATAATGATCGGTTGTACGGTGATTTTATACAACCCTTCTGGCACTATCTGCTAGTCAATTGCGTGTTTCGACGTCTGATGTAGGGCTCCGTACTATTTCATTTCGGCTCGGCTTCTCGGCCTCGTAGCCAATCAGTCGTAGCCTCTTTTGTAACTGGTGATACACATACGAAAACTTTCCTTTTTGCAGTGCCGCTCTGGCCTTAGTACAGCTCTTTGAATGAATGAATGAATGAATGAAAATACTTTATTGCACACCTTACAAACTAGTTAAAAACAACACATAACAACTAAAAAAAAAACTGGATGTACAAAGGGCGGTCTTATCGCTAAAAAGCGATCTCTTCCAGACAACCTTTTTTTTAGTATAGTGCTGTGTCTATTTCTACTTTATTTAATAGGCATTACAATCAATCAACTCTGGTCTTGATAGAACATGACTAGACTCAAGCACATTGCGTTTATGCAACTCACTAAATACAACGTTTTATTTTAACTTTCTTTTTGAATATTTGAGTTCCGTGATATCCTTTTATCTTTAGTCACAGCATCGATATGATTAAACGACCTACATCAACGTACAGCATACATAACATAATACTACAGCCACATTCATAGGCTCTCCCTCCATACTAGGATTCTATATTATACGTAGGTATCAGGAACTGCGAGTACCATGGTACACAACACCCAGACCCAGACAAATATTTACAGATCATACGAACATTTGTTCTGCAGCGGGAATCGAACCCGCAACGTCTCGCATCTCAGCCGGCTGCTCGCCCGCCGCGCCACAGATGTAGAGGTTAATTTAAGGCAAAAAAGTAAACCGACCAAATGCGTATGAATACATAGTATAGTAGGGTTCCGTTTTCAAGTCACAGTTACGTACGTCGTTTTAAAAGTTTTCGTCACAAGATATTTTCATTATTTGACGACCTCTGTGGCGCGGCGGGCGAACATTCGCCTGCGATGCAGGAGGTTGCGGGTTCGATTCCCGCCTCGGAACAAATATTTGTGCGATCCGCAGATATTTGTTCAGGTTGTTCTGGGTATTTTCTGTATGTAATAAAAAAATATCTATCTATGTAATATATTGTATTAAGTATATCAGTTGCCTAGTACCCATAACACAAGCTCTGCTTAGCTTGGGGCTAGATAATGTTGTGTGAGATGTCCAGCAATATTTATTTATTATTATTTATTTATTTGTTTAGGTTCATAAACACACATAAACTATGAAAATTTTAACTACCGCTAGTGGCTGCTGAGATGTACCCCTATAACAGAATACACACAGACAGACAGACGAGCGTAGGCTTAGTAATAGGGTCCCGTTGGCACCTTTTGGATACAGAACCCTAAAAAACACGTTCCACTCTTAAAATATCCTTATTAATACTACGTGCTCGCCGCACATTCTTGCACTTTACATTTTTCCTACGAAGATTGCAAACATAAAAACAACGAGGCTATCTAGCAAGCCCTGATTCTTATCTCCGCGGGGTAAAGTTTAAATTGCCTTGCACTTTGCAAGGTAGGGGGGTCCGACGTAGCTAAATCGCCTCTGTTGGTAAGTGCCAAGAAAATGTATTCCACAACAAGTGAGAATAATTGTTGTCTTTCTGAGAACGTGCAGTTTTAGTCGTAACAGTTTTTTTATGATTATTGTGTGGAGTACAACACGTAGTTTTATAATAACGACTATAAATAAATTGTGTAAATGCAAACATTTATGAGTTTTTGTGGTATCCGGCCAAAGACTAGACCCCTCCGTCTCCTCCCGTGGATGTCGTAAAATCTGACCAAGGGATTACCCGGACTTGTTAATAAGATTCGTAGGGATAAGATTTGTCCTGGTTGCTAGCTTATTATAGAATGTGTTATTACTGGAAGAAGGCGTTAGCTGAGTCAGTGGTGGGACGCAATGGCGGAGATGAGCTCACCACTTGTCACGTCTATATTCCTACGATGGTGCAACCCACTGTGAAAAGAGGCCCATTGAGGTTCTGCCTACCCCTTCGGGGAAAGAGGTGAGTGTCTATGTTTGTATGTATGTATGTGTGTGTGAATATCCTAACAACCGTTGTGTCGTGTTGTGTCCGGCCTAAGAATAGACCCCTCCAGCTCTTCCAGTAAATGTCGCAAAAGCCGACTAAGAGATTACACCACGGGATGTGCAGCAGCAACCACCTGAGTACTCAACACCAAGCCGCCACGTGGTGATTAGGGAAATCCCCCTATTGCATTATATGTGTCTAGCAGCGGTCGTCTACCCGCTGATGATGATGATAATTCTAAGCGAGTAGTTGAGTGAGAAACATACAACAGAATCGATGAAACCGCTCCCATGAAGCTAACGATGCTAAAGAAAATAAGCCAACACATTTTATGACAAGCGTTTCTCTTCCTTGATCACGCTTCGGTTGTAAAAAACCGTATGACACGTTTGAAACTCTACTTTCCATAATAAATCCTTCAGGTGCGATAGGACTACAAACTTGATTCAATACACAACTGAAGTATTTTTTCACTGCAGCATATAAATGGAACACTATAAAAGCATACAGTAAAATCCGTGTGAACCCTAAAGTCACTTCCTCGTACCTGTCTCTTGTCCCGTTGAAATAAGGTTAAAATTCTCGCAGAAAAAGCAAGGGTGGGTAAATAAGTAAACAAAGAAATTTTGGTGGGGTTGTAAAAAATATGACTGTCATGAAGTAATATCAGATACACGTGGCTTGAATACTAGCGAATTTGGACGACCAAGGATGGGTTCAGAAGGTTTTTATAATCGATGAAGCAGATGCTGTAATTTATCTACACTTTTCATAAAATAGCGTAATAGAAAACTCTATTAAGTTTTGTCTATGTAGCAAAAAAAGGAAGAATTAGAAATTGCATTTGGGTTTGGCATTCAGGTGGACCAAAGGCATTTGAAACTACGCGGAAATCCGACAACTGCACGATCCAAGAACGTACTCTACCGACATTGCACTGCTCTCGTCATCCTGAGATAATGATGAATGTCTCATGTGCCGGTAATTTCCCGGCACCCATACCGTTCAAACGGAACACAGCAATGAGAACATTATTGCAAGGGCCAGCCATTTTACCTGGCTTATCTTCCGATCATCATGTAACTTTTAATACAATGCTTTATGTCACTATGTTCACAGCTGCATAGTTATTTGGTGCGTACATAGATTACCATAAGAGTATATTCAGTAACAAAATTAGATCAAATTATGCAATGACAAGATTTGTGATGCGATAATCCTATCAGATGTATGAAAAGTGTCAATAGTTATTTCTGGTGCAATCTCTAGCAAAATTCAATAAATAAATTACCTAAGAAACAGTTTGAAGACCCAGATATACAGATTCTAGCAACCCTAACACAAACCTAGGGATGTCATCAATCACCGAGAGCGTTGCCGTCATCCGTGATTGACAATCTAGCGTGTGACTAGTCGCGACAGCTTCGCGCAGCATTACATTACTCATTTTGGCGATAAAATTGTGCGATCTTGAGTTTTTTCCACCAAGACTATCCAGCCATAAGCAATAATATCATAGTCCCTAAAAGTGATGATACACATTTGTAGAAGTTACAACCCTAACACAAACCTAGGGTTGTCATCCATCACCGAGAGCGTTGACGCGATCCGTGATTGTCAATCTAGCGTGCGACAAGTCGCGACAGCTTCGCACGGGTGGCGTTACATTACTCATTTTGTTGGTGAATTTAGTGTGAAATTGTTCACTTACAAATGAATGTTTCGGTAAATTGTTTTTGAGATAGAACTTCGCTTTGAGTACAATCTTTAATGAAAAAGCTAAAGTACAATCTTGTAGTTTCTTACAATAATTTAAATGAGGTTTAAAGAATCATCTTTCTTTTATAATTCAACGAATTCTTTCTCCATCTTTTTCATATTCATGTTTTTGTGAAACAAACAAAGGAAAATTATTATAATAAAACTTTGTTTATTCTCAAAAAGAATATTAATCAAAGGAATTTTCCTTGTCAAACTATCGAAAAGTATAAGAGGTCACGTACCAAAGTGTCAAACTATCGAGCAGACAATAACAATAAATTTAAGTTGCCACATGAATAAAATGATGTTTGCCAATGTAATACATAACACGATATTTCTCAAGTCTATAAAAACGACACAATATCTTTTTTTTTTTTTTTGGTGTAAACTTTTTTTTCAATTCACTTGATAGTTGGGCTTGAGTTTGTAATCCTGATAATATGTTTTTTTTACATAACTTTCAATGGGATGATTATGAAGAAAATGTGTAAAATGTTGCTCTCGAAAATACCTATTGTGTCAAACGTTTATCTGAAAGAAGTAGCAAAAATAGATTTCTTTGACGACGCTCCCGATTGATGGATTGCCTATTTGAACAAATAGTGATTCACATGAGTCACATAGAATATGAAATGAGATAGGCCACGAATCCGCATCATCACTCTTTTATGTCCGGTACGGATGATGTACGGTTACATTTTTCATGAAAGCGATCATACTACTCGTATAGGTTGATATAGTTGGACAGTGTTGCTAGTTTCAGCAACGATTTTTGTCGAAAGTATGGTAATAAATTCTTAATATTGCAATGATTAGACCATCATTCAATTGACATCATCAGCGTAGACGGAAATTATGAATGAAATTCGCAATGAACCGAAAATTTAAAGCAATCGGTTGAGAAACAAACTTGTTCAAAATGGCGTCCAATTTTTATTGATTCTGACAACAGATTCGTGTTCAGTGATTATATTAACCACTAGTTACAATTTAAAAAATATACTAAAATATTCTACAACTATTTATGGTTAAAAGAACTTACCTTAAGTGAATTTCTACCAAAATTACACGAGATGTTACATCCGAATAGATTTAATAGTACCATGTAGTCCGCTTTTCACGCAGTGCATCGTCACAATGTTTATAGCATATTTAAAAAACTCACTCAGGTAGGTAGGTAGGTACTTGTTCTCCTCACTGTACGTACCGGCCGTGCGCGTCATTCTTTTCAGAGTAAGTTGTCTGCATTCTGCAACTAAGTATTGGGTATAAACCTAGCACAATAAATAATAATTGTGTGCTGTTTGTATCGGGTGGGCGGGAGTTTAAATCTATTCGGATGTAACATCTCGTGTAATTTTGGTAGAAATTCACTTAAGGTAAGTTCTTTTAACCATAAATTACACTTCGATGTTACATCCTCTAGATTTAATAGTACCATGTAGATGTTTAGCCTCTGTTGCAGAATGAAAGTACTCAAAAAACAATATATTAACAAAATAGTAATTTAATAAGATAATCAAGTATAATTCACATAAGTTACTAATTAAATGCTAGTAAGGCAATTAGATTTGTACTTTTACGTATTCATTGTTCACTTTGTTCACATGACAATATTGCCTCGGCAAAAGATGTGTCTTCGGTGTTAAGCAAAGGTTGGTTATAGAACTTAGCAAAACATACAGAGTTACCTGTCCAACCAGCTGTTCTCTTAATGATGTCGATGGACAATCCAGACCTGCTGGTGGCGGAGGTGGACGCATGGCAAGTGCTGTGCGCTGTGAATACAGACACGTCCACACAGCTTTCATGCAAAGTTTGTTTGATTCATCAACTAATCGTTTGAGAAGTTGCATTGTGGATAGGTTTTTTCATAGTAACAATTAATTTACTTGTATTAGGAAGGTTTCTTAATAGGTTAGTTCTTTCAATATACGAAGTCAAAGTCTTATCTGGACAAATCGATTCATTTTGTACAAAAAAGGAAGTAGTTAGTTAGTTAGGTAGTAGTTTTGGGTTACATCGATTTGGTATAGATGTTTTTATAATATAATTTATTGTTATTGTAATGTGGGTACTCTGATTAAAAATACAACTAAGATCAATTACTGATAACGTTTGCCTGCACACGTTGTCCTGTAGATAACGCGAGCAGAGATACATTTTTTTTTTTTTTTTTTTTTTTTTTTTATAGGAAATCAATATTTGTGTTTTTATTAGGTATTTTTGATAGGTATTCCAGGACAATGTTTGGATCCTATGTTGTGTGATATTTTGGAAAAAAATGGGTTTCATTTTTAAAAAACACCTTTGAAAAATCTACTTATAGAATCACTGTTGGCAGGTATCTTTACCAATGATTAGAGATAGGGCAGATCAAAATGAATTTAATGTTCCATAGCTATTTCCTTTTTTGAATAGTTCTGTCAGAAATCTTACAATTTCTCTATTCGACGAGTTATAACAATTTAAACTATTAACTTGACAAAAAAGGTTCCATTGTCTTATTGCTACATTATACTGGTTTAATGTGCTTTTTGATGGCGAGTTTAGGATTATCTTGACTGTATCGTTAGGTACAGTCTTGTCTTAGGTAGGAACGCTTGCTGGATAATATGGCGCAAGTCAGGGTAAGGCTGCGCCATAACGGGTGGTGTTCTCTGGAAGGTGACATTAGAAGATTTTTATGTGGTATTAAATATACAACTTCTGAAGTTATAATATACAACGATTTAAATAACGGGTACCAAGGTTGACCGGGCCAGTAGGGAACGATTAAAATACCACGAGCTTCATCTTCAATTATCTTTCAAAGACATTTTAAAATAAGCGCAAAAGGAGGAAATGCGTCGAAAAAATACTTATTCCACCAATGCATTGTAAATGCATCTATTTCGTAAGCACTAGGGTCTCGTTTGCAAGAAACATAGCAATTACATTTATTATTCAATCTAGATGCAAACAAATTGATATTTGGGCGATCAAATTTTTTATCAATGTTTTGGAAACTTAGTATGCTTGGAAGCCCGGTCTGCATCGGTGTTATCACGTGATCTAACGTATGAAGCGAAGATAAAGATATTTCTAGCTTCACACCACTGCTATATTTCCCTAGAAATTTGATTGAGATGTGGGAATCGTATTCCACCCATTCTATTTACCTATGTATGATATGTCAGTGGTGTTATCGATTCTAAGTAACACATTAGTGTTGTGATAATTCTGGCAGAATGGTTTTAGACCTAAAAAGGCAGCGAGAAGTTCGAGATAATTTATGTGGTGAGTAATTTCGGTGGCAGACCAACCAGTCAGAGATGACTTACTATATATTTCTAGACTAAAGTTAGTTTTCTGTAATCTATTTTCAGCTTTCGAAGTAATATTAGACCACCAAGCAAAGTCTTCTTGTAGGTATTTTTTAAGATGCATTCGACAATTGTAGTTATAGTTTGATTGTTGCAGCGCTAAGTACTTTTCGCGTTCGAAATGTTTAGTATATATAACCAACCATAATATGGTTGTCGAAACACTTCCAGCTGTATGCATATTAGTCCAGCTGTAGCATAATTCCAGCTGTAGCATATAATGCTACAGCTGGACACGAATCAGTTAGCGTACCAATAAATTGAGCGAGATCACGAATGGTATTAAAATTGATTCTTTATGATTTATCCTGTTAGCTAATTGTGAAATTTTATTAATCTTTTTTGTTGGTAATTGAAATGACATGGAACAGGTATTATTTTCTATACCTAAAAATGTACATGTTTGGTTAGGAATCATATTGTTATGAAACTTAAGTGTTGTAGGTTGGTCACTACAGCATTAACTGTATTTTCACATGACTTTGAGCTTGAACTTATAGGTACACAATAGATCATCGAGATAAGCTACTCTTGTGTGACCTTGGCTTCTTAAAGAGGCTAAAAGAGGTTTCAATAATTAAGTAAATATACGTATGGTGCGGAACATATTTCATAGGGTAGGTAGGCAAATAAATTTGTAAAGTTGATCTAATCTCAATCTTAGGTATTTTTTATATGATTGGTGAATGGGTACAAGGAAATAAGCCTCTTTGAGGTCAATAGTTGCCATATAAGCTCCGTTATTTACTAACTTAGAAGCTGTACGAATATCCTCCATTTTAAAATGGGGCGCCATTATAAATTTATTTTACCTCTTGACATTGAATATGAATCTAAAACCTCCGTTACTTTCGGGAGTTAGGAATACAGGAGAGATGAACTGACCCGGCTGCTCAAAGCATGGTGATATTGCTTCTAGATTTATAAGGTTCGACACAGAATTATTAATTTAGTCTGTATCAAATGGTGGGTTAGGCTCAATATTTTGTTGAACAAAATTAATGAATGGGATGTGATAGCCCTTTACGTAGGATAAAATAACTGGATCATTTGTGATCAATAACCAGTTGTTGTAGAATAACTTTATCCTACCTCTAATGGCGACGTTGGTCGTGGAACTTGTCCGGCGGCGCCGGCGCGGCGGCGGCTTGTAGTGGCTCGGGCGCGTCGAGCTCAAATTCCTCCTCGCTGGCATCGAAGGCTGCGGCTCGTAATAACGGCCTGCTGGTTTCGATTTGTTCTGCTGGTGAGGAGGAAATCACAAGTTTCCCGAGATCGGAGGTTTTTGTTGAAACCTTTGCTGCGGGGCGGTAGGTTTTTTATTTGCTGGCTGGATTTCTCAATATCTTTTGAGTTTTTGATAGTTTCGCCAAGTTTGTCTCCAAACAAAAAGGCTTCCTTTTCAACACCATGCGCCATATTCCAATAACTTTTGTCCAGCAAAGGCAGTAGTAATTTTCTTCTATTAATAGTCTCCTCATAATGCAAATCTAGCGAGATTTGAGCCACCTCCGATAGTTTCTTTATGACCTCAAATTTAGGGTTGTCAGACTGTATCAAGTCTTTGGTGAGGTTAACTACTTTTATCGCGTTTTTTCGCCGGTTCAGTTAAGACGGCGCTTACCTCAGGATTGAGTTTAGGAGCCTGGACTAAGAGAAAGTTTTTAGGGATTACCATGTTTTCCTTGACGGCTTCCTTTTGTTCTTTGACAAGCCCATCCAGTAGTATTTTCCCCCAACGTTCAGATATTTCTTTTGGGATATTCTCACCAAGCTTCTTCTCAAGATATATTCACAAGTATTTCCAAGATTTCTTCTGGAACGACTGATTGTGGAGTGGGGACTGGAGCTAGGTCTAGTACCGACGTTAAGTTCGGGGCTGGAGTCTGGGCTGAGACAGGGTTTTGCCATGGAAGTCGAGGGTGTAGGTGGTGTAATCATATTCACTACCGATGCCAGGATCTGTTACGTGTTTTAATCCCCCATAGATACGGGTAGGCTTTCTTCGTCACTAACATATCGGACAGACTCCGAACTGGGTGACGGAGTTTCTGATCTACGACTGGGAACTGTTTGGAAATAAGGAGGTACTCCATTGTAGAAAAGAAACAAAATTACTTTCTGGATGGCATCGCGTACCATCACACTAAGAAGGTATATAAAATTATTCCAGGGTAACATCTCGTATCACCACATTAAGGAATAAATTGTGTCATGTAACCATCAGGATAATATCTGGTATTATCACGCTAAGACGGTACTAATCGAAATTTCATCGTTCGAAAAAGAATACATTAGGCTAATTCACAAATACGTAGTGCGGGTAGATATCTCGTTTGACTTACCATTTTTTCGTTCCAATTTCCTTTCCAATCGTCGAATCTTCCGACGAATACTATCATTATTGTGATCCTTGTGTTTTCTATTCCCCATAACTGTTTTTCACTTCAATTCAGCGCAAAATATTACAATATTTTAAAAAGTTGATGTTGACGATACAGCACAAGAAAAACGAATGACGCGCACGGCCGGTACGTACAGTAAGGAGAACAAGTACCTACCTACCTACCTGAGTGAGTTTTTTAAATATGCTATAAACATTGTGACGATGCACTGCGTGAAAAGCGGACTACATGGTACTATTAAATCTAGAGGATGTAACATCGAAGTGTAATTGACAAATTTTAACTACTGGTGTTGTCGACGGCACTTTTTTCCCTCCACAGTGAAGCCAAACAGGAAATGAACGAAACAAAGAGGTCTATACCCAACAGTGGGTGTAGAGTGTAGATCAATGATAGACGGGCTAGATGATGAAACTATTGCAATTTTGTGGTGACAAGAACTTTTTGTAAATTCCTGGTGATAATATTTTCAATTGACATTAAAGCTAACAAGATTTAAATAAATCGTATGTAAACTTTCACTTTATTTTTTCAGTGAGATTGTAATATCGACAAAGTTTACCATTTTTATAGCTGGCAATACAAGTTGGCGGTCAGCGACCGAAACTTTTTTCAGCTCATTGCTCCGACCATAGAGAAGTCATTACCGGTCCCTGTTATTTATGTGCTAAAACCGAGCCTTTACATTTCAATCACGAATAAAAATAGAGGGTAATACGTAGGTTTTTCTCGATGATTTTCGGGCTTTTACGGGGGATTTGTTTTGGTCGCCTCGGTTACTGATTCGTTGATTGGGGCTTTAATTTATTGTGTGTTTTATGAATGATTAACCAATTTATCGATCGCTGTTTAAATTTGAATTACTTTTTTATCGATGTAATGATGATGAAGCTATCAGCTTATATGTTTTTGTTTATCTGATGCATTATAAAAGCAATTAAATAAATGGCTTTTTATTTACGTATAAAACCACACTTATAAGCTGGAACGACCTTTAAAACGTAACATGGTATAACTTATCATCCAGCAGTTGCATAGATAGCCCTGATCCCACACTAGGATATAAGGATAACAGCGATAGGATGCTATATACTATATTGGAACTTCATACTTAGCTGGAAAAGCTGTTCACACAACATTATCTAGCCCCAAGCTAAGCAGAGCTTGTGTTATGGGTACTAGATAACTGATATACTTAAAAATACAATACGTCATAGATATATGTTTTATATTACACATAGAAAATACCCAGAACACCCTGAACAATTACCTACACATCGTACAAATATTTGTTCCGAAGCAGGAATCGAACCCACAACCTCCTGCGTCGCAGGCGAACCTTCGCCCGCCGCGCCACAGTGGTCGTCATATCGTATCATAAAAAAGGTAAGTATCTACCTAAAAACATAGCTACGAGCCTCTTTGACCAAACGTTTGCTAACAAATAAACTATGCATTTACATGGAAACCGGATGATGTGGTTAACTTGAGTTTGGTTGCTACCTCTTATTCTTATGACACGGTTCTGGCTGTTCTAAGCTGAACAGGTAATCTCTTGGCATTTGCTGACTAGCTGTAAATACTTACTAGAAACTCGTTTCCCGTTCTTCCTCCACTGTATGTTGGGGATGGGGTCCCCTCGGGCAGCGCAAAAGAACGCCGCGATGCCGCTCGCGCGCACTTGCAGATTACGGGGCCGGATCGTGATCTCGGGCGGATCTGGACACACAAACAAAGAATATTGGTTAGTAATATGCTAGAGGTAGGGTTTGTTTTGCCGTGACAATGGACCGTATAAGTTATAAATACGATATGTTTCGATAGTGTTTTGTTCTTTTTTTTCTTATTGGTAAGCTTGTGTTTCTTTCTTGTTTATTTGGAAGGTAATGTAACAGGTATCAATAGCTAGAGGAACGGCTGCAGCCCTTTAGATGAATAGTAATCAGCTCAAAGATTAGCTACTCTATGATAGGTATGTAATCTAATAAAAAACTTATCCCTTTATCCGAAATGCAAATGCGCGGTGTCCCTAATCCAGCGGCGACTGTAACCAATCCGACGGCCGGGCAAAGTTGCTAATATGAATTATGTATGTGGAGAGACCGCCATGGGTCCACTTTTACGAGCTCTATGTCCACTCGTTACCGCACTCGCTCCATTCCGATCCAATTTTCGACTATGAATAAATTAACGACATCTCGAGAACCGAGGAGCACTCTGCAAAATTACCCTTACGTTACCCGAACCGCTCAGACAAACGCGTTTAACTTCTTACCCCGGAAAGTCTCCCCGAGAAAGTTGCCCTTAACTTTCCAGCTTCGTGTGACACACGTACAGAATTCGCCAGAATTGTTTTCCACCGAATTACACAGACAGAGGACGCTGGAGCGGTACATTTTCATTACGCCGAGCGAGATTAATGGCATTATCTTGTAGAAAAATGCGCGCTCAGCGACGAAACAATTATGTGTACGAAACGTGAATTTTGAACTTGCTAGCCGAGAGCCTGTCGCGGCCGTGGCTACCAAACGAACCGGAAACGAAATATCTAAAGGGAGCCATCTCTAAAAGAACATTGGACGCACGCCGCGGGAGCGTTTGATTCCTGAACTAGAAAATGAAATCCCATTTAGTTGTGTACGTACGTATAAAGGTCGTCCCTCGGGCGGCGATCCAGCGATCGATGTCACATTAATAAACGAATCCGAGTAACGTATTTTTCGAGGATGTCACACAGGAGTTAAAATATTCATGGAATGGACACCGTCGAGGTCGCGGGCCAGATTAGAGATATCTGAAAAAGCGTATATCGGGTTTGATATAAGCCAGTAGGAGTGTGAAACAATCGACCGGTCCCGGGAGTATCGAAATTACAGAGGACGGTTCGGCCGCAAATAAAAATGGCATCTAAATTCACCGGCCGATATCGGGGGACTTAATGACCGCTCTCGATGTCCAATTACAGGATGATAGCGATCTCGCTAACTGCGGGAATTGCTGGGTTCAAATATTTGCTCTTGAATCAGTGCGCGCAGAAGGGATGGCAAAAAAAGTGTGACGGATATGTTTATTCCTAGCGGACGAGGTAAATGGTCACGTTTTATGTACGCGGGATTGAAGCGGGTTTCAGCGCGGCGTACGCATTCAAACAAAAAGTTTTTTCAGGCGCACTTTTCTGTCGGTTTTCATTGAAATAAGAGTACATACGCCGCCACTGCATGAATTGAGCTTAGCTTTGTTATTGAAATAAAAGAGGAAAAAATCTTATTATATAATAAGTTTTTTTTTATTCACGTAAATTCAAACAGAGCGTGAGCTAATTTTTTGAGTATACAGTTAATAATTTTCGGATTTCTAGTGAAACTTGGCTTATTAAGATTTGTTTTAATTTAGCTGTGGCACACCACAATCCCATAATAATAATAATAATAGGAATAGCTGTAAGCGAAGCAATTGTTTTACAAAATTAAAGTATCTACTGAATGGATAGCATCTTCCTTTTTTATGGTCAGTAAAAAATACAAATAAACGGAATAAATAAGCTGTGTTAAGCCCTAACATTCGTTTGATATTTTTTTTAACAAATGATTTATACAGCAACAAATTAAACCTTTCTAGAATTTTCTGGGTCAATTTTTATTCGAAACTATTCGAAAAATTTCGTTCAATTTTTGTGGTTATTCCCCTGATAGCATTCCCAAGCTGACCTACTGTGCTGCCACCGTCGTGGTTTAGCTCGAAAATTTAATGCGTTTCCGTTTTCCCGATACGGTACGTCTATCGGATAAATTGTAAATGGAACATTGAAAGAAAACATAACTGTGCTAACTCACATAATGATTTCTATGCAACATATATTTATTCCAAGTTAAGGCTGAAACCC
The DNA here is from genome assembly GCA_932527175.1 of Operophtera brumata. Classification (NCBI taxonomy): domain Eukaryota; kingdom Metazoa; phylum Arthropoda; class Insecta; order Lepidoptera; family Geometridae; genus Operophtera; species Operophtera brumata. The sequence continues at coordinate 5,494,684 of OW052231.1, read as the reverse complement.
TTCGATAAATATTTTATCGAAGCTGAAACCACTTATTTACTATTGCCAAGATCTTGAAACATCTCTCCTTTCATGTACAAATCTTACAAAATCTGCATTCATTAAAAATTTCAACTGAAAATTGCAAAATCCATCGAAATTCTTTACCCAGACATTTATATCATAACATCAAGCAATTGCACGCCTGTAAATTCTCAGCCCCCGACAATAAGCGCAACAAAGAGCGATATTTCGTTCAATTAACGTCGAGTATTCATTAGTCAGCGATGCGAAATCGTTTCGTTATCGCGCCGATGTCGAATGTTTCGCCAAATTCACGTATGAAGCAGGTTGCCACTGACTGTTTACTGGCACTTCCGACATGAAGTGCTTTCAACTTGTGCTATAATGCATGTACCTACTACAGCCCGATTTAGATGTAGCAGTTGCCAAGCCAGGACAGCAGGCATTTCATTGGTCAGGGGATCCGTTTAAAGGTTCATTATAGGCCCACTAATGAAATCCTTGCTGACCACTGTCATGGTTTAGCTAAAGTAGCATGTCTCATTCAGAATTAGTGTTGATACAAAGTAATTACGTGCTACTAATTGCCAAATATCCTTGGAATAGTTACACCGTGTTTTGTCTCTTTCGATTGAATTTGAAACCGCTTGTCAATACAAACGACAAAACACTGTGTTTCTGTTCGATTATATTCCTAAGATAATTAGAGTATAATAAACACGGATTATGTATTACTTAGTGTTTGTGCATCGTGTGTCCGTATGCGTCAAAGTAAAACACAAGATGAAATTACAGAATCGCACGAGTGCAATTACACTCTATACACGACTTTGTGACGATAAACGTCGGCCGGACAGGCAACCGCAATCTGCATTCAGTGTGAGTGCGGCCTTTTGCATGAATAATGCTTTGTTGGCATCAACATTTTGCCGGTGCGACAAAAACTAAAGGCACAAATTAAACAGCAATGGGTGATGATGCTATACGACGTGATTTGAGTGAGATATTGCTGGAAATGGAGTCAAATTAATTGGTGACCTCTTCTATTTCGGAAACTGATTTGACGGTCTGTTCAGATAGACTTCACTGGACGAGAGATGTCTGTCTGTCAGGATTTTCTTGTTTTGTCATGGCTTTAAAAAATACTGCTGCAGTATTTTATCCACAAAACTTTGCTTCATAAAACGCCGGTCACAATTAACAATCAGTATTCACTCCACATGTAATAAGCAAAATGTTCCTCATAGAAAAAACAGGAAAATAGCTCATTGTTGCATAAAAAACCGAATATGTGTGATTAATTAGGTAGGATGCACTTTTATCCAAAATTGTAATCGATTTATGCTCTCGTCATATTTAATGTTATTGTGCAAGGCCGTATTTCATTACGAAGCCCAAAAGGGCCCAATAGAGTTAATCGAAAAGTGCATACGCTGTTGCAATGTACGCATGGGCGCATTCACGTATCAAGCAGGTTACCGGCATCGACTGGCGTAAAAACCGGCATAAATTCGCGCGCAATGTCAAATAAGTGCATGGTTTTGGTGTTGGCAAGCACCGGCCGGCGCGGGGCGCCATAGACCGGGGCCCGCTATTATCGGTTTTCTACGTAAAAGCGCCCTCTGTTTGTACGTGCGTGCAATTTATGACAATAATCTCACCGTATCCGCCCATAAATGGTTTTGCGGATAAATAGAAGTGTATTCCGATTTAAACAGAACCAAATTTATTATTTTACAGTGCGGATATGGCTATTAATTTGGATTGGTGGCGGGAAACGTTTGCGAGTAATCTTTGTGAATTACGAGAGTGTGGTTAACTCTATTTATTATTATACTTACAGGTATGAACTTAACGAACGCTTTAGTCCTAAATATTATTCATAATTCGGATATCCTGTTCCATTACCTTCCTGTAAATAATGCCCTTGTTTCGTCTAGATAACCGAGATCTCGTAACTAGTTATCTGAATGGGTATCGATGCTAATTATAAAACTGTAAAAAAAACAGAATCATATCAATGAAGATTTTCTGATCAAAATCCTGATTGACTGCCTGGCAGTCATGTTTGAACAAGTCAACCTTGATGAGAAGTGCGGCAGCAACACGTAACAATTTCCTCCTCCTCTCAACCGAGTAAAACAAATCAACCCAGTAAAAAATCCTTACTGAGTTTTCAATTTAGTATCTCCCATAAGTGTGGGTTAACACTATAACCAGTGGCGGACATGCCTTAAGGCCGACTAGGCCCAGGCCTTAGGCAGCCAGATATAAGGGGCAGCCGATCTGCGAGATATCTGCTGGGTAACAGTGAGTGCAATGCAGCAAAAATTTACAAGATCATCGCATCGCGCGCGGCTGGCTCGCTCTGCTCGAATAATAGCATTACCTATAATTTTTCCTGCACTCTCCTCACAACTCACAGCACAATTAAGAACACGGTTTTTTTTTCATATAGGTGTTCTACTGATAATTGTCTGTTTCGCTGCAGTTTGATTAAGCCACGGTTTGTTTTAAATCAAATATATGAAACGAATGCAATGGTTATTTCATTTCACATTTCTACGTCGCTAAATTATCTGAATTTAAGGGGCGGCTGGCACTACACGGCCTAGCCCGTAGGGCGGGCAAGTCCGCCTCTGGCTAAACAACAAAAGCTTCATGTAGAATATTGAACTGACGAATAAATATTTAGTAACAATTCCGCCACCCTCAACCGGAAAATCCTCAGTGAAATTGCCCACATTTATTGGTTGTTTTGGTGTTAAACCCACACTTATGGAAAATACTAAGATTTTATCATATCCCAAAAATTATCAACCAGATTTTTCTTCTAGATGGTAAGTTTTGGGATGTTACCATGATGTACTCGTTGTGCAGTTATCTGCTCAAAACCCAGATAATTGCAGATATAACTACGGATGGATCTTAGGCTACACAGACCTGAAACAGAAGAACACATTAGGGCAACTTACGTGTTAAATATCGTATGTAAAGGTTAGAAGTACTATCGTTGACTGGTGGCAAGGCTGGTATGGGCGGCACGACTGGAGAAAACGACCCCGTCAGCGGTGGCCTCACATCCGTATCAAGTTTCTTTATATTTGGGTAGTTGTAGTGTAAATCTGGGGATAGCCCGTCTATATGTGGCGGTAAACCGTCTTTATCCGGGGATTCCCCAGTCTCTGGTGGCTTATTATAGTTCAGTTCTGGATTGTAGATTATGTGAGGAGTACCACCGTATATGTGTGGGGTGTTATCGTTATCTGTTGAACTATCTATTTCTGGAGGTAGTTCTTCTTCTTCTGACGGCAGTTCTTCCGAAGGTAACTCTTGTGGTGGTATTCCTGGCAGGTATTCTGTCGCTGATGTAGAACTCGGCTCGGTTTCTTCTAGGTCTTCCAAGTCTTCGTCTGGAGAACAGTTTGGGGTTGGTACGCGAGCGGTTGTCGTATTTATGCGAGGTATTTTTGAGTTAAAATTGATTTGTCTATTGTGGCTTTTTGTTGTAAATACTTAAATGGTAAATTAAAAATACTTAATTCTATAATTTGTGCTCATTTTACCAAATATATTTACGATGTCATACAATAACAAGTAGCTATAGATTACAGTAAAGTTATAAAAGGCATATTCGTAACTTTAAACAAACAAAAACTGTTAAAATATACGCAATACATATTCCTCCTGTTGATTAATCGGTACGTAAGGGTGCTATCACAGTGCGAAGAGCACGCGAGGGCGATATATCATTCGCCCCGGTACTTGAATAAATCGCTTTTCTATCGGTCGGGGAGTTGATGCGCGCTGGTTAATAGCGCGAATTAATATTAACCCCGATCGCTAGTGTATTTTGTCGGTTGTTTATTTACATGAATACGTTTTTGAAAGAAAAAATATATTTGTGATTGATCCTTTCTACTTTCATGAGTTTTGAACTCTTTGTAATTATAATAAGAGCTTCTCTATGTTTGCAAACGGCAAAGTCTGTCTACCTCATGCCGGTTTTGATTTTACAAAAGTAATTGAGAGCTGAATAATCTAAATGGTCCTGCACTGGACCAAAATAATCAGCTGAATAAACCTAGGTAGTTCCAAAAGTTACAGAATTGTGTATACGGGTGGGTCCCTTGAACAACGTTAAATAAGTCCCCTCGAATGCAGGTGCTGCAGTGGTTGGGAGGGGGGATTAAAGGTCCCTTTTTCAGTGTTTCACTCGTAACTCAAAAACGGTGCTCTTGGGCGACAATACTTACAGAGTGAAATTAAAGCTTAGTAAATTTCCCACAACGTTGATCTTATACAAAATTACGGAAAAACGTATGGCTTTCAAGATTCTCTATTCAAAGTAAAATAAAAAGCGGCCAAGTGCGAGTCGGACTCGCCCATGAAGGGTTCCGTAGCAGCAAGTAACATAATATAAAAGTTCTTGTATGGATTACGATTTGACGTATTAAAAAAAACTACTTACTAGATCTCGTTCAAACCAATTTTCATTGGAAGTTTACATGGTATACATCATATATATTTTTTGGTTTTATTATTCTCTTATTTTAGAAGTTACGGACACACACACACACACACATTTTACCGCTTTGGAAGCGTCTCTCGCGCAAACAAAAAAAAAAAAAAAAAAAAAAAAAAAAAAAAAAAAAAAAAAAAAAAAAAAATTAAAAAAATTAATTAAATAAATAAATAATAATAATAATTATAATATTATATTATTATATTATTATTATTATTATTATTATTATATTTATAATTATTTAATAAATTAATTAATTATTAATTATTATTATTTTTTTTTTAAAAATAAAATATGTATTAGAAACCTCAATATCATTTTTGAAGACCTATCCATAGATACCACACAATTTTTTTTGAGTCTCAGTTCAAAGTATGGGGTACCCCAAAAATTTACTGTATTTTTTCTATTTTTGTGTGAAATTCTTAAGGCGGTTCACAGAATACATCTACTTACCAAGTTTCAACAGCCTATATAGCACTTATAGTTTCGGAAAAAAGTGTCAGTAACATACACGGACAGACACACAGACAGACAGACAGACAGACATGACGAATCTATAAGGGTTCCGTAATTTTAGGTTACGGAACCCTAAAAAGTGAGTTTCCCAGCCATATCTGCAATTGTAAGTACATTACAGAAACTATTATTTTTTAAGTAGTTCTGTTTAATCAAATAACAATATATGAAAAACAGAAAGCTCGGATAATTCCGTTCTGTACTTATTTGTCACATTTGTACCTGAATGATCAGCGCAAGAAAAGTTTCTGGCTCCTGGAGACAGGTTTGAGATTGAGACCTGGCTTTCCAAGGGTTTGATCACTGTATAGGACCTAATCGGACCACGTGGATTCGGCTCCAATTCATTACGCATTTTATTTTGCCCTGCTTGTTCGAAGAATCCTTGCTTCGCTGTTCCTGTACGTCTAATTTATTAGGTTAGGCTATAAAACAATTTGTACGTAGATCAACAACCTATGGAATACATATAAAAACAAAGTTCACCAAAGAAATTCGTTTTTCCTTCCAAACTTTCATTCAGTGGGTATCTATTATCATTTATTTTCACCGTAATCTCTTTGAATCTCAGGGTCTTTAAAGAATAATTTCCAAGAAATTCTCGAGATTCTTTCAGGAAGGTCAGGCCGTGTTATAAAGTATTGCAGGCACTTTTAAAAGGTTTCTATTCTAGCAGAGCGACTCACAAAGTTGTTAAGAAATTAGATTTTGTAATAAACATGAAATAACATGAAGACCCGTTATTAATAAATTGTTAAGGATTTTTACCAAACGATAGTTTTTTTTTTAAAATAAGGTTAGGTAATCTTAGTAAAAATAAACGTAATGATTTGGTATATAAGTGGTAAATGACTAATATGACAAAGGGTTTTTGCCATCTTAATACCAATTCACTACGTTTATTTTTCCAAGTTTTTCTTGATTTTTCTGAACATTAAATATTATTATACCAACTCAATAGACAATAACCTAAGTACGAGTACCTACATTACAATCATATCCTACAAAAATTATAAATGCGAAAGTTTGGCTGCATCGGCTAGACCGATTTTGGTGAGATACTGTAAATAGATAGCTGATGACCTGAGTTGACACCGGCTGCTATCTCAGTACCTTCAACCAAAGCTTCAACCACGCAAAGTATAAGTAAAACCAACACATATTCCTAAACACCAACAAACATCATCCTACAGAAGTCCACTACTGGACATAGACCTCCCCCATAGAATGTCACGACGAACGATCTTGAGCCGCCTCCATCCGCCGACTTCCTGCGACCTCTACAATGTCGTCGGTCCATCGAGTGGGGGCGCTTCCTACACTGTGTCGTCCGGTTCGTGATTATAGATGGTTAAGGGGAATTAACCCATTTTTAAATTATGCCATAAAAGCGTGGTTTGGAAGCATTTCCATGTCACAGCTGACTGACCAACATTCAATACACGCATTTACTTTTAAAACAACATTTTCTAAAGCCCACCACCGTCTGACAGGCTATGATACATTTTAGAAGATAAACTTTGAGAGATGGCGTAATTTGAGGTTGTATTTTCTTTCTTTCCTCACACCATGTCCTTAGAAGCTTTTGTTTTGTCCATTGTTTGTTTTATTTCTAAACTTTTTTTCCTCCATTCATTAACGGCGTAGAAGCCAAGCTTTGATGCTGGCGTAAATTTATAAATTACTGCGTTTCATTATTTTAATGGATACTTACTGGATATAATATTTAGCAAGGTCCTAAGAACTTACCTGAATTAAATGAGCATACAATGGAATTCAATGTTATTATGGACATGTGGCCTTGAAGTAAGCAATTGAAGCATTAGATAAATGTGAAAATATTAACGACAAAGCTTACCCTCTACAATGCGCTTATACGTAAGTATTTATATTTCCTGTCACCATACATTGATAAAGTTAATAGGAGTAACAAATAATATGATTTTAGAGGGCGTAGTTGATTTATATTTTCGATTACGCAGCAATTTTTTTTTTTTTTTGATACGACCTCTTTGGCGCGGAGGGCGAAGGTTGGCCTGCGACGCAGGAGGTTGCGGGTTCGATTCCCGCCTCGGAACAAATATTTGTGCGATCCGCAGATATTTGTTCAGGGTGTTCTGGGTATTTTCTATGTATAATAAAAAATATCTATATATGTAATATATTGCATTAAGTATATTAGTTATCTAGTACCCATAAGACAAGCTCTGCTTAGCTTGGGGCTAGATAATGTTGTGTGAACTGTCCAGCAATATTTATTTATTTATTTAAATGGTACTGTTTTTCGTGATTTTCGTTCTCTTTTCGTTGCACGAGCGTTATTCTGTCACTTTCTAACTAACCTGAACTTTACTGAGTTATATACTGACAGAATTTGGCAGTTGTCTGCCTCTTAAGCACCCTATATGGCATTGCACTGCGCCCGTCTCCCTGAGATATATGGGTAAAAAGTATTAATGTCCCAGTAATTTCACCAGCACCAATACCTTTCAAACCGGAACAGAGTACCTATTGCATGCATTGTTGCTATGCGGCAGAAGGTGGTACGTGTCATATGGAACTAAATTGGTCTGTGCCTATCACCTAAGATCCTATAGGTACGTAAAGTAAGTAATATTTTAAATAGGATAGCCATATGCGTTGAAAAATAATATCTTAAGTGCACACATTAACTTTGGACACTCTTGAAACTCATCCGCAGGAACATAAAGGCAACCATTACACGTTTTATATCTACATACAACAGTCTATGAATAATGGCGGCACTATACACGTCAGACAGTGCCGAGATATAAATCTTTCAATAATCGATGTTGCTCGAATGTTTATTTATTGCGTCGAGTATCGAGATATCGGCCGAGAGCTTTTTTTTCGGTAATAACAATGGGTGATTTATAGTTCCGCACCTAGTCGGTTTCCGAAGTTGAGATGTAAGTTGTACCTTTGTTCACGGGCGTTGAATGCAGGGTAAATATAAGAATCGAAGGACATTCGAGTAGTAGTAGAGTTCGTCCGGGGAAGTACTACCACCATACCTATTTCTGCCGCAAAGCAGTAGTGCTCGCATTGCTGTGTTCCGGTTTGAAGGGTAAGGGTGCCGGTGAAATTACAGGCACATGAGACTTTTCATCTTTATGTCTCAGGGTGGCGGGCGCAGTGCAATGCCACATAGGTTGCGTCGTAGGTGGACGTGATCTACGAGGTAATGCACTGTTCATAGGCAGAGGTTACCGCTTAACATCAGGTGGGCCTCTTGCTTGATCCGTCATACAAGTAGTATGAAAAAAAAAAAAAAAAAAAACATCAACGCTAGATTATCGTACTAGTAATTACTAAAAAGTTTTTTGTGAAAAATATATTTTTCAATACAAGCTTTTATAAAATTACTGATCGTAACCGTGTGCTGATCAAAATGAGTCTAAACACGGCCAGTCTACGATTATCCCTCGAGGAGTTCCGTTGTCCATCTTCCGTCTCGATCATCAGATCAGCTCGCTGTTACCATAATATTGCATTGTCATCGGAACTTATCAGGTATTCAAAATATCATCTCAATAAGTTGAGGATAACTGCTTTAAAATTCAGTTACAAGATTGCACCCGGACAAACATAACAAGTTAAAATCTATGATATACCTTTCTATCAAAACTATCAATTTTAATGATATCCGTGTTATTAAGATGACGCATTGGAAATTAAGATGGCAGGGATCTATATTTTTCTTAGCAATTACAAAACATATGAAAGTGATATTTGGTTGGTCTTCATTTTACTGAATATTTTTTTGTAGTAGCATTTCCGGATTGTTTAACTTTTATAGCAGCGAAAAAATATCAAAGACATCTTCTGAGGGAAAACATACCGGACTTCACTTTTTGTTAACGCTCAATTTTATGATCGAGGGAGTAAACTACAATATACTCCAAAAAATCAAAAATAGTGTGTGTCAGCTCCGACGCGCGACTGGACTTTACTCCAGAAACAATTCAGAAAACATATAGACTTCACTTTTTGTAAACGCTTGGTTTTACGATTTTACTCTCCATATACTTGCGTACCGTGGGCCTTATATGAACATATGCCTTATATGGCCTTATATGGTTTTATTCAAAATAAACTTTTACTTTACTTTACTAACATCGATTCTTAAGAAGTAAATACTTAAACTATAAATATGTATACAGCAGCTATTAAGTTATTATAACATTATTAACTCAGTCGTGGGAAGCAATGGCGGCGATAAGCTCACCATCCGTCAAGTCATGATGGTGCAAACCACTGTGAAAAGAGGCCCATTGAGGCTCTGCCTACCCCTTCAGGGAAGAAGGCGTGTGTCTATATATGTATGTATGCATTAAGTTTCGGCCATCGCTGTCCAAGATCTGGGAAAATTCTTAGCCAGTATTGGGACGAGGAAAGAATAACCTAACAGAAAATATGCAGCAAACACCCAGATGGAAGTTGTTTCGAAAAGTATGTTCTTGGTTTGTGGCAAAGTATCATAGCTTTATACACTGTAAACTTCATCATCACAAACATTTACAACCTACCCGCAGTCTATTGAGGCACTATAAAACTGTTTACATTGTACCTGAAAGTATTCGGGCTATTTCATACGAGAGATTGGGCCATAACTCTGGGCTATCGGAACACAGCTTAGGTGTAACAATTGGCCCACTCATAGCACTACCATATTATTATAAATGTAAAACTTTGCATGTTTTGCTGACGAGAGGATATCGACTTTGCATGTTTGATTGGACATAAAGGCGGCACTTCACTTGGCGTATTTGCGCAAGTGTTTGTGTTATATTACCAAGCCAAATAGCACCATATATAGTAGAATTCATGGTTGATTTTGCCTTGGAAATATAACACAAACATTAGCGCAAATACGCCAAGTGAAGTGGTAGCATAACAGCTTATCTATAAAGCAATAATTGAGTAAGTTATTAAATTATTTTTAAAAATTTTAATAGGTTTTTTTTTATTAATTTTTATACACTAAGGTAGAGAATGCTTCTGAGCATTAAGTTCGCCTATGGTACATTGTTTGTTTTGTGCAATAAAGAATATTCTATTCTAATCTATAATATATAAAGCTAGATCTATTTCTATAAATGCAAGTGTTTAACGAGTCGCCAAGAGTATTCTAATTCTAAACAGCTTGATACCTATGGCATTAGGGGATAATTTTAAGCGTCTTAGCGCTGTTCATAACTTTGAATCTTGAAAAGGGAAAACTTCTTGACCATAACTTTTTACCTTTTTAATAGTTCTTCAAAACTTAAATTGATCCACATAACAACTGTCACAGATAACAAACAGGTTTAAACAAGCTTTTATTGAACTTTCCTGTTAGTATGTGATCAAATATTGCAACTGAATTTTAAACCAATTTTCAGTTTCAGTTTAAACTGCTTGAGCTGTTGCATACTTGTCTCCGATGACAAAATATTATGGTCACAGCGAGCTGATCTGATGATGGAGATGGAAGGTACACAACGGAATTCCTCGATGATTAATAGTAGCATGGCAGTATTTGGACTCATTTAAATCAGCTTACGATTAAATCACTAATATTCACTGAAAACTGCACATTGCATTGCATATTGTTCAACTTTTAAAGGATCATTATAGTTATAAGAGTTCACCAGTTGAGCTGTTCTTAGCTGTGAATGCAGGAACTAATAGAGTCTTCCTTAGGGGCCATTAAACGCGTTTCATATTCCACTAAATATCCTGTAATAATACGCAACGAGAATATTTCAATTTTTATTGCCGCTCTTCGTGTTTGCAATGTGTAGGAAGTGTGGTATGGTAAGTAATTCATTTGCGCCCCTCAAGGAAACACAATTTCAAGAGATGTTTTTTCGATAGCTTTTGTTTAATTCTATGGAGTTTCTTTTTTTTAAAAGAATAAAATTGTTTTCTGTCAAATAAAACATAAATGTACCGGTACAAATAGGAAGAACGAATCACTGCCAACGGCAATGGGAACTCACTCATGACCTTCTGCGCATGACATTCAGTTAGGCATTTGTTCTACATTTAGACGTAGATAGTTTTATATTACTGTGCCTAGACAGTACCTATAGTTAGTTACATTGTCAAGAATGAAAAGAGGAGGCAAGTGAGCGAAACTGTCTAAATATTTACAAGCTTTTATTTAACTTTACTTGTTAGTAAGTGGTTAAATCTTTGCAACTGAATTTTAAACTAGCCCTCCTATTGTCTCACAAACTGACAATCGCTTTCGATCACGATTTCACAAAAAATTCCACCGCCAAAACGATTCAAGTACTGATGACAATGCAATATTATGGCGACAGTGATCTGATCTGAAGATGGCGACGGAAGGTGGGCAGCGGAACTCCTATTGATGGTTAATAGTAGCCTGGCAGTGTTTGGGCTCATTTTGATCAGCTCACGGTTTCAACCGATATATATATAAAAAAATATTGAATAAATATTTTTCAACAAAATACTTATTGATCCTCAGCAACTGTAAGTCCCTTATAGAGTTAATAACCTACTGGTTTCGGTCAGAGTTGCCAGTCTGTCTCTTTATTTAAAATAGCCGGTCGGAAAACCCTTCAAAAGTGAAATATATTTTATTTGAAACCCCAAAACATTTAAAACAGTTAATTTTAATATCCCACCGGAAACAATAATAGGACACATTAATTTTAAAGCATTAATAGCGGTTTGACAAACGGATTGAGGTTAATACTTCCTACGGAGTTTGCATTCCAAAATAGGTTTCCATATTTTAGTAGAATCATTTTGTTATTTCTGTTTTTAGGAGCAGTATTTTTTTTAATTCTTTTGATCAAATAAAGCAACATATTACTCACTTTGTCGAAGCTAAAACTTCAAGATATTGCTGGTTTAAAAATACGACCGAACAAAACTGAACATGCCAACTTGACCTATCAAATATTCATATACTTTTCTCTCAATATTTCCTCCATAACGATAAAACCTTGCCTATTTCGGCCCAGAGCGGGCCCACGCTGCAGTTTATGTCCCATAAACACTGGCGAGGTAATGGAGTCGTGTCATTCCAGGTTAATGCACGTTGCAGGAATATGAACCAACTTTGATGTACAGCGGACGATGCTTTCAAACATTTACCATTCAACAACTACTTAGGTGCTGCTAGTGGTACCGCTAACTATTTCTAAGTTGTTCTAAGTGTACTGCTAAACTTGATAATTTTGGTGCACGGAAGGAAAATCTGACTTAAAATTCCGACCTGTGATTCTGGGACGGAAATTCTGGAGAAATAGTCTGGCTGGTATTATCCGCAATGTAATTGCAGTGCATGTAGAAATCTAAGCTGGGTTCTATTAAGCTCTATGAGAATTAAGCAGAATGACACCACGTACTTGACATAACGATTGTCCGGTCTACTAATAAACGAATATCGTTGGAATAGTTGGATCGTGTTTTGTCTCTTTAGGTCGAAGTTAAAACTTCTGGTTAATGCAAAAGACAAAACACCGTGTAACTGTTCCAAGGATAGACCGAGTTTTATAGTACCACTGTATGAGTTCACACAAATAAATAATAAATAAATAAATATTGCTGGACAGTTCAAACAACATTATCTAGCCCCAAGCTAAGCAGAGCTTGTGTTATGGGTACTAGACAACTGATATACTTAATACAATATATTACATAGATAGATATTTTTTAATATATATAGAAAATACCCAGAACACCCTGAACAAATATCTGCGGATCGCACAAATATTTGTTCCGAGGCGGGAATCGAACCTGCAACCTCCTGCATCGCAGGCGAACGTTCGCCCGCCGCGCCACAGAGGTCGTCAACAAATATGCCTTTTATTACAAATTTAAACTTACAGTATCTTAAAACTACACTTAGAATAATTTTTTACATAGATAACATTGAAATTCTGACGAAAAGACGAAGTAACGACACGTAATTGCATATTTAAAAATTTCAGTTTAGAAATAATAATTTAAATAACATCAACGATAAATTCACATCGTGAAATTAGTGATAAAACACTAATGAATATTAGAATTACTAAACATTCGGTCCATAAACACATCATGAAGAATATTCAAGCGACATCTTCAGGTATAAAAGAAAATGGCTGCAATAAAAAATAGGTATGTGATAAGAATAACTGTACATTTATTGTCTGATGCGGAGACACGGTCTTTGGGAATGAAATATGATGTTGAGATGTCACTAAATTTCTTCAACGCACTTTCTTTGGCATGGTGGCTCTTCAGTTTATCATCATCAGCCGGTGAAGTTCACTGCTGATCACAAGCCCCAATAGAATGCAAAGTTTTTTTTTAACTGTTTTAATGACTATGACGTCTACGACTGATGATCGTAAAGATGAGGCAGCGAAATTTTTGAGAAGCGGTGTTTCTGATGATGCAATGTAGAAATACTGTAATAGAGGTTCTTTAAATTATGAAGAAAGTGAAGTGTAAATGATTATTGTGAAATTCTTTATTCTTTTCCAAGATAAATCTCAGAAAAATATTACGAGTAGCACAAATAGTACGTTGCTTATATAGACAAGGGAAATCGAGATGCACACGTAAGCCTGGTGTGTATACGTTATAAAATCTCGCTCCAGTTCATGAATGTACGTATACGAGCAGAATAAAGGCGTGACAAGATTTTCTGCTTACCATAAACAGTATTACTTGGAAATTCCTACGCGGACGGAACAAAAGATCACATTCATGTAGGAAGCTTTGCCAGTAGCTGCACTTGTAGTATTCGCCACAGTTACAACGTAACTTTGCGGCTGGTCACACGACGTGGACACGCCGCGTCAACGCCACGCTTTCACCACGCTCGCAGACATGCGTTTCTTTGGGTAACCTCCTATGCAACAACCGCTAAAACATACCACGAGCGCGGGAGACCGAGGCCGCTGGGCCGGCGAATGCTTTTTGAAACATCTATTGACGGGCCTTGGCAGTAAAACCGTTATGAAAACCGTTATTAGGTTTTTTAGTACTACCAAGGTAGCAAACAAGCATACGGCCCAGCTGTTCGTAAGCGGTTACCGTATCCTATGGACGCCTGCAGTACCAGAGGCAAAACACGCGCGTTGCCGACCTTGAAAAAAAATTCCAAACACCCCTTTTGAAGAATCCCATACTGTTGTCACTTGGGAAAACCTCTGCAGGGAGATCATTCCACAACCTGAGTGTTTGCGAGAGGAAGTTTCTCTGAAACAGCGCAGTCCGGGACAGCCAACTTTTTTTTTACATCTTGAAATGACGGAATCAGCAGATGGCCAACCTGATGTTAAGCGATAACCTCTGCCTATGAACATTGCATTATCTCATAGGTTACGTCCACCTAGGACACGCCCTATGCGGCATTGCACTGCGCCCTCCACCTGAGACAAAGATTAATATATATTCTCATGTGCCTGTAATTTCACCGGCACCAAACCGGGACACAGCAATGCGAGCACTACTGCTTTGTGACAGAAATAGGTATGGTGGTAGTACTTTCCCGAAATAACTATTTCACAAAAAACTCTACTACAAATGCTAAGTCTTATACTACGAGCTGCGCCGCGCTCTTGCTGCTTCGTCTGTCTGTGCCCTTATACCGAATGTACCCACACTACTATGTAATGAGAATAGCATACCAGTGGAATCTCCTTAGTATATGAAAGTGTTAGCGGCAGCTTGTTTCGTGGATGCCCGTGGCTTAGCTCAGTGGCTCTGCATTAACAGAATTACCTTACGAGGTTACAGCTACGGGTTTTAAGGACATAGCTGCATTTTTTTCTGCAATTTTTTACAGAGTTCTCAGGTGTTGTGACATCGCGTTTTGAAAGCCTTATTTTAAATAGTAAGCGGATGGCTCAGCATAATATTCTCTATATTTTTAAAAGGTAACGTTTATGGTAACTGTTTGTTTGTACTTGAGTCCATAGCACGAATTCAAATATACGGTTTTCAATGTCGTGTAGGGCAGGTTTTAGTCTGTATACATCCATGTAGGGACTGAGTTAGGTTAAGGAGCTAGAGAAGGAAACTGAAGAGAAAAACAAAGTTAAGCTTACATTCCGCGAGGACAATACTAGTATGGGTAACCGGGCTCGACCACTAATTTCAGATTCCTACATAATCAATGAGATATTTTTATAGTAATCTTTATCAGAATTAGTTTTTTGCTTTTAACGGATTTTGTTGCAATTTTCACTATCATGTAGTGTAGACGTTTCACCATACATTTCGAATGCGTTGATGGCTGTACCATCAGTTTTAGAAAGTTACCACAACCGTCAACCCGATATCGGCACGTCTGGGAAGCTCTATAACATAGAACAATAAATAAGCCCTAATGAGTATTTAGAATACAATAGCCAGTAAATCTCGGATCCACGTAGGTATTTCCTACCAAATGTACACCTCAAACTCGCATTGTACCTAAATCAACATGCACCTACCTACCTAGTATGTAGCAGTACGGGTATATTGCATGTATCTCTCCAAGATTTACATAAAACGGAACGTAGCTCACGCGGTTCTTGGGACGGGAGCCGAGATGTAGTACGAGTAGATGAGATTTAAAATAAAGGAAGTAATCAACTGGAGTCTATATTGCGGAACAGGGCTGAATAAATATACTCTATTCGTGAACCTGATGCCGTGGTGTATCCAGCATGAGAATAGATCCCTCCGTCTCCTCCTTTGGATGTAGTACAAGCTGACTAAGGAGCTCCACACACATCAAACGCAGAGCGGCGGGCAGTCACCAACCGCACTGCGTCACTTTTACACACTAAGTACTAACAGTAGCTAACGCCACACCACACATCCGCAACGCACACCTATATCTGCCGCAAAGCAGGAGTGCTCGCATTGCTGTGTTCCGGTTTGAAGGGTAAGGGTGCCGGTGAAATTACAGGCACATGAGACTTTTCACCTTTATGTCTCAGGGTGGCGGGCGCAGTGCCATGCCACATTGGGCGTGTCCTAGGTGGACATGACCTATGAGGTAATGCACTGTTCATAGGCAGAGGTTACCGCTTAACATCAGGTGGGCCATCTGCTTGTTCCATCATTCAAGTAGTATAAAAAAAAAACACCGAAGCAGCGCAAGCTGCGGGTGGTCTCTAATCCCACCGCGCCGTTCCGCAACGTGTTCTGTGTGTGGAGCTCTTAAGGTGTTCAACCAGGGTATGGGCAATTTATATTCATATGACTACCTAGCATCGAAACTACGATCACCAATCTGCTAGCCAAGGGTGGGGATCTCGTGGCCTCATCCAGCAAGTGGTCTATCGGATGATGATGATGCTGATTCGGTTCACAAAAAGTGCAGTTAATGTGAAACATGGAGGAGACAACTCCCTTACTTATTTCAGATATATCCTGGAGGGATGGCGAATAAATATGACAGTCACTCACACCCTCAACTTTTTACTTATTTCAACTCTTTCTACTATATTTTCTACTGTTAAGGATGAAAGTTGGAAGCGCTACCAATATTGAAAACTAAACCTTAACTGAAAGCCAGAAAATAGGGCATGAAAAGCAGTTGAAATACGGGTACCTTCAGCTACCATCACAAGATTAACAGCAGCCCGATAATAGCTCGCGATCTTTATTCTAGTTAATTTCCTCAACGGAAGGAAACTCTCCTTGAAAATGATGAAGGATGATTTATGGTCCCCACACGTTTTTCCCGCCATAATTAGATCGCGGAGTAAACACCTTGAGGCATCAGGTGGCTGATGTAAGGCCGCATTCACAAGAAGCCAGTAGCCGACTGTCTACAAGCGCATACCGGCACATAGTTGCTGAGCACTCTGTTTTTTTTAGTTTGCCCATTATCTCACTTGATGGAAAGTGATAATGTGGTCGAAGATGTAGTATGCCTGTCTACAAGATACCTATTTACCATAAACTTGAAGACTACTATACTGTATTTATCCGGGAAAACAGACGCTGGAAATATGTTCCATTTTTTTGCTGTTCTCGAGATGCACGTTGACTTAATCCGATACGGTTAGGTAAGATTTCCACCATAAAAGGATGGCACATCGCTGAGCTTCTGGTTGTTCGCTCACAAAATGAGGATGCTGAGTTCAGGACCTGGAATTCCTGAGCACATTGTCAGAAATAATTTTTGAAGAATACCGAAAGCCAAACTACCTGAAGCTTATGTTCTGGGCTATGCAAATTAGCCTCCATCATAATGATTTTTTTTTCCTCAAGCCGCTACTTGGTAATTCTGTTCAAGTTTGTGCCGGTAAGTTCCTTCGGTATAGACGGGGGCAGCCTGCTTTATAAGTGGATGCGACCTAAGGAAGCGAGAACACGACACAAGCGTTGAAATTGCATTATTTAATATGATTAGTTTCACACGACGTCACTTGGCAGTGTAAACTGTATTGTTAGTGCTCATACTAAAACTCATACTGCTCTTGTTATGGGTTATTATCGCTTTTACTGTTTGATAGCTTTTAACAACGTACTTAGGTAAGTTGACTAGGTGTGATTCAACCATTCGTTATTGCCCCACATTTTAAGCTCTTGTGTCTTGCTTTAGTCGAGTTGCAGGTCTATGAAGATAAAGTGTCGCTCTGTACATGGTTTTTATGAAGACAAACAGGCAAGCTAACTCAGGGACGATTCTATGAAGATTAACCACTGTTTTTCGTTCCCGTGGCAAGGCTGGTTGGTAGATTTCAAGTGAAGTACGTTGAAACCGTGCCGTGGTGTGCCCAACTTAAGAATATACCCCTCTGTCTCCTCCCGTGGAGGTCGTAAAAGCCGACCAAGAGATTACACCAGGGAATGGGCAGAAGCACCCACCGGGGACCTCAAAAACAATACTGGGATCACCAATACGCCTGCCAAGCGTGGTGGCACTACCAACGACCATAATTTAATTTTTATTTGGAAAATTGTTTGGAGTATTCACAGCATTTAAAATATGAATCTACCGTAATTCTGCTAAGTCACCTGGTCTAAATCGTCACCTCAAACCGTGTGGTATCCCGCGACGCTTACGACGTGTGTATTACATGATTATGTAAATCGCTTGGAACTTGACGCTGGAACTTGAGAACTTTGCACTTTTCTTTGCGACACCGCAGGAAATATAGGACAGTTGAATTGGTCGTCATCTTTTATGCTTAGTTATAGTTTCAGTGTAGTCATCCGAATGTTTGTTTGACATATCATTGTTTTTTTTGGTCACTCTGCGTTAGGTCTGTGACTGTAATGAGGAATAGTGGCCTTAAAAAAGGACCAATTATGAATGGATTCAAATGCTCCTTTCATCCAAAAACCGATTGAGTTTCAGTGAAAATAGTTCCAAAAGTAACTAAACTACTTTTCTTTAATTTACCAATATTATATCATTTTGGTCACATTTTTTTAAAGTTACCAATAGAAAATTAATATGGTAGGTTTTCATAATTTATTAAATCTAAAAGAATTCATTTAAAAAGTAAGGAATTAAATTTTATTCACATTTTATTTTTGTATTTCTCAAATCGCGATCGTATGATCGAATCAATCAATTGCAAAAAGAACATTGCGCCTTTGACATTCGAACCTGCAACGATTGAATCTTGCTCTGTAACTTGGTTGTTCAGCTATATACATTGAAATGCATCAAGATGACACTACCATCTCCCATGAGCGTTTATGGCCTCGCAATACGGGGCATACTAATTTATGTAAACGTCGTCTCATACAGTACATGGGCCATCTAGCACAATGGGGCCATCACTAATAGTTTATTAGACGTACTAATATTATTACTTAGTCATAGTGTCAATGTGTAGTACAGCAACTAGCAAGCTATGTAGCTTCCTTTGAAGAATATGCGAGAATACAAAAGAAAGACTACTGTATTAGTTATATTAACGTGTTAATGGAAATTAAACAAAGCGTTTCTTTTTTGCTCAAAGCTGTGTGCTACTTGTTTTGAAAAACGTAGTAGAAAGTAAGAACTACCATAGAGTGGGGCCCGACCGGGATTCAAACTCACGACTTTAAGGTAGCCGTCCGTCGGCGACCTATGACGTGACAGGGTCGTATGTACGACCTGACCCTAACCCCCTCCATCCACACACCAAACACCGCATAAAAATTCGGTAAAGCAGTTTCATCCCCCAGCCCCCCTTATGTTACTCGCTGATAATGTAGCTTTCTATAGAGAAATAATTTATAACAAGTAATAAATTTTGTAAAAATAAAAAAAAAACCGTCAATGCAATGAAGCGGCTGAACCGATTTTGATCAAACATAGCTAAAAAAACTCCCGACAAATTCACCTTTAAAAAAAAAAACGGTTCTTTCTTTCGGTAGCTACGATGCCACAGACAGACACACACACAGAAACGTCAAACTTATAACGCTTTTGCGTCGGGGGTTAAAAATGGTATAGTAGTTTTTTAGTTTGTCCATTACAAACAAACAACCTCTTTATAATATTAGTGTACAAGTGTAGATGTAGGTAATTGAAAGAGAACTCAATTCAATAAAATTTCAAGAAGTTCAAATTTTGAATAATGCCTTATGATTTAAAATGCGTCCTATTGAATTTGTAAATTACAAATTGCCAACTCCGCTTAAAAATCGATTCGTCCATTCCAAACAGGAAGCACAAACACATTACCGTACCTTTGTTAAAAAGGTTTTATCGAACGCAATTACCTTCCGACAATAAAACTGTGTACCGTTGTTGTCAGAGAAAATGTGCAGAGTACATGGCGAGTAACAGATTCGACTCGAGTTTATATCTACCCAAACTGCTGGAGAAAAGTTATCAAAGAGTTGTATACATAGTCTTAAGGCTATATCGACGATATCCTCACTCAGATCCGTGAGGATATCTCAGTAATCAGAGGCAAGACCAAACACTGTAAAAGGCAAGAAACAAAACAAAAAAAAACTTAGTAGTAGCTTATTTACATGTAGCATGTACTCTATTGTCTTAGTCTACAGGTGGGTTGTTACTTCTTAGGATATTATTGCTTCGGCAACTACTAGCAGCTGCATTTCTTTTTTTTAATTACTCTGTAATTCATCAAATTTTAGTGAACTCATAGTTTGAATTAATTACAAATGCAATAACTTTTTGCTCTGACTGTACGACAAAATAGAGTGGGACATCAACAATTCTTTATTTTGGCGTCTGGCATCCAAACCTTATGGGTCAGAACTTCAACGGAAATAATGCAGAATGGAGCGCAGTGATAATGGGTCACAAAGTCAACAACCCCAGATAAGCGGGCTCCTCGTAGCAAAACATAAAACAGAATAAAACTCGATTGATAGGTTAAAATTATGGTAGATTTTCTATAGTTAACTGATGAAAAGAGACATGCATAGTTCTCTGAATCAGTTACATGTTAGTGATTTAGAGCGAGTAATTCATAGTCACAAGGATCTGTGAAAATTATGGATCGCACTTTTCTTTTCAGTCATTTCCGTTGTTCCGGGTACGGTCAGAAGCAAAAGCGCTAACTCGCTTATTATTATTCAGCGAATGGCGACCTCGTCTAATGAAATTACCACAACAAAGGCGAGCCCTGGTGCAAAGGATTGTTGTGCAAATATAAACATCGAATCTGACGATAACGGCGCCGAACTAGACAGTGAATAAGTCACAGAATATAAATGACTATGGAAAAATAAAATAACAAAAGGATGGAGCCTCAAATTATGAAGGCAATGAAAGAAGTAACAACTTTACAATGTGACTACGAGACTTAATAACATGTGACATCGCTCTGAAAAGTTTTTGCAATAAACGACAAATAATAAACAATGAGCAGTAATTTTCACTAGAAACGGGATATTTACCATGATTTTTGAGTTCTCCCGTGATCATGGCGCATGCAACTGTGCCGAAATATCGGGAACATTTAAAACTTAGAAAGAAACTAAAACGTTTAAACTTTTAAACTTAGCAGAGGTTACCGCTTAACATCAGGTGGGCCATCTGCTTGTTACGTCATTAAAGTAGTATATAAAAAAAAAAAAAAAAACATGGTAAATATCTCGTTTCTAGTGAAAATTTCAAACCATGATAGTTTCAAAAGTTATAATGAGCGGTAATACACAAAAGAGTGCAGTAAGATCGAAAAATTAATGAAAGAAAGATGGCGTGAAGATAAAAAAAAAAAACTATAGGTATTGTAAAAGTCATCAAAAAAGCTTCGCAAGAAACGGCAAAGTAAACATAGCCAAATGATAAGGAAAGACGAAAAGTTCAAAACACGATAGAAAGTTATATTTATGAAACATTTCCTCAAGTATTCCTCGGAATGAAATGAACGCTAATGATACACTCGATGTGATTTGAAAGAAAACAGATTTTTATTATTCCAAGGAAAAGTTGAGCCGTCAGGAGCGCTTACCGAACTTCTCCAACCAGAACATCTCGATTTGAACAAAAGCCAATAAGCAAATTGAAGAATAAGTGATGAAGACAATCGACCTCGTCACGAAGAAGCTATAGCCGATTACAAAATATCCACCTTCAGAGAAACACAATAGAATTTAGGTCGCATTCACGCAGAAAGAATAGGATCACATCATAGAGCCGTGGGTTTCTCGTACGACTCGTTTCTCGAGATCATTTCTTCCCCATACCTACAAACTATGGAATTAGCTTCCACCTGAGGTTTTCCCGCTTGGTTATGACTCGTTTCTCGAGATAATTTCTTCCCCATACCTACAAACTAGGGAATGAGCTTCCATCTGAGGTTTTCCCGCTTGGTTACGACATGTGTCGCTTCAAGGAAAATGTTATAAATTCCTTTAGGGTAGGCAGCTCATCGATAATACCTCCGGTGTTTCCGGTGTCTATAACCGACGGTGACCACTTTACATCAGGTGGGCCGTAACCTAGTATGACTATTAGTTTCATGAAAAAAAGGATCAAAACCCGCGTTCTATATCGCGATCGTGGCGTTATTTTTGTTTAATTATTTATTTTATTTATTAGGATTTCCAATGAGTAATACACATAACTTAAAAATATAATAAACAAAAATTAATAATTAATAAACTATATTTTTATTATTAATTAATTTTAATTGTTTAAACAAGACATGACGTTTTTCCTTTTAAATATGCATAGCACAGTAATTAACAGACTTACTACGGCCTTCAAAGGACGTTGTGTGGGTTCCCTAGAACTTCGTACAATTACTATTTCGTTAATTGACGAATTAAATTTTTTTGTCATCAATTCGTACAACACACCCTTCAACGGGAAAACAAATAACTTATGGGAGTGGCATATTATTAATAGTATAAAAAAACCCTAACAACCTACAATAGTGATTACTGGGAAATATAATATTGATAGGAATTCCGATACCGTTAAATTAAATAGTAATTGTAAGAATTGCACAGCGACCATTATAAACCGGTTGCAGGTACCGGTGGCCTGTTTTCCAAGTAAATGTGGCAGAGTTCAAAGGAAACAAACCTCCCTTAATAATAACAAGGAAACGTCTTCAATCAACGATAAAAATAAAGTATCGTTGTAAAAACGGATCGAATTCGAATCACGCGCAGTTTTAATTCCAGTAAGTAAATTAAAATGCGGCTGCCCTCGCTGAATACAAATGGTTTATTGGCGCGAACGGCTCTCATTCCGAGTGTTCGCGAGCACCCGCCCTTCTAACTCATTACCATTCGACTATTACAAGCGCTAAACTTATTTATTACACCATTTTTGGGTTCCGTGCTTCAAAAGGCAAAAACGGAATCGTTAAAGCATAATATAAAAAGTAATTACATTTGTAAAAATAAAAAAAAAAGCTCAACGCAATGAACGGCTGAACCGATTTTGATCAAACATAGCTAAGAACCCTCCAGACTAATTCACCTTTCAAACAAAAAAAAAAAAACAAAATCAAAATAGGTTCATCCGTTCGGGAGCTACGATGCCACAGACAGACACACACAGACACGTCAAACTTATAACACCTAGTCGTTTTTGCGTTGGGGGTTAAAAATAACACCCAACGGACACATACATAGTCTTGATCCCACACTAGGATTCCTCGTGTCGTGGATATCAGGAACTACGAGTACCAATGGTACCACAACATCCAGACCCGCATCGAACCCGCAACCTTTCAGCCGGCTTCTCGTCCACCGCGCAACAGAGGTCCTCATATAGAATCACTTTGTTGCCGGTCTGTCTGTAACGAAACGGCCAGGGTATCGAGTTCAAATTAATACCAAATCTACGGTTCTGGATTACCGTAAAAAAATCAAGCTTTTAACTCTATGCTAGATGTATTTGGCGACCTCTGTGGCGTGGCGGGCGAAGCTTGGCCTGCGACGCAGGAGGTTGCGGGTTCGATTCCCGCCTCGGAATAAATATTTGTGCGATCGCAGATATTTGTTCTGGGTGTTCTGGGTATTTTCTATGTATAATAAAAAATAACTATCTATGTAATAAATTTTATTAAGTTTATCAGTTATCTAGTACCCATAACACAAGCTCTGCTTAGCTTGGGGCTAGATAATGTTGTGTGAACTGTCCAGCACTATTTATTATTATTTATACATCTAGCAGTCAATGCCCCTATGCCTTGCACATTTAATCACAGAACTAAAATGATGTCTCCGTAAAACCCTTCAGCCCCAACTTAGTCGTAGGAGTAGAAGCAACATAAGAAAAAGTAAAAAAATAAACTTTTTCGAAAATGGGCTTGTGAAGTTTTGTGTGGTCTACAAATAAATAATATGCTAAAATCAGTATTATACATTTACGAAACCCTCTGAGCGCGAGACCACTCGCACTTGATCGAATAATTTTATTTATAGCCGAAAGGGTGTCTTGATTAGATTATACTTTTTCGCGCAATCCGGAGATATTATAATGTCTTCGTCTGAACCTCGAATATAAATCATGACGTGATCCCTTTTTGTAATCTGGAAGATAATATCCACCTTTTTTCCGTTCAATCTTTTAGTCAACGTAATAAGTGTGAATATAATAGCTCGCAGATCAATTTCAAGGGGGCCAGAGACCGTTGGAGATCGAAATTAGGAATTGAATTTGTAAAATGATATCGGATAAAAATGAGACGCGGAATTTTCCTTGTTATCCTAAGAGCAATAACAGGGAATATCAATAAGCCAGTGAGTACTTTTGTCATGATTTCCCGTGGCACTACTGGATCGCTCGGTAGTTCTACGGGAGGTTTTTTACCCGTGGTACTACTGGTAGTACCACAACAGTATTTAGGCATAATTTGGTCAAAGAAAATTAATCTGGGTATTAGTACAAATTAATCTGGGTATCAATATGTATTGATACCTAGATTAAATTTAATTAAGCAAATGACGCCCACTTTTTATTCCTAGTTATATAGTTTTTTTATTAGTAACTTAGAGTGCATAGCCTGAGTATTTGTTTAGCCTTAGGCATTAAACACATGCCTACGATTTATGTATAGTTTTATATAAAAATAAAAAAACAATCGATATGTCTGTTGACATAACCTCTTCCAGCCAGGCACCACAGAATAACTAATAGTACCTGGCACAGAAGTTTCACCCTGAAGTCACTAAAATAAACACGATTTTACTCGCATTAGCTTCACTTGTAACTTACACTAATATATAGCATTTTTTTTATCTGTGCTAACACCAAGCAATGTCATCAAATCTTGGAATCGAATTCTCGCCCACTTCCCGATATACCTACGATTGAACTGAAATTTGGCATACCTGTCAAATTCCGATGACGATACAATATTATGGTGAAGGTGCAATAATCATAATAATAATCATAATCATAATCACCATTATCATCATCATCAGCAGCCTTTAAACATCCACTGCTGGATGAGGACTCCCCCATAGAATGCAATAGTGGGATTTGCCGCAATCACCACGCTTGGCAGGCGGTTTGGTGATCGCAGTACTGGTTTATTACTCAGGTGGATGCTGCTGCCCATCACCTGGTGTAATCACAAAGGTATTAATCACATATCCTGTTGTCGTACCGGACACACCACGGCACTAATTTAACGGCCATTTTGATACTTGAGTTACACCACGTACCTTCATATCTGTTTCTTCTTATAGTTCTTTTTCTGTTTGTTTCTTTTAATACGTGTTTCTGTGTAGCTCATGTATACAAATACATATATATTCTTCTGTGTTCCTTCTTCTTTTAATGCTCGATTCCATTTGTCATAAGATGATCAACGCCGACAGGCACCCCAAACACATTCTACGATATTTAACCTAAAACCAGCGCTACAAGGCCCCTTTTACATTGAAAGCCATTTCGGAGTGACCAAGTCCATAAATAGCCATTTAACGAGGGTTGCAGGTTTTGGCTCCTCGCCACGAGCCTGCCTATTTTTTATAGTTTTTTATTAAATAATTTATCAATTTTAGTTTAGCTGCAAAAATATTTCAATGTAGCAATAAAGTTATCGGAGTTGTTATTGTACGATGTATTGACGGGCTTTCAAAACTACATTATACGTGTACATACCTACTAGTATTGTGAAATTTACGATTTTATTATGCCCTTAGGAGGGGTTATGCCCGTTTGGCATACTCGAGCGTGAGATAAGGGAGTAAATTCACAGCGATTCTTATTATAATACTATTGAAACTTCCGTGAGTGATATTCATAATTGAAAAAACCGGGAACCCGGTTATCGCCGTCGCGTATACTCCTTGAGGAAGGGGATATTAATTCCCAGAAACTCGATTCGGGTGTTTTTACTCAGAACAAGTACCCTACGTGAGCTATTACCGGTTTTTTCAATTATGATTCTTAATATCCTTGTAATTACAATAAATGTAAAACCATATGACACTTTTTTTACTTAGCCTAGTTTTTCGCATTCCTGGGGAGAATACCACCCCTCCTTATCGAAAGCATCGAGCTAGTCACGCCAACGCTTTCTATATTTTATTCCTATTGACACAGAGACCAATACCTACTTATTATACAGTACCATAAAAAAAATGCCGACGAATGAATAACCTCCTTTTTCAAAGTAGTATAAAAATATATGATGTATCTGTAGTTTTATTTGAACCCCCGACGGAACGGAGAAGGTGTATGCGTTTAGGGTGAGAGGGGGATCCCACTTTATCCATGGATATACACAGTTGATTTAGTGGTACACGTTTTTTTTTTCCAATTATGTCCCACTTTGACACTGACGACAAATAATCGCAAATGGAACAAGCAGGACAGGAATTACATACTACGTATACCCCATTATATTATATCATAACTGAAATACCAAGAAACAATAAAAATGCAAAATGAGCGGTGTTATCGCTTGTAGCGACTTCTTCCAGACCATGCATACATTAATAGTATGTAGGTAAAGGATAACTAAGATCCGTCTCGTTAGAGCGTTGCTGTTTCCCATATTCCTCTATGCTGCAGAAACATGGACTCTTTCTTAGTGAGAGCGAGAAAAAGAGGATAGATGCTCTCGAGATGTGGTGCTGGAGAAGAATGCTTGGGGTTTCGTGGACTGAGTTTCGTACCAATAAGTCCATACTCCAAGAACTCGGCATCAAGCAGCGTCTATCAGCTACTGTGCAATCTCGCATCCTCACTTTCTTTGGGCACGTGTCGCGACGCGGAGAGGTTTCCATTGAATGCCTTGTTGTACAGGGTAGAGTTGACGGCACACGAGCACGGGGCAAATCACCCATGAGATGGACTAACCAAATCAAGGCAGCTTTGGACGGTCCACTGCATGAATGCACCAGGAAAACTGCGGTGCGAGATGAGTGGCGAAGGGTTGTGAAGCGAGCCACAGACCCTGAAGTGACAAACACGACCACTCTACCAAGAGTGTAACGACGAAGAAGGAGGTAAAGGGTATAGTTTTTTTTTATGTCATAACCCTCGTTCAACCGCGTTTTATCCTGTTGGTAAGTGACGATGCGGCCGACGATGGAGAGCACGAAGGTATAGGAAGCACCTATTCACTCTTGCCTTAAAGATAACCAAATTATAGTTTTCAGGTAAGACGGACGACGGCAATGAGAACGGCTTATAACTTATTATAATGTGTGCTGAAATCAGGCATGAGACTCATATCATGAACCTATTTTGTTTACTTTATAATTCCCAGCGAAAACTCGTTTAATTTTGCCAAAACACGTTCAATCATTTAAATTGAATTACGTTATTCGCGTTCATTCAATTGAAATTGTGTGTTTCGGAACAAAAACATCAATTTTCGAGTGACAAACACTGTGTCAAAATAGAGGCAAAAATGTAATAATCTACATAATTGAGCCATCAATTCTCGTCGATCTATAAAGCGGGATGAACTCATTAGCTTCTGTGTCGGATTTCGACGTCGCCATTTTGTTACTTGTCACTCGATCTATGACGTCACTTGATAGGCTTTCGGCTTACGTCATAAGCGGCGACGAAGGGAGATGTTATTGGTAAAACATAGAGGAAATATAGATGCTTTGCTATCCTGAGCGGGTTCAGAGAGCTATTTAGTTTTTTTTGGCGATTCGGTTAGGTTGGGATAACATCTAGGAAATATTTCTTTAACGACTTTTTGTCTTTGTGTTAGGGTTCCGTAGTCATCAAGACAAGAAAGCCTTATAGTTTCACCATGTTTGTCAACCTCTGTGGCGCGGCGGGCGACGGTTAGTCTGCGACGCAGGAGGTTGCGGGTTCGATTCCCGCCTCGGAACAAATATTTGTGCGTTCGCAGATATTTGTTCAGGGTGTTCTGGGTATTTTATATGTATAATAAAAAATATCTATCTATGTAATGTATTGTATTAAGTATATCAGTTAACTAGTACCCATAACACAAGCTCTGCTTAGCTTGGGGCTAGATAATTTTGTGTGAAATGTCCAGCATTATTTATTTATTTATTTATGTCCATCCGTCTGCCTGTCTATATAATATATTGTATTAAGTTATCTTGTACCCATAACACAAGTTCTGCTTAGCTTGAGGCTAGATAATGTTGTGTGAACTGCCCAGTCTTTTTTTTATTAATCACGCCGACAAATCGGTACAATAAAATCATAAAATAATGATAAATGATATGATAAAATAATAATAATAATATGATAATATTAATGATATGTATTAGTTTATTTTATATTGTTACTATTATTTTGTTAATTTTCTTAGACTTATCCAATATGTATTTCCCTTCTACCGATACATATTTTTTCCACAATACACCAAGGTTATCTGGAAGAGAATTCTTTCTAGCATTACGTTCGCCTTTGTACTTTTTTGTTTTATGTGCAATAAATAATTTTCTATCTATCTACCCTATCTATAAAAAAGTGGTATCTCTTAAATTGGTTTTTTTTCTCGTCTATTCCATGGTGTTGGGTGTCGTAGGATAGGTCGTTCAAACTATTGTGAGTGTGTGAAAACCATTTTTTGATTCAGCGATCCGTTTGCGAAATACCTATTAAGCTATAAATTGCTAATTTTTGTTAGAGTCAAGTCTCCCCCCTGCCAGCTAAACGGTTGTATAAGGATATGAGAAAAAAATCACAGCAGTATATGTAACGAAGTTAAATGGAAAACTATCACAGTTATGTAGGGTTTACAAGTTAACGAGTAATAATCAAACAATTTATAAAATGTACTGGGAGAACAAGGAAAATTTCGTGCAAATTCCATTGAAAATTACTTAGATGAAGTTGTTAGTTGTATAAAATAGGAAAGCCCCTTTCTAAGTACGCATATTGTGACGTGCAACTACGGAGCCCTACAATGCGTGTGGCCCAACACGCACTTGGCTTCCCGAGAATCACAATCATTTTAAAATTTTAAATGGTGCGGTATATCTGGCGACCAACATTTTCATTATAGGAGTAATTTCGAAAGATTTGCCTATTTAATACGTATAATGAAAGTTTCCGATACAGATTACAGAGTTCCCTATTCATTGCCGTGAATAAGGCATGATACCGTAGACCCAAAAATAATTACTGTGCGCAAAAGTAAATAATTACGCAATAGCGTAGCAATATCATCGCGCCTCACTGACGTCAACTATCGCATCACTGTGGTGACCAACGAAATAAATAAATAAACAAATAATGCTGGACAGTTCACACAACATTATCTAGCCCCAAGCTAAGCAGAGCTTGTGTTATGGGTACTAGATAACTGATATACTTAATACAATACATTAAATGGATAGATATTTTTTATTATACATAGAAAATACCCAGAACACCCTGAACAAACATCTGCGATCGCACAAATATTTGTTCCGAGGCGGGAATCGAACCCGCAACCTCCTGCGTCGCAGGCCAACCTTCGCCCGCAAAAAGAGATACTTCGCTCAAAATATCAGGAAAAACAAGAGCTTCATCCATAAAACTCACAGCAATCTGAGCAAAAAGCTACCCTAATTGAAGCTACATCACGCGCAATCAGTACGAAATACTGCCGGCCAGATGCCCTAATGTTACAACGGCATAAATTCAACAAGTAAATTATCTCAGGGTTTTAATTCTGCGGCTTTTATCCGACAATGGTACGACCGTATATCAAAGCTAGCAACCCTGATATTAAACCGGCTAACATTAAGAAAAATTACTGTGTTGCCAGTGAAATTACTGTGTTGCCAGTGAAATTACTTGAAGGGAAAGCTTTAAAGTACGTAAGAAACGAGCAAATAAGCGAGGAAATGTGTAAAAGCGGCTATACGGGTATTTCCATACTTATCATTTGATATGAAGGGTTCTTTTAATTTTGGGGTTTAAGTTTGTTCGAGATGAAAAAAGTTTTTACCTTTAGTTGTGGAAGCGGTTTTCCCATATGAGGGAATTCTGCGATCCTTATTATTCTCAGAATTTTCTACAAACAGGAAAATGTCTATTTGCCTTTCTGGAATGAGCGCTGTTTTGAGCAAGCTTATTACGCTATATTTTTTACTAAACTTTACCGTAACTGAAATAGAATATAATTTGTTTGATAATTGATATACAGGTCGTCCCAAGACTATGCGACATGAAGGGAAAGTACCTTAAATATTGTTGATAGGATATTTTGCTGAAAAGAAGGCTTTATTTTATTTTTTAAACTTAGTAATACTGCATTCAAAGATTTTCAATAAATTACAAAAGCTAACAGCCAACGAATCATACAAACAAGTCCGGGTAGTCCCTTTGGCGGCTCTTACGACATCCTCGGGTGGAGACGGAGGGGTCTATAAGAATAGACCCCTAAGAACGCCGGAAACACCGCCACTATAATCAAGCTAAATTTGAAAAAAATATGTGTTGGCATTTTTGAGAGCCCTAGCTAGGCATACAGACAGACATCTGCCCCTTTGGACACGGAAATCTTTAATTGATAAATGCCTTTTTCAACACACTTGCTCATAAAGTGGCTCTAATTTCACGGCAATTAGACATATAATGACACCTGTAATCAAACTGTGACTTTTTCATTGCTTTTATTCACTAGTGAGTTATAGAGACAGTTGAACATTTACACAGTGTGTATTTCTATTTTATTATTATTTACTTCACAAGTGTGGTGAAAAACGTTGTATGATACATGTGCGTATTGATGATTACCGTCCTCGGCTCTCTTAAGACCCTCACAACATTACACACTAGTACAATAATGTACCATTAAAACTATTTTACTTATTTTTATTTTATGAGTCCTTACGTTATCGAACAATCTTCAAGAATAGTTTTCCAAAAGAATGGGTACCGTAAGTCAATATGTTTCTGCTATACCAATACCATCTTTACACACCTGTAAAAGAAAGTACATGCTTATATTTCACCATAAACGTTTCACATGCTACCCCTGAATTGGAGGACCGTTTGG
Organism: Operophtera brumata; assembly: GCA_932527175.1. Lineage (NCBI taxonomy): Eukaryota > Metazoa > Arthropoda > Insecta > Lepidoptera > Geometridae > Operophtera > Operophtera brumata. The sequence goes on along the minus strand of OW052231.1, from coordinate 5,463,778 downwards.
TTTTACGCCTTTTGTTTGGTATCACATCTGCGGTCCCGAATTCGGGTGACATTTTTGGTAAAAATATAGCACACGCAATTTTTTCGTGTGATATTTATATTTACACTTATTTTACGGCTATATTGCAAGATCTGTGTGCTAAGTGCGAGTTTTTTAGTTTCACTTTTAACTTCCAAGTTGGCGTAAACTGTAAATGTTTAACTAATTCCCGCTAGAGGCGCTGTTCACATTTCCATACACATTACAGTAACCGCGAACTTGATAGTAAACAAAAGTAAAAAACTCACTCAGTACGCTGACGCTTAGTATTTCTGCCACACACAGAAACAAACTTTCAGTAATGTACACTGTTATGGTTCAAATTATTAAATGAGTTGTTTTAGTTTTTATACCATATACATGTATTGTATAATCTCACGCCAGTTTTAAAGACTCTGCTCAAGTTGATGTAAAGTGTGTGAATAAAACAACAAGGATAATTTTAAATCGTATTATAAACAAGGTCTTATATACTACTGTTCCTCGCAAAAATCTAAAAAAAAAAACAAAAATCTAACAGAATCAGGCAAAACCATGTTTTTGCTCGGCCTTTTGTTAGCTTCAGTTCGTATGTTTTTTTCATATCTTGCAAGCTGATTGCAACCGACTGAGCTGAAATTTAGCTTACCAGTAAAGTTACCTATTACCTACCATATTACAGTGACAGTGACTTACATTGAATCCATTTTTTTTAACTTCTTTTAAACCTGCAATTCAGCTATAAATATAATTCGACTTTGAGCTGATTTGATGATGGAGAATACAGGTGAACAAAAAAAATATCGATAGATCAAAAACGCTCGTCATGTATTGGCTCATTTTTATCAACTCACGGTTTTGATCATACGGTTTTTATATCACCATCATCGTCAACCGAAAGGCTAATTTCATAAAAGCGTGTCAAAGTCTCTTTTTGGGAAGTTCTATGCAATACTTTTTTTTTTTTTTTATACTACTTGGATGACGGATCAAGCAAGAGGCCCACCTGATGTTAAGCGGTAACCTCTGCCTATGAACAGTGCATAACCTTATAGATTACGTCCACCTAGGACGCAACCTATGTGGCATTGCACTGCGCCCGCCACCCTGAGACATAAAGATGAAAAGTCTCATGTGCCTGTAATTTCACCGGCACCCCTTACCCTTCAAACCGGAACACAGCAATGCGAGCACTACTGCTTTGCGGCAGAAATAGGTATGGTGGTAGTACTTCCCCGGACGAACTCTTTCACAAAAAAGCTCTACTACTACTCCAACTACTAAGATCAGTTCACTCACACATGTTTTGCCGCCGCCAACATCAGGGCCACAAACATAAACACACAGTAACCAGCCTCAAACGCACACACAGTAATGAAGTACAATCGTATTCGGTTCGGTGGTTTTCTTTACAAACCTCTCGAAGTTCCCGAGTGCTTCCGGGCTGACAACTTTAAAAGAATATATCCAAGATACTTGTTCTGATTTACATCTCTTTGGAGTTGGATACGTCAATTTAAAATGATGAGGCCACAGTCTCAGGAGGCGGTATATGTTGAACTTCTATCATTTGTTAACCGACAGGCGAAGGTATTAAAACATACCATTGGAAATAGAAAAATATAAATAGAAAAGAAACATAAAAAAATATTCGAAACAGATAAAAAAAATAAAACATACAATTATAGAATAGAATAGAATAGAATATTCTTTATTGCACAAAACAAACAATGCAAACTTAATGCTAAGAAGCATTCTCGAATTATAGATGCTAAGAATTATAGACGAAAATATCTGTAACTCAGCATATGCAGGTTGTAAACAACCTGCGCTGGTCTTCCGTTAGAGCCTATTACTAAGCAAGATAACAGCAGACGTTTTTCTGAATGCTAAGTACCTACATGTAATCTATTCGATTCAGCATTAGAACAAATAAAAGAGTATTTATCGGTAAAATGGTAGGTACTGAAGTACAAGAAAACTTCTAGGTAAGGAATTACAATTCAAGAATTAGTAATTAGTAGCTTTGTTCTCCCTCATTATCATTTTACACAAAAAAAAATATTTATATTATATTTTTATTTTTGTTCTACTGCTGTATTAATAGATTGTTATTGTACCTATCATTCAGATACACGTCTGCTGTTTTGTTCTCTTGGTTAGAAAAAGGCTCTAACGGAAGACCAGCGCAGGTTGTTTACAACCTGCATATGCTGAGTTAGAAACACTTTTTTGTAACAGCAATTCTAGCTATCATTTTGTATATTTGTATTTTTTATTTTGTTAAATTTGTGGTGTTACAAATAAAAAAAACTATTATAATCTATTCTATTCTATTAATGTAGGTGCTGTGACATGAATTATAAAAATAGGTATAATAATAATAATTGTATATAATACCAGCATTAGAAGCTCTCGGATGCCGCCAATTGTTGACGGTGCCAGTGCGAACTCGCACAATAACACCAGTATCAATCACAAATGGCTATTGTACGACTTTATTATCTCACAATAATTAAATATACCCCTCATATTATGTTTTTTTTTCGTGTTATTGTTCGAGTCCTTACCGATACCGTAAGCAATTGCCGGCATCCGAATGGATCCAATGCAGGTATTGAGCGGAGCTATTGAACGACTGTAGAATAGAATAGAATAGAATATTATTTATTGAAAAAGAAGAACACATTAACATTAATTAAACTTAATGAATTGCACTAGTGAGCCACCTGTCTCTCGTCATTTAAAACAAAGCATAACATTTTATCATTTCCCCTACATATGTGAATTCTTATTTTAATAGGTATTGATTTATTACATTTTTACTTGACTACTTAAAGAGTCGCAATGAAAATAGTATATAGTTATAAGGGTTTTTATTGTCTATTTCCAATGGTATTATAATACCAGTCACCAGTCGTGAGCTCCGGGCGCGCGTCCGTAGTTATCGACGGGAAGCCGTCGCGTATACTCCTTGAGGAAGGGGGTATTAAGTCCCAGAAACTCGATTCGGGTGTTTGACTCGGAACAAGTACCTACGTGAGTTATTACCGGTTTTTTCAATTATGAATATTACTCACGGAAGTTTTAATGGTATTATAATGTTTTAAAGGTATCAAAATACCACTGCATAACGAAGCTGCTTTCTTTCATAACCTCTAGTATATATGAGATTTTTTAATCACACGCCCATCTTGACCGACAACTTCATTTAACCGGACTATTGCCACTGGAAAGTTGCACGGATTAATAACCGAACTACTGTTTTTTTTTAAATTTAATTTTACAGCTTCAAAAACTAGAAATTGGATTATTTTCTCTGTCGAGTGATCTATAGTGAAAGAATAAACACCGAATAAATCGTATTATTTTACGAACCTACATACGTCAAATATGATTTTGAACCATACATCTTGTGAATAAGGGCTAGTTTAGAGCTTAAAGTACCTCTGGAGCTACATACCACAAAATTGAATACGAAATTGAGCCTTAGTGCCCGCACTTACGGACTAGTTTGGTTCATGTACTTAGAGATTGCGGAAGTGCGCTCCCTAATAAACGGTAATAAGTATTTTTCCAACGTCAGGAACTCTCGCCTGACGTGAAAGATTGATGCTTGGAAACGCTGAGAAAACTCCATGGGGGATGTTATATATGGAGTCATATAACTCAGTCTGTACATCAATCATAAAAATGCGAAGATAAAGGCGATTTGACGATTCATTAGGTCTTTTGGAATGACTGATGTTTATTATGAGACCGGAAAAATGGGCTCATGCTCGATTTAACCAACTAATTACGGGACACCTAATTCCTATGAGATACTTACATATGTCAAATCTGACGGTTAATTATAAAACCCTTTTTTTAACAACTTTTAGTGTCCCATAAAATAAGAATAGGTCGGTCAAAAAGGGTATTAACCTTTGAGAGACCAGAAAATGATGACCAAAGTTTTTAATTTGTTTGCACATGAATTCAGCCGCTATGATTCATCAAAATCTAAAATATATTTGTTTATGTATATAGACAAACAATACATACAACTATTACTAACTTTTCCAACTAACACTGCTTAGTTGCCTACCTAACATAGCACAATGTCACTTGGGTAGTTAGGTAGGATTCATCAACAATTTACTATTGTAATGCCACTTACCTATTTATAGGCAGGCATTTAGGCCCGTTATATCAACAGCAGTTTAAGCTATAAATTTAAGTTTAAACTAATTCAGTCATTGGACCGAAATGGTTAAAACTATATTATAGATTAAACTGCTTATTATTACGGGCCTTAGTGGTAGAAATATTTTAACAGAACGTAAGACAAAAAAAAGAAAAAAGTATGTTGATAGTAGTCTATGCATAATGCATTAAATATGTTTGCATAGGTTGTTATTAGCAATTGCTGGCAGGTTTAGATTAACGTTACAACTAGTATTTAACTGTATCTCAGAGGGTAGTATTCCGCCTCCTCGCGCGCTACCAATTGTTTCGCAACAAGGGTTTTGTGTATACTAAGTCCTGTTTACGTATGTTTTTTTTTACATTGATAGACCTTCGTTTGACCACGATCTCACCTGTTGGTAAGTGACGATGTGGCCGAAGATGGAGCACAAAGGTCTAGAAGGCACCTATTCTAGGTACCTATTTAAGGTATTGGGATTTTATGCTGCTATGGTATTTTAGATTCCAGTCTTATTACCCCTTGCTACACTCTCTCTGATACGAGTTCGTTGTTTAAATCTTGCGGTGGTAGTCGTAAAAGTACTCGTAGTACGTCGTAGTAGTGTACACCGTGGTGTTACTGAGTAAATACTGAGTTACTACGCATTATTTTTATAATACAAAAATAAATTTGTTTTTTTAGTGTTTAAAGAACAATACTTTTTGAACAATGATATAACATTATAGAATTGTCAGTTTAGAACAGACTCAGGCGATTCATTTGTGATTTTCAAGTCAGCGTTTTCAAACCAGTGAAAAGGATTCTGAATGGAAAGAAAGCAGGGTTTTCTTTATATTCTCGAAAGCGCGGTGTAACTTGAAATAGTCTTTAGAGACTTGCAAGACCTGCTGCTTTTTGATTCAGATAAGCGCCGCGACAATAAATAGAAGTGAAGTGTACTATATTTTTGGTTTTAAAAAAGTTCTTAAAACTAGTTTGTAAGATATTTAATTTACGTTTAATACTCGTTCCATACTAATCATAAAATATATACAAAAGCCTTAAAATATGCTTTAAACATCTGATTAAAGGAAGTTTCTCATTTTTTTTATCGGATATTTATAGCTGTTAATTTCCTTTGTTAAAATCTCGCTCGGAAATGCATACATGGTCTGAAACACCTTGTATCCTATATTGTTTAAAAATCTATCGACAAATCATCACCTGCATAAAACCCCCGTCTTTTATATTATTTTGAAATGTTAAAAGGACATTAATTTTTATTGCTTGATATTCATCAAAAATACTCTCTTTTATCCTCTCCTTTTCACAGACAATTGATCAAGATTGGGACACTGATTAAAAATTCCCGAATAACCGAGGGAATTAATTAGTCCAAGTTCTGCAAAGTTCCGTAGTCCCAACTTCCGAAGTAAATGTTGACAATTGGTTGTCAGGAATTAAAACTCGGGTGTGTGTTGTTTTTTAACCAGACAATTCAATAAAAAGGTTATATGCCTGAAAAATTTATCGACAAATTCGACGGTTCATAGAATCGACATAAATAGAAACAAGTCCCAACAAAACATTTTAACATGAGTGCGAGTGCGAACACAACCGTCAAACAAAACCCATTTTTCAACAAAGTCCATATATAATTTGTAGAATCATTTACGTAGCTATCTGACTATCCGCATAGGTGTCTTCTAGACTTTGTGCTCCATCGTCGGCCACACGAAAAAACTAATGTTAAAAAAACACACTATTCACATGTAGAGGGTCTACGCCGTAGCCTCGTAGACCATGGCAGTATGTAGCAAGCCTATTATTCGATTTTCGTCAAGAATAGTGATCATTTGTTACGGCTTTATGAATCAAGTTTCGCTAATTGAGGCCTGAATATCAGAAGTGATCACGTTTTACGGAATGTTTGTAAGTAAAACGTGAGTTAAAAATATCCTTTGATATAAGTTTGACAAATACTTATCTTTTTGAAAACAAGCTTTTATGAAATAAGTAATCTGAATTATTAGCTTATCAAAATAAGCCCAAGCACTGCTTAATCATCGAGGAGTTTCTTTATCCAGCTTCTGTCATCATAATCAGATCAGCTTGTTGTAATCGATCGATTTTAGCAAGTGCTTCTTGTTCCAGAAAGACATACTACGAAAGACGAAAGTTAAATAAAGGCATTTAAAAATATTAAGTCGTACACATGAAACATCATATAGATGTTGCCAACGAAACCATACACGAAAGTATCGAACAACAGACCTTGGCTCTTTTATATACATTCAATTCAAAGTTACCAGTAAACTTGGAGAGCCCTTTGTACAGAGAATAAAGAAAAACTCCCTTAAATACGCAACTAAGCGATAACAGTAGAAATCGAACGAGTATTTATAGCAGCACTGAATTGTATGGGAATATTGAACGTGAAATATGTGAGTATGCGTTCCTTTGTCAACGAGATTTTTTTGTCGGTGCTGTAAAATGATGAAAGGGAACTATTTTAGATGTTGATGTTCGAGACCCTTTACCGTGTGTTTTGACAACACGGGGTCTACTTAATAAATCAACGTTATAATATATACGTAGTATTGTTCAGTGGATTTTGGATATTTTAAAGGTCGTGCGAAGACGGTGGTTGGAGGCGGCTCTTCACCGATTGCCGTGGCACTCTTTAGTGGCCTAAGTCCAGCGTTGGACACCTTTCAGATGATGATGATGATTATTTTAAGAATAACATCGCAAGTCACTTTATTTCATTGCATTATAAAAAGAAAATATACAAGTGAAGTACCTACTTCCCAGCTTTCGGGAACAAACTCTTAACATGACTTTTAATTATTTCACAAAGTAATTTCAAAGTAATTACTTGAATAATAGGCGTGTATTTAAGAAGATTGTGATTGTGATAAAAAATTCAGCATCTGCGATGCCCGGGGCGTATTCAGAATAATAATGACTTTCGCTTTTTTTATAAGGACAAGCGGATTGTGTTTCTTTTGATTTTAAGCTTGACACTGTTTTTTTATTCGATGGACGACTTTTATGTTGTATGTTTTATGTTTTTTTTAATCAAATTCAAGCTATTTTTTTATGAATTGCGGAACAAGCCGGTTGTCCACCTGATGTTGAGTGGTAACCTCAGCCTATAACAGTGTCTCACAGATCACGTCCACCAAGGACACGCCCTATGTGGCGTTGCATTGTGGTGTAGCTCGTCCAGAAAACTAAATCATTGTTAATTATTAAGTACTAACCTAGTTTTAAGTTGTTTTACTAAAAAGTTGAACAAAGTTGTCTGAATAAATAAATATACTATTCTATTCTATTGCGCCAGCCACCCTGAGACATTAAGATGAAAAGTATCATGTGTCTGTCATTTCACCAGCACCCATAAACCAGAACACTGCAATGCGAGTACTACTGCTTTGCTGCAGTAATAGGCATGGTGGTAGTACATCCCCAGACGAACTGTTTCGCTAAGCTACATATTATTTTATGTTCTTAAGGAACACTAAGAAAGATATTTCCGAAATACACCTACTATGGGGGCGCAGCGGGGTGTTGAAGTTTGTATAGAGAAAACTCTTAAGTGAAGACACAGACGTCCCACTAGTAAACGTTACGCTAGCGTAAAATTATAAAAAAAATATCCTACCTTGGTATATTTGTTACTGGTAGTTAGACACCGTGGTTTATCGATTTTTATTAATCAAATTGGTTTTTATTGAAGTGCTCAGAGGTAGGTTACCTCCAACAACCAAGAGTAAACAGACCATCGATATATAATTGATTAGTAGTAGTAGAGCTTTTTTGTGAAAGAGTTCGTCCGGGGAAGTACTACCACCATACCTATTTCTGCCGCAAAGCAGTAGTGCTCGCATTGCAGTGTTCCGGTTTGAAGGGTATAAGGGTGCCGGTGAAATTACAGGCACATGAGACTTCGATGAGAAAGAGTTCGTCCGGGGAAGTACTACTACCATACCTATTTCTGCCGCAAAGCAGTAGTGCTCGCATTGCAGTGTTCCGGTTTGAAGGGTATAAGGGTGCCGGTGAAATTACAGGCACATGAGACTTTTCATCTTTATGTCTCAGGGTGGCGGGCGCAGTGCAATGCCACATAGGGCGCGTCCTAGGTGGACGTGACCTATGAGGTAATGCACTGTTCATAGGCAGAGGTAACCGCTTAACATCAGGTAGGCCATATGCTTGTTCCGTCATTCAAGTAGTTTTAAATATATATATATATATATATATATATATATATATATATATTATATATACTTAGGTATCAGACCAACATAAACACTCGTTACACAAAGCATTGAAATAATTTTATAATAATGTGAAATATTGCGCAAGCACTCTCAATTTGGTCCCAATTTACCTATAACTAACAACTGGCCCCGGCTTTGCACGGTTAGTAATGGGATCCACCCCTCCCTCCCGTCCCCACTAACCCTCCCGCCTTCCCAAAAAGCTTATTAAAAGTTGTCTGTCCCCTATTTTTCGTAATTATTTTTATGAAGTACAAATTTTTTCTAGAAGCAACTTGGTTAAAACCACAATTAATCTTTGTGTTGCAAATTTACGTAAAATTGTTCTAAGAGCCCTAATTTACAATTAGCCAGATGAGTGAGCTGTAATTGAAGTTAAAAACTTAAATTGCTGCTACCACAGTGTAACAAGAAGAAAGATGTACAGCATAATATAGTATGAACAAGACCATGAGAAGGATATGAACTGAACACCACCCAAGGAAATCGGACTCAAAGACTGAGGCAAAACTTAAGGTGCAACGATTCGCTTGAGGCGCGAAATTAAAATTTTGTTGTTTTTTGCTCAACACAGCTCTTCAACCTTGAGACCTTTTTGAGATAGCAAAACCTAATTGAGCGAAAATTAGGAGAACAAACACACATGTTTTGATTGATAATGTCTCATAAATATTATTAGTTAAGCTACGAATGTCATTCAATGATTTTTATAGTGTTATTTTTTGTTCATTGACATTCGTAGCTAAACAACACACTAAAGCTAGACACTTTGACAAAATGTGTTGATGAGCAATGATTAGAAAACAAAACACAATGGGCCTTATTACAAAAAACTAAATTAGTCCTGGTTTAACCCCGAACTACGTAGTATAGGTTTGTAGCGATATTTAAGTTATATACAACTTTAATACAAAGGCAGATGGTTTGTTTTCCGAAGTCAACTCTAGAGCTAGATAGTTCGATATTATGTCAAAAATGTCAAAGTCTCGAACTATCTCTGGTTTTTCTTAAACCAAGCAGCCCCCTAGTTTTACAATGGTCTAAAAAGCGTTCAAGCATTCCACGTTCAAGCGACGCCACATTCTACGTTATCACTAGCCGTTAGGCGTCCATAGATGGACGAGGCCCGTATATAATACAATGGGATATTTGCCAAAATCATGACACGATTGGTGAACGCAGTACTGAAGTGGATGCTGCTGTCAATCTCCTGGTGTAATCCTTTTATGTAATTCACAGCAGGAGAGTTTTATTTATAGGCCGGACACACCACGTGTTCGCGTGTGATGAATTCCAAGTATAAAAACTATTTATGGAATTGTCAAAGGCTTTCTTTGCGCTCGTGTACGTTCCATTAATTTAAGTACGATAACTGCGTTCTGTAATTAAACGCGAACTTTACAGTAATTGTTATAACAGACAACTTTCAAAACTTTAGTTTAAAGCTTTACAAGTTGTTCGTCTTAACTCGACAATAGGATAATGGACCATTTAAGCGTTATGCAAATATCTGGGTTATTAAAGCTACATTTTTAAAGGATTTCGTACCTCAGAAGGTCCTAACGGAACAATTAGAGGGTCACTTTGTTGTCTGTCTATCGGACCGTCAAGACTCTTTTACTCAGGACCGGCCAGAGATAAAGCTTATAAATTAGCACAAGTGAAAGAATAAGTCCCAAACTTACACATTTTGAATTACATACATACATACATACATACATAGACACACCTACCCATACATACATACATACATACACGCATTTCTCGCTTTCTCTTGGCAAGAGCCTCAAATGGGTCTCTTTTCACCGTGGGAAATAGATGTGAAAAATGGTGAGGCCATCGCCGCCATTGCTTCCCACGACTGACTTTGCGAACGCTTTCTTCCAGTAATACCACATTTCTTAATTATGCTACCAGCCAGGACAAATCTTATACCAACGAATCTTGCAAACAGGTCCAGGATTACAAGTTGAATGACAAATGGGTGATATTCTATAAAATATTAACTTATTAATGGAATGTTACATTCCATCAACCCCCGCCCCCCCTCTGTGACGAAGCTTGGCCATCGACGCAGGAGGTTGCGGGTTCGATTCCCGCCTCGGAACAAATATTTATGCGATCGCAGATATTTGTTCAGGGTGTTCTGGGTATATAATATTGTATTAAGCTTGGGGCTAGATAATGTTGTGTGAACTGTCCAGCATTTTTATTTTTTTATTTTTTTTATATTTTTGATCAAGGTATGCCAATATAAAACACGAACAAGTACGAGTACGAGACTAGCGACTTAGAAAGGCTTCCCGTTATTTTGGTTAGCAACTTCTTGTCGTGAATTGTAGAACCTACTCATGTTACGATTGAATAATTATCTTTTACAACCCCAATTTGTAATTCAAAATCTGCAAGTTTCGGACCTATTCCTTCACTTGTGCTAACTTCAACGCTTTATTTCTGGCCATCCTGAGAAATACTTGAGTCTTGATAACAAGACATCACAGGTGCACTTATTATGAAGCAGTTACACCATAAGAAAAAATAGAGAAATTGCAATCAGTCTAATCTAAAAAAAAAAACAGAATTATCTGTCCAATCTTTTTTAAGCGAGAACTAGAATAGACTACGATAATGAGAGCAGACAAAGGATTCCGTACAACTATCAGTTTTAATTAAAGTGGGAATAGAGCCTGGGACAGATTTTGAGGTTCGTTACACTTGGGGATTCGCGACTTAAGTTTACGGGGTCTTTTGTGGGGAATAGGGACAGATAGCAGAAAGGGTATTGTTTATGCTGGTAACTTCTTTATGTGGAGAAAAGCTACACATGTTTATTGGTGTGGGAACAGTATGTAATCAAGTCCCAGTACTTTTGCTAAGTCGTCGTTTCAGTAATTAACTGGCTGATGGATATGCTATTAGAATTTAAGAGTATTTTGAAGGAACCTTTACTCTTGAATTTATTTATTTCTTTCGTGTCGATGGTTCTCTATAATTTTTTTTTGCTATAGCATTATCAATTCATAATTTTTCATTATAGTCGTTTCGATTCCCAGACAAAGCAAGTAATTTTTAGAAAATCTTTGTATGCAGTATTACTTACTATTAAAAATAAAATAAAATCTCCTTTCCGCAAAATATCCTATCTTCAATATTTAAGGTACTTTCCCTTCATATCACATGGTCTTAGGACGCCCTGTAAACAGATACGCACACACGACAAACTTATATTGTCACTTTTTGGTAAAGGGTTAAAAACAACAAAATGTATTATATCATTTATTGAGAAAAATTATATAGATATTTTATCCATATTTGGCATATTTAAACACGTGTTAAGGTGTCTTAAATAGTTAATTTTAACACAATTTTAAGTTTTTCGTCAAGTCGTGTTGAGAAACTTAGCAACAATACCAGAGCCAACTTAAGCTTGTTGAAGAATTAGTTGGACCAAGTTCAGAAAATAAATATTGTTCATTTTTCTTTCAAGTAGTTTTATTAACAGCGCTGCTAAAAGTTTGCTTAAGTTAGTACTATAAAGTTTGCCCAATTTTGGCATCGAAGTAAAACATTTGCGAAGCTATTTAGACCTATGAAAGAAACTAAACCTTATAATATCAGTGTAGTGTAAATAATAGTGTAACGTAGTGCAAACTAGTACTATAAATAATAATAATAATAATAAATAGTGTTAATAGACACATTACTCTATGCTATAGTTTATTTTATAAATCCCCATGTAAATCTAATTTGTAAGCCTGTCATACGACTAGATTATAATGTTATAAAAAACATTACTAAAACGTTAACTAAGAAAAAATTACAACACTGGCAAAAGTTTGTTTGTGGTAAATGTTATAGAACACCATTATTGTTGTACATATCAGAATTTATTTTGTCCTTGTAATTTTTTTGAATGTGTAATATGTATGATGTGTGTGTTTTTTAAATAAATAAAGTATAAAAGTTTAGTTAAGTTAACAAGATAAAGTTATCGTCACTTGAAAATTCACGAAGCAATGAAAAATTCAGTACATATTTCTAGATTGTTTTCTGCAAAATCTTCTGTTTATATTTTTTATTTGGCCTTTGTTTACTTTTCTTAAAACTTTTTTTCAGTACTCACTAGAAAGTTGAACTTTTCATACGATGGTCAAACTGTAATGTTAGTTGCGTCACCGGTTCTTTCTTAGTAACACTGCGTTTGGCCATTGACCAGGGTAAATGTGGTAAAAACTGTGTTGTGGTTTAGTTAAGTTAACAAGATAAAGTTATCGTCACTTGAAAATTCACGAAGCAATGAAAAATTCAGTACATATTTCTAGATTGTTTTCTGCAAAATCTTCTTTTTATATTTTTTATTTGGCCTTTGTTTACTTTTCTTAAAACTTTTTTTCAGTACTCACTAGAAAGTTGAACTTTTCATACGATGGTCAAACTGTAATGTTAGTTGCGTCACCGGTTCTTTCTTAGTAACCCTGCGTTTGGCCATTGACCAGGGTAAATGTGGTAAAAACTGTGTTGTGACCAATCGTAAAAGAACCAGTGTGGTGAAAGGTATTAGTGCGCCTCACAAAGGCTCCTCTCATGCGTAAAGCAACCGTAATGAAAAGCTTTGAACTCTACCAATAAAGGAAGGGCAGTCTTTAAAATTACCAAGACTTTTGTCCACACTTCAATTCGGGACGCAGTAGACGTCTTGCTTTTATTTGGCTCGGCCATCATTGCGCAGCTCATTAAAGGACAGCTAGCTCGCTCTATAAGGCCCAAGCCAAACAGACAGAACTTGGCTCCAAGCACGCAGTGCGGTATTCTGAACGAGGTGTTTCTCCATCTGGCAGAAACGCCGATGGTTCCGCTAAATTTTCTTTTTTTTCTTCTTTTCGCCTATTATGACTATTGAAATTACTAACCAAACTAAGATAAATACTCGTGTTTTGGTTAGTAGTACTTTCCCTTTTTTCAGGTTCCGTACCCAAAGGGTAAAACGGGACACTATTACTAAGACTAAGCTATCCCAGCTGTCGTCTGTCACCAGGCTGTATCTCATGAACCGTGATAGTTAGACAGTTGAAATTTGCACAGATGATGTATTTCTGTTCCCGCTATAACAATAAGTACAAAAAATAGAAAAAAATAAATATTTAAGGGGGCTCCCATACAACAAACGTGTTTTTTTCCCGTTTTTATAGATAATGGCACCCTTCGTGTGCGAGTCCCACTCGCACTTGGCCGGTTTTTTTCCTCAATGTTCATGTTCAAATGTAACACTCGAAAACTCACGATGTGACTAATACTCATCTCATGCAGCGCGACTCCAAGCGTTAGTGTAGCCAGCTATTAATAGTATACCGTGCGATGCTTCGCTAGGATTGTGTCACCTTGCACGCAGCGTAGCTCTATTCACCAAGCGAAGCTGCCTGTGTTGCTTGGGCCTATGCCTAATTCATAGGAACTGGTTCGAGCGTTACTTTCATTCTCCAAAATACTGACTTAGATAACTACTACAATGTTTCATAGAATTTCTGTGATAGCGAAGTGAGTTAAAATAGAGTACAAAATGTATTTTAGTGCACGCGAGAAAACAATACCAGTAAACGATAAAGATACATGTCTTGAACGAATCGCATTTTAGATAAACCGCCTGTACGTTATTGATTTATTGTTTGTCACTTGTTATTGTTTTTTTCCATGCTAGAGAGTTTATCTAGGGGTATGAAGTGACCCAGCTGCTACCTTCAACAAGCATCACTCGGCACACAGCTCAGCCAAATTAAAGGTAAACTAATTCCTGAAATGGAATTCTGCCTGAGGGATAGACTTGATGTTTAATTAATAAACTGTCGCCTTTTATTTTCGGATTACTTTTCCGTTGTGGTGCCACGCTGGTACTTTTTACGTACTCACGCCTCTTTCCCGGAGGGGTTGGCAGAGATAATTTTCAACTTGCTATCATCGTGTCATATCTTTTTTGCTTCTTCTCTCTTATCTTATATTCTGCACTAGCGGTCACCCTCGGTTTCACCCACGTTAATCTCCAGAGGGAACTGAATATGAGGTTAACAAAGACATATGTTTTATTCCACGTTTTAATCTATCTGTTTACCATATTTCATTAAAGTTTACCCCTGTTTTTGCGTGAAAGCGCAACAAACATGCCGCCATAATTATCATCATTAATTTAGCTTTAAGATACTTGTATGCATAAGGATTAAGGCCGTAAAATGACGCTCGTCTTAGGAGACCAAGGCATTACAGGCCCGGCAAAAAGTCAGTTAAAAAAAACTTGTGGGGAACCGGACGACGACGCGTTTCAGAGTAGGACAGTCTCTATCAACCGACAATACCTTTAAATTTAGGTGAATAGATGCGGCTCAAAACCGTTCGTTATTTTAGGGAAGCTCCAGCAGAGGTCTGCTTTTGGCTGATAATGATGATTATATGTCCGAAAAGAATCGCGTCAAAATGACCACACGTCATCTGTTGATTTTTTCTAGAATTTTACACATTTCTGCTTTTTTTTCATCCGTAACGTTAGACAAATTCATAAGAGAATTCTACAATCAGAAAGAACAAAGATAGCGCTATCTTCTAACACATTGACAAATCGTTCCGGCAAGCTGGACTCACGAGCTCGGCTATATTTCACATGGATAAATCACCCGTAGTCCAGATTTGGTTATCTGGCTTTTATTAAGATGAGCTACTGAACAAAAGCTTTGTCTGTTACAGGTAATATGAATTCCTATTTTCACCAAAAAATACTTATATATATAATACTTAAAAATACTTATATTATACATACTCATGTCATGTCAAATTGACAGGTTTTTATGAAAAACTGACAGATTGGGCATGCGTCCAATCGGCGTGTACCGTTATTATAAAGTAACAAACAATGTTATTCAAATCTTGGAATCGAATTGTCGACCACTTTTCGTTATCCGATTGAACTGAAATTTGGCATACCTGTCAAGCTCCGATGACAATATAATATTATGGTGACAGCAAGCTGGTCATGGAGAGAACCGTTACGTTAATATTATATAAGCCGGATTCAATCTGCCATTTTTGAAAGAAATGTTGTAATTTTTATCTTATTACATTTTAATGTGTTTTTCGAGTTATTTCCTTTAATGACGATCTCTGTGGCGCGGCGGGCGACGGTTCACCTGCGACGCAGGAGGTTGCGGGTTCGATTCCCGCCTCGGAACAAATATTTGTGCAATATGCAGATATTTGTTCAGGGTGTTCTGGGTATTTTCTATGTATAATAAAAAATATCTATCTATGTAATATATTATATTAAGTATATCAGTTATCTAGTACCCATAACACAAGCTCTGCTTAGCTTGGGGCTAGATAATGTTGTGTGAACTGTCCAGCATTATTATTCATTTATTTATTTAATTTAGGTGGTATTTTAACCGGTCTAACTTGGATAAATAGCACATATGGTACATTTTTTCCTGCAAAGACCTAGTTTTTCTGCCACCATTTAAACTGGGTTATGACTTGATCATCACCATCACCATTATTAGTCCGATGAACACTTCTTAAAATTTTGGTTAGAAATTCTTGTTTTTTTTTTGTATAAATAGCTTCTTTAGTTTCATATCCACGAATTATATTTTTTTGTGAAATCAAGTTTTGAGCTAAGGTTTTTTTTTTTTTTTTTTTTTTTTTTTTTTTATACTACTTGTATGACGGAACAAGCAAGAGGCCCACTTGATGTTAAGCGGTAACCTCTGCCTATGAACAGTGCATTACCTCAAAGGTCACGTCCACCTAGGACGCACCTTATGTGGCATTGCACTGCGCCCGCCAAAAAACCACTTTAACTACTATCTCGTAAGTGGCACGCCGGTTGCCCCCGCTTCGCGGTCGTTTTGGTTGCGTCTATTTGGCCCTAGTACTTTTATCTGTTAATATGTTATTGGCGACTATTAACTGTCATAATCTAATTTGAGTACCAAATTTCATCAAAATCGGTCCAGTCGTTACGGCTTCAGCAACAAACAAGAATCCAATATTTCGCTTTTATAATATTAAGTATAGTTAGGATGATTCTTACACGAAAACGATCTCTATAAATAGTAACAGTTAAATTGAAATTTGGTTTTTCTGCTATAAATCGTCTGTGGCATTCTAGGGTAAGCAAGCGCACCATTAACCGACGAGTAAGAAAAGTAGGAATTTCATTTCAATTACGAATGAAGGAGAATTTAAATGGGAGAGTTACCCCAGTAATCTGAGTTTTTATTTCCCCGTGTAATCCTATTGGTTTCCCGGTATCCCGGGTACAGAATAAATAATAGTACTTATCTACAGAACTTTCACTCCAAGAGCATTTCATCGAGTCACTGGTTCTTTCTTGGTCATCTAGCTAAGTAGTTAATATGTTAATATGTCTTTAAAGGTGAATTTTAACCGATGGTGAACGAACCTCCCCTTTCGTGATTTCCTTTACTGTTGTAATTGCGTATAACCCATTTCAAGTGGAGGGACCTAAGAAACGGAAGTCAGGACGTCTTCAACCAAGCTACCACAGCTGATAGAATGCAATTAATGCATGCGAAATAGACGAGGCACGTCCAGTTTTCGATTTTAAATTACGTGCCATATTGAATATACAGCTCTTTTACATTACTACTTTGTCACCAGTTCCTTCCTGGTTATCCTGCTTTGGGGAAAAGCCAGCTTAAAGTATTGCGGCAAGCGTTTGGTGACCAATGATGAAAGAACCAATATGGTAAAGGATTCTGTGTGCATAGCAAAGGCTCTTCATGAATAATTTACATTTAAAAATTTTATTACATTGAAAGTCTATTTGGACTCGGTGAGTGACTCAGGCCAGCCGTATCAGATGAGTGCGTGCCCTTTAAACTGTTTATGCTGAGCTCTTTGGGTAATATTGCTGAGTGGTAGGATTCAGGTAGGCTCGCTCTGTTCAATATAGGAAAAACATGGCGTATAAATATTTTATACGTACAGCAAAATAAATCTGGAGTTAAATTGATAACGTTATAGGTACTCAAGGCCGTGGTGTTCTCGGTCTGGAATATGACTCCTCAAACTTCTCCCGTTGATGTCGTAAAAGGCGACTAAGGGATTACGCCAGGGGATGGGCAGCAGCATCCAACTGGGTAAACCAATAATGCGATCACCCATCCGCCTGCTAAGCGTGTTGATTATGGAAAATCCATTCTATTCTACGTGGAAGCCTGTCCAGCAGTGGTCGTTGACCAGCTGATAAAGACCTTATACACTTCAGAGGGCTGCGATTCGCTTTGTAACCCTTCAATATTCGTGTCACAGCGAAACCTTCCTGGTGCATTTAGGCAGAGTAACGCCCTAATGTGGTCACTTCATCTCGCGTTGGCTATCCGCCCTGGGCTCGTATGCCCTCAACTCTATCTTGTACCACATGGTGTTCAGTTGGACACCTCTCTGTGTCGTGACAGATACTGCACAGTAGATGAAATCGCTGTTAAATACACAGTTCTTGCTAATATGGATGATGGATTACAAAAAACAAGCTATGTGAGCGTATTTTCAGCCTGAAATATTGGAATGTATTTAATCACTGAACGGTGAACACAATAATCACGTGAATGGATTGTAGCTCATCCAATTCCCTATAATAAATAGGATGTAGTTACGTTCAAACTTTTGTCACTTTTGGTATTCTACTAGCTTCAATGGTTTTTCAAATGGATTATAATTGTGACCATTTATATGTGGTAGAATCGAAAATAACTATAATGCCTACACCGATCGCATTTCTAGCTACAATTCTTAAACTAGACAATTACAATTCAATGGAGGAGGTACAGACATAAATTTAGCAGAATACCATTTTTAATGACAATTGTAATTGTTGTTGTGTGTCGGGGAATGCTCCCAGGAACTTCATGATCTGATCCCACCATCTCCTTTTCATCATAGGACGAGCAGGCGCACGGCTCGGTACCACCCTTACCTCATTAGTATACCCTGTATTCGTACTAAACGTTTCAGTTCTACCTTTATAATGAGAACTGCTAAGGAGTGGAATACACTACCGTCGTCTGTCTTTCCTGAAAACTATAATCTGGGTCTCTTCAAGGCTAGAGTGAATAGGTGCCTTCTAGACCTTTGTGCTCCATCTTCGGCCACATCGTCACTTACCAACAGGTGAGATCGTGGTCAAACAAAGGTCAATCATTGTTAAAAATAATAATAATAATAATAATTAATTGCATAGTATAACAAATGTTTTTCTTTCAAAATAGTTGAACTGGGCCCCTGTCGATCCGATATTTATTTGATGCTTCAATAACAGATATGGATAGCTGGCCATTGCTCGATAATAACAATTTGTATTCGCAAACCAAAGTTCTATTAAATATTTTGTAGCGAGTACTTTTGTGGTTTAAATATCAACAGTGCATTATATTTTGCAAATTTTCCGATTGACCAGTTATGAAAATTATATCCCTTTGTATATTTGATACTATCATTATTCGACATCATTAATTATCAAACAGATGCAACATTACCTAATTTATTGGTATCCATTACCCATCAAGTCTGGTCCCTCTCCTGTAATTTCAGCTTTTGGACACTTTTGCTTGTTTATCTATATTTACATTAAAAAACCTAGTTCCTATGTATTATACTACTCTAAATCCAAAAAAAAAGTTTTTTTACTGTTTTTAAAACGGAATAACATGTATGAAAAAAATCCAGCCTGTTGTCAAATTTAAAAAGGGATGTGAGCTGATCAAAATGATCCTTAACATGACTAGTATCAGATAAGCTTGCTGTCACCACAATATTTCATTTTCATCGGAACTTCACAGGTATGTTCAATCGGTTGGGAGAACTGGTTTAAAAATCGATTGCAACGATTCAGACAAGAAAGCGAGATAATATAAACGAGTTAATGAAAAATAAATGACTTGCTTTTCTGACTGGTCACGATAACACATAGTAAGGATAGCCTTTCTATTCACGATTACAGCATCTGACTACCGCCAAAAATCTGAATCATTACAAAACTAGCCCAGTGACGCACATCTCAGGTGGTTCACGATACCTCTATTAGGGCTATTAGCCTAATTACTGGATTCAAAGCGGCCTCAGAGGTCCCGGGTCTCGTTAAGGCCCGGGAAGGCCAGTTCGGGGTCGCCACTTGGGAGTCGCCGGGAATTTTCAATTGCCTGCCATGCGTGGACATTGTAGCTAGTTTGTGGCTGTGATGACGAAGATTTGTAAATCTTTAACAACAGAAACCGGTTTGCTATCGAATCGGCAAGAGATTTCACGGTTTCATACTATCCAGTACCCTCGGTACTATCATGTACCCCTATGACATCGGGGTGACTAGAAATATTTATAACTTGATTGGCTAATATTTGACATTGATTTTTAGTAGTAGTAGAGCTTTTTTGTGGAAGAGTTCGTCCGGGGAAGTACTACCACCATACCTATTTCTGCCGCAAAGCAGTAGTGCTCGCATTGCTGTGTTCCGGTTTGAAGGTTAAGGGTGCCGGTGAAATTACAGGCACATGAGACTTTTCATCCTTATGTCTCAGGGTGGCGGGCGCAGTGCAATGCCACATAGGGCGCGTTCTAGGTGGACGTGACCTATGAGGTAATGCACTGTTCATAGGCAGAGGTTACCGCTTAACATCAGGTGGGCCATCTGCTTGTTCCGACATTCAGTAGTATAAAAAAAAAAAAAAAAATTGACGATCGTTTCGCTAGCGATTCGATAACGTCAGAAACTTGTAGTAAGGGTACAGGATTAATAAAATTTCACTACACAAAGTAAGCTAGGTATAGTTTAGTATTTTTTTCAGGTGTAAACCACACTTTATGGATAACATTAAATTTAAATGTAACCCAAAAACTCCGTTCCAGCGGGACTCGAACCCGCAACCTCGCCTGTGATCGGCTTTACCAATTCGGCCATAGAATGCTATGACGCTGAAGACGAAATTTGTGGGCACTGTACGAATTGGTAAAGGCATCGCCGATCACAGGCGAGGTTGCGGGTTCGAGTCCCGCTGGAACGGAGTTTTTGGGTTACATTTAAATTGAAGCTAGGTATGTTTGCTATGGAGTTAGCTGTCATTTCAAAATCTATAATAATCATCGTCATCATCACCGTCATCGGCCAGAGTTTGCGGCCATTGCTTATGCCACTTTTATAGTAGTAGATCTTTTTTGTGAAAGAGTTCGTCCGGGGAAGTACTAACACCATACCTATTTTTGCCGCAATGCAGTAGTGCTCGCATTGCTGTGTTCCGGTTTGAAGGGTATGGTTGCCGGTGAAATTACAAAATTACAGGCACATCATGAGACTTTAATTTTTGTCTTTGGGTGGCGGGCGCAGTGCAATGCCACATAGGGCGCGTCCAAGGTGATAATGCGAGACCTATGTGATAATGCACTTTTCATTCACCGCTTATCATCAGATGGGCCATGTGCCTGTTACGTCATTCTAAGTAGTATAAAAAAAACAAAAAACTTCCAATGCAGGCTAGTTAGCCCGATTTTCGGCTCTTCTCATCCACTTTCATCGCCCAAATAAATATACACCAAAGTAAAAAAAAAAAGTCGATTTTTTTAAAATCAAAATCAGTACGTTTGCCATCTAAAAATTAATTGTTGCAGTACATTATAATGATCACTGTTTTTGTTTTAAAAGTATACTTTACTCGTTGGTGTTTGAGCAGACTATCTAATAAAACTAAAAAAAAAAAACGTGTTGTGGCTATTTTTGTCAGTTTGAGCAGACTTTCTAAAAAAAAATAAAAAAAAAATGTTGTGTCTATTATTGTCTATTCAATGTAGTAAATATATCCCGAAGTCATACATAATTTATGTAGAGAATGTCATATTACGTAAATATTCCGAACCCGTCATTGTCTAGCCAGACCATATTAATATTATCTAGCCTGCTGCTAGTTTATTACATTAGTCCTTTATTAAA
Source organism: Operophtera brumata (assembly GCA_932527175.1). Lineage (NCBI taxonomy): Eukaryota > Metazoa > Arthropoda > Insecta > Lepidoptera > Geometridae > Operophtera > Operophtera brumata. The sequence goes on along the minus strand of OW052231.1, from coordinate 5,442,327 downwards.
TTACAAAGACTGGCAGACTTCTTAATATAATACAGGGTTTTTCGCAATATACTGACGATAAACAAATGGCGATTTCTCTAAACAAACAAAAATTACACTTATATTCCAAAACCCTAAAAATAAATTCTATGTAATATGGCTGTTAGGTATCAATGTGACCACTAAGATAATATACATACACATAATTGTTTACATAATTGTAAAAAAACGCACATACCAAACGCATGTTGATGCCACTTGTGCTAAGGGACCCATTAGACCCCACGCAACACATATTTTATGTCACTACTCTCATCTTATTTTTCGCTACTTTGTTTTATGTAGGTACTTTTGTCTGTAAGATATAGGTAGGTATAAGAAGGTTTCAGTTGAAAAAAAACTGGTTTATTTTTGGACAGGAAATCATTAACACATAATTGGTCCCACAAAAAAGGAACTAGCCAAACCGAAATAGGGTAGTAACGTTACCTCTGGCCGGCTCGTAACATTTTATTTATTATTCTCTCTACGCTTTGACGCCAGGTAAAAGGTTTTTTAGATTAACCGTTGCACCCTAATGAAGATAAAGGGGTGGCTAATGGTGTCTATGGGTAGGTAAAAGAATACTGTAAACTTTAACGCCCTGGCCGACTAATTGGCCTGCGATTCTGCCCCCTGACTGATTTATGGAGTGATTACTCATTGTTACGTGCTTAGGCCGTGCACTGTGTTTGCCCTGAACTTTTACAGTACATGTTGTTTCCTGTGTGCTAAATATATTGCTCTTTTAATATTAAATGATATAAAATAGGAATTATTCGTTAATTATTTTAGATTTATAGCAGCCTAGTAAGTAGTAGAGCTTTTTTGTGAAAGAGTTCATCCAGGGAAGTAGTGGAATGCTACATAGGGCAGTTCCTAGGTGGACGTGACCTATGTGGTAATGCATAGTTAAAGGTAGAGGTTACCGCTTAACATCAGGTGAAATTATATGCTTGTTCCGCTATTCAAGCAGTTAAAAAAAAAGTTTTGAGACTAATCACTATATATTAGTTTCAGAAAGGTTTTTTGTTAACTGCTGGAATGGCGTTCATAATATTATTATGAGGTAATATGAATATTTGTCTGAAACTTGCTTAGATAATTGTCGTACAATATCGCTTACACAAACGAGAGTCAAATACAGCGCCCAAGAAGCACGCTTATGTTTTTTTCCATAGTAAGTCCCATAGTAAGTTTCCATAGTTATTTCAAATGTAATTGCACTCACAGGCCTGCGTCTAGACAATCTTACACCCAAGCAAAAGCGAAACTAAGGAACGTCTTATATAAGAAAGGGATAGCTCGCGGAGTTTGCAGATAGTTTGCTGACATTATGGTACAAGTGTGAAATGTTGGTGATTACCGATGAGGCGCCATTGAGACCCGAGCCGTTAGGTGAGGGTCTTAAGAGAGCCGAGGACGGTAATCATCAATACACACGTGTATCATACGACGTTTTTCAAAAATCTTGTGAAGAAAATAATAATAAAACAGAAATACACACTCTGTGTAAATGTTCAACTGTCTCTATAACTCTCTAGTGAATAATAGCAATGAAAAAGTTACAGTTTGATTACAGGTGTAAAACAAAAATACACACTCAGTGTAAATTACCAACTGTCTCTATAACTCACTTGTGAATAATAGCAATGAAAAAGTTACAGTTTGATTACAGGTGTAAAACAGAAATACACACTCTGTGTCAATGTTCAACTGTCTATATAACTCACTAGTGAATAATAGCATTGAAAAAGTCACAGTTTGATTACAGGTGTCATTATGTGCCTAATCGCGGTGAAATTAGAGCCACTTAGAGTAAATTAGACGACCTCTGTGACGGGGCAGGCAAACGTTCGCCTGCGACGCCGGAGGTTGCGGGTTCGATTCCCGCCTCGGAACAAATATTTGTGCGATACGCAGATATTTGTTCAGGGTGTTCTGGGTATTTTCTATGTATAATAAAAATATCTATCTATGTTATATATTGTATTAAGTATATCAGTAATCTAGTACCCATAACACAAGCTCTGCTTAGCTTGGGGCTAGATAATGTTGTGTAAACTGTCCAGCGTTATTTATTTATTAATATTTACTTTATGAGCAAGTGTGTTGAAAACTATATTTAGCCAGTTTGCGTTACGTAGTTTCAATTGAACACTGTCATCCTAGAGTCGCGCGACTTTCCATTGAGCGACCTGCCTTAGTTCACAAAAGTTTCACCAAAGTAGGTTGTCACCAATCATTTGTCCAGCGTCGATAACTGCCAGAATCAGCTATAAAAAGGTAATAATTATAATAAACTATTAAATTTCAATCTCGTGTGCACAACGGGATATTAATTAGTAAGGGCGGCGATTACAGGAATTAATTGGGTAATCCAATATGAATTTACCGACATTCCCGTGTATTCCGTATGATACAGGGTGGCTCATTTATATTGGTTCTAAGAAAATATATCGTTAAGAGTCACGACGATAAATTAACGCCCACGTTATTTGATATCAGAAAAAGAATAATAGCAACATGTCAGCAAAAACGTAAGGTTTTTGCACAGTAAATAGTATTGATCAGTTAAAAGTTGGTCCGTTGTGTGTCCAGCCCAAGAGTAGACCTCTCCATCTCCTCCCGTGGACGTCGTAAAAGCCGACTAAGGGATTACCCTGACTTGTTTGTAAGATTCTTTGGTATAAGATTTGTCCTGGCTGCTAGCTTATTATGGAATGTGTTATTACTGGAAGAAATAGTTGAGTCAGTCGTGGGAAGCAATGGCAACGATAAGCTCACCACTTGTTACGTGTATTTCCCACGATGGTGCAACCCACGGTGCAAAGAGGCCCACTGAGGCTGTGCCTACCATTTCGGAAAAAGGCGTGTGTCAATGTATGTGTGTAGTTAAAGGTGCTTCTAAACGGGCCATAGTTTTACTGCAATATATAGCTGTAATATTGTCAATAATAGTCAAGCTATTATTAAACATTTTCAATGCAGTATATGGCTCGGCAACTTATATCTCGGCAATAATATCTGCAACAGTATGGCCCGTATATATATATTTTCTAGACGAGCTACACAATCTGTCAACAATGGATGACGAAATCGAACACCGAACAAAACACATAACATAGCAACTAACCGCGGCGTCACTCACGGCAAACTTCATGTCGCGTAGAAAAGGATGCACAATGCCACAACAATAGAGAGTGGCTGAAACAACAATATAACTGGCCGGGTAATATTGCAGTATTTTCGATCCCTCGGCCATCGTCCGGCAACCTATCAAAAATGCATTGGCCATACCAAAAATATGTGGCTACATGGCCAGGTCATTACTAAATACATTTTGCAATATTGCATAGTCTGGCTGGTATTGCTGGCAATGTTGCCAACCACTGTGTTGCAGCCACACATGCAGTGAAAGTATGGCCCATTTAGATGCACCTTTAGTTTGCTCTACTAATATTAACTTTTTATTGGAATTCTTTTGGGCGCTAGCAATTAGGAGCACTTATGTAGAATGTCGTTATAGTCCGTTTAAAAATAGCTTTGGTCAGATAAATGTCAATAATGTAGAAAAAAATATTATTTTAAATTAAAAATAAACTGAACCGCAATTTTTATAAAAACGTTTACGTTAATTAACGTTATTAGGCCCACTAATAGAATACTTAATAATTTGATACACTTGAACTACCAGCGGGCCCACACAGCTTACTGGTTCTTGCTATACCTAATTTCAGACGGAGAGCGAAAAGCGGTCATTGACCCAATGTAATCTGGACAGAAAGGTTACTAACGAAGACGTATTGAAAAGAGTGAACGAGAAAAGAGCTCTAATAAGAACTATTCATAGTACAAGAGGAAAGATGGTTGGTCGTCATATAAAACATGACAGCATTATAAAAACATTCTGAACAAGATAAAAGTTGAGAAAAGTAAAACCAAACTACGGAAAATCTTTACTAAATGGTGTGAAAACGCTTCTGAGACCATTTGTTACGAAATAAAAACATTTACATCATTAATACAAGCAGCGTTCCGCGGTTTCACCCGCGTAAGTCTCGATCCCGTGGGAATATCGGGATAAAAATGTGCCTATGTGTTATTCCGGGAGTCCAGTTATCTCGATTCCAAATTTCATCCAAATCCATCCAGTAGTTTTTACGTGAAAGAGTAACAAACATCCATCCATCCTTCCATCCATACTTACAAACTTTCGCATGTATAATATTAGTAGGAGTAGGATAGTAGGATAGGATAGGATAGGATAGGATAGGATCTATATATTTAGAATGTGCTCATCAAGACCTTTCTTTAGAAAACAAACATGAAACGATGAACTAAAAAAAAAACGTACATTTAGGGCCAAAATATATTTTTTTATTTGAATATATACCCAATGACACTCGCGCAATAAAGAAAAATCTAACGAGATATCATTCATTAAAAGAAAATTCAGCCGCTTAGTAGTTACGAGGGAACGTAGGGACAGACATACATACACACAATCTACAATCTACAGTCAAACACTTATGTGGTTATCCTCGTTTTTCTTCTATATTCACCCGACTGTTCATGGAAATAAGTTACATGAACAGATTAAAGAGAAAGTGTATTAGGAGGTACAACGACTGCATTGGAAAGAGACGATATAGTATCTTTTTCCAAAAATTTATGTGTTTATATCTATTCCTGATGATTATCCCTGCGATGGTACGCTGGTGTATCCGGCCTAAGAATAGACCCCTCCTTCTCCATTGTATGGCGTAAAAGCCAGGAGATGGGCAACAGCATCCAGCTGAGTATTCAGCTCAATACTGAAATTACCACTCCGTCTGCCAAGTGTGGTGATTACGGAAATTCCGCAATAACGTAAGGTTTTTACACATGAAATAGTATTGATAATCCTCGATTAGATCAATTAGCCAATTAGCCTCTATCTAGAACTGATATGGGCTTACAAGTACCTACCACGCGAATGTGTAACCAATATAATGATTTAAACAACAAAAACCCAGACATAACCATATTTTGCGACCCCCTACGAACCTTTAAAAATAAGATTTTGAGCCACTTTGGCTCAATCGCAAGTCTTTAAAATTTAATTACTTTTTATGTTTTTGTAATTTTTAGCTTTAGTTTTTAGTTCTTATTCTTAATTTTGTGTTTCTTACTGTCATTTTATTTTCCCTTTTGTGGTAAATGTTATAGAACACCATTATTGTTGTACTTATCAGAATTTATTTTGTCCTTGTATTTTTTTTGAGTGTGTAATATGTAAGTGTGGTGATAACGGCATTTCCCCCCATTGCATTCTATGGGCGAGGCCTCGTCCAGCAGTGGACATCTAAAGACTGCTGATGAATAAAAGTTAACGGTCACAAAGGTCCACACAACTCAGTCAGTGTGACCAAGAAATAACAATTGTCAATCGAAGAAGAATGAGCCGCGCTGTGTATAAAGGTTCAGTCCAAAGAAATCGTGAAAAAGATTCTTCAATGCCCATCGTTTTTACCTACTTATTATGATATTAATTAATTTAAATTGACGATCAAATTTATTTTCACCGGATACCGGATTAATTAATGGGACTAAAAATACTTCGTGATATCCGGGGTTAACATTTGGAAATATGCAATTACAATTAATTTTACATATAGCATTATTTTATCTGTACTTTTACCGACTGTCACGCATTTTATATATTTTATTGATGTATTGTTTAATAAATGAGTCTGGTATTCGAACGTGAGCATCTTCAAAGTAATTGCTTAAAGTTAATAGCAGAGTCTGGTCCGAGGTGATATTTTCATTAAGAATTTAACAGGCATCACTCATAAACTTGAACTTAAGTAAGTAATAAAAACAGGTAAAAAACAAACACTTGGTTCACTCATCGGGCGAGGCAGTGAGACTACCTTTTACCGTAGAACCTGCTACGGTAAAAACACAACAAAGGTAAGAAAATAAATCGGGGCCAATTTCCTTTAGTTCACTCATCGGGCGTAGCAATGCTACGCCGTGAGACTACCTTTTACCGTAGAACCTGCTACGGTAAAAACACAACAAAGGTAAGAAAATAAATCGTGGCCAATTTCCTTTAGTTCACTCATCGGGCGTAGCAATGCTACGCCGTGAGACTACCTTTTACCGTAGAACCTGCTATGATAAAAACACAACATAGGTAAGAAAATAAATCGGGGTCACTTTTATTTAGTTCACTCAGCGAGACTACCTTTTACCGTAGAACTTTCTCCAGTAAAACACAATAAAGTTAAGAAAATAAATCGTAGCAATGCTACGCCGTGAGACTACCTTTTACCGTAGAACCTGCTATGATAAAAACACAACATAGGTAAGAAAATAAATCGGGGTCACTTTTCTTTAGTTCACCCAGCGAGACTACCTTTTACAGTAGAACCTGCTCCGGTAAATACACAATAAAGTTAAGAAAATAAATCGTAGCAATGCTACGCTGTGTGACTACCTTTTACCGTAGAACCTGCTATGATAAAACACAACATAGGTAAGAAAATAAATCGGGGCCACTTTTCTTTAGTTCCCTCAGCGAGACTACCTTTTACCGTAGAACCTGCTCCGGTAAAAACACAATAAAGGTAAGACAATAAATCGTAGCAATGCTACGCCGTGAGACTAACTTTTACTGTAGAACCTGCTACGGTAAAAACACAACAACGGTTAGATAATAAATCGATGTTGATTCAGGTCATATTTAAAATTATAGTCATATTTAGTATAGAATGAAATTATGAATGAAACATTTTTTTTAATTATAGCTTTTTGCTTTTTGAAATGGATAAAGAAAACATGTACCGCGACCCCACCTAGTAGTGGGGTAAGGTTAAGAAAGATTATGATGGCATTTTATCTTTTATATAAAACCTTAAACAGAAAAGGTGCCCATGGGACCCTATTACTGAGCCTAAGTCGTCCGTCTGTCCGTCCGTCAGTCTGTTTGTCTGTATTCTGTTACAGGGGTAAATCTCGGCAGCCGTAAGAGGTAGCCAGTGGACATTTTCAGAGATTATGCATTTACTTAGCAAATAATAAATAAATTATCCAAAGGCGCATAGTGTATGTTCCATTTTGAATACGTAACTCCGTACCAGCAAATAATAAATATATCCTGTGATGAAAACTTTCAGAGTTTCGTATTGAAAACTTTGACTTGAAAACGGAACATACACTAAGCTTATGCATTTGGCACGTTAATTTATGAATATCGAACTCCAAAGACATTGACATGTGGACTAATGCATGGCGGGAACGCTGAGTGACCAAGGTGTTTCCTGATTGGCTGTGTATAAGATAACTTTGAAAGGCTTTCTCGAGAATCTAACGTTTGTTTCGCTAAGTGATATTTAACGTCTGCCACTTAGAAAATTATTACAGAGTTCGTTAACTGAGATGCGAAAGTCAACTGATGTTTTAAAATTTACTGAACAATGTTTAAATATTTTCAAGCAAAGATACTTTATCTTTAAAATTAAATTTGTTATTACCGCGGAATGAAGTAGTAATTCATTACTTTGAAGAAGTTTGCTCTTTACGCTTTAAACTAAATTGAATTCTTGGTTAATAATTATTAACCAAGAGTCCAATTTTATCTTGAAAACTACTGATAAAATATTAAGGTATTTTTTATGTTGGTCATAATTAATCATCATCATCATCACAGCCCTAGACGTCTACTGCCGGATCCGCCCATTACATATAATGCAGGAAGACTCGCTGCAATGATTTAGTATGATGATACTGCCACGCTTGGCAGGCGGACTGGTGATCGCATTATTGTGTCGAGTACTCAAGTAGATGCAACTGCCCATCCCCTGGTGTTATTCCTTAGCCATCTTTTACTATATCCACAGGAGGAAACGTAGGGGTATATTCTTAAGCCAGACAAGCCACGGCATAATAATACTTTGAATTAAAATCGTAGGTTTTTTTTTTACGAAACTATTAGTAAAACTAGCTTACGGCGGCCCACCTGATGTAAAGTGGTCACCGTCGCTTATAGACACCGGTAGCACCGGGGGTATTGTCGATGCGCTGCCTACCCTAAACGAATTTATGAAAATTTTTCAGGAAACGGCACATTTCGTAACTAAGCTGGAAAACCTCAGATGGAAGCTCATTCCATAGTTTGTAGGTATGGGGAAGAAAGGTTGAGATCTTTTTGACCATGGCTCATTCGAGTTAAGTTATATTTTTTTACAATAATTAACAGTGTATTGTGTGTGTGTGTGTGTTGTGTGTGTACAGGCAAAGTATTTTGTTCCATCAGCTATTGATTTGATAAAAACAGCCATATGCATATGGGGGTATCTCTACGCATAGTGTAGGGTTCAGCTTTCAAGTCACAGTTTGCACTACGTAAAGTTTCACCACGGGATATTTTTATTATTTAGTTAGGTTTTATGCCTCAACAACACATAATCTGTGAAATGTTAACTGGCTACCTTTTATGGCTGCTGAGATATACCCCTGTAACAAAATACATACAGACGTACGGACGGACGGTGTAGGCTAGTAATAGGGTCGCGTCGCAAACCTTCGGGTACTGAACCCTAAGAAATAATGCTTTATCTTCTTTTTCAGCTCAGTTAATTCCTATTTAAACTCTATTACCAACATACTCTTCAGGTTTGCACAATGTATACTTTGACTCTATATCACTTCCGACTACCGAAGCGTGGTTGCTCAATATTCAAGAGGATACACCTAAAAAGACCACTGAAAAACAACCTTCAACCAACGCAGTACATACTAAACTTGCATGCTGTAGTTTTGGAACCTCAACACTTACGAAGAAAACGGAAATAGAGCCTTGAACCAACAATGTAAGTATCAAAGTTGTGTGTAAATTTTCGGAACCAGAGTGTTGCTTAGAATCTGAATTCTTGAGGAAAGTGCCGTATTCCTCAGAGGATCGATGTTCGACGGTTTAAAAGCTTGTCCGTCAATGTTTTTCTTTATAAAAATATATTGGCGAGTTAGCAGGATAGGATGGCAATTACTGGTTTTTTCGGTTATATTTTTTATTTTTATTCATCTTAGGCATCTTTCAGAGAACAACCAACTTCTAAGTCAACTAAATTGTGTTTTTAGTAATAAGGCATTTTTTGGTTTTTATTTAATTTACCTTTTTTTCTATTGATCGTCACCTTTTGCTTTGTTGCTTAATTTCTTGTTTTTTTTTTGTCTCAGTATTCTTTAAACAATCCATTCCAGGTATTTATGTTAAGGCAAGAAAAAATATTACTAAACTGTTCTTTCTAATCGAAAAATTCCTTCCTAAAACTAATTTAGAACAACTATATTAGAAGTAAAACTACCGAGCAAGATAACAATGCATAATTTATATCATAAATTTTCTATTTGAAAAGTTTTAGTATACTTTACTTGCATCCCACGTATTCAAAGAAGTTCAAAGAATTTCAATTGAATGCGGGCTGTCTCGCGTCCTTTGAGTTCGCTCAAAACACACTCAGACGTATCAGCTGTTTGAATACATCGGATATATCAGACCAGGGGTACAGGGTGAATATTTACCCTTTTTTTACCCTATAAATTTAATAATCTGCAGTGTATAGATATCCGCAGTGAACTCGTAGTAAGTAGATAGTCATTGTTGAATAGTCATTATCTTATTTACGACCTTTGACGACCTCTGTGGCACGGCGGGCGAAAGTTCGCCCAAAACGCAGGAGGTTGCGGGTTCGATTCCCGCCTCAGAACAAATATTTGAACGATCTACAGATATTTGTTCAGGGTGTTCTGGGTATTTTCTTTGTATAATAAAAAATATCTATCTATGTAATGTATTGTATTAATCTGTCTGCTCTGTTGAGTCTTCATTGTATGTTACGTGTCCAAAGAACTTTTATCTTTTTATCTACCGAGATACCTTGCCAAAATCGAAGTCAAAGGACGACAATCACTTAGGGCACGTAAGTAAAAGAATTGAATTGTTTTAGTTTGTGAGTTTTATTAGTGAGGCTAAAAATGGCAACATCGGTCTCTATACAAAACAGCCCGGATAGTGCTTCTTACCTCAGATTTCTATATTATTAGTAATAAGTGTGAAATTATCGCCGTTAACGTTAAATAAACTACACCAATAAGTTCCCCACAAACCCGACAAATGTCCTCAAATATGGGGAGTGAAACCAGGGTACAAGTGATTGGTGCGAATCGCCGGCGAAATTGAAACAAATTGTACAAGAGTGGAGTGAGTTTAACGTATTTATCCGGAACCACCTTGGGGAAAGCGGTTTTCCTTGAAGCAACTACTGCTCGTATATTACCGTCTTTGTACTAAAGTTTTGAAAAATCTGGGGTTTCAAAAAATACATGTAACAAGAATTAGCTAAATAACGCTTTTACTCAATATTAACTAACTTTAAATGAAAGATACCCTGGTAGTCGTGGGACTACCTGAAGACTGACTTCTGTGTTTGAATCATGGGCAGACTTATGATTTGGGAAGGAAAGAAGGGTTGCTTCAATAAACAGCTACATAAGCTTCAATATTTTTAGGGTTCCGTACCCAAACGATAAAACGGGACCCTATTACTAAGGCTCGGCTGTCCGTCCGTACGTCTGTCACTAGGCTGTATTTAATTGTTCAGAACCTATCAGAAAGTCATTTTATTTACATTCTGTTTTTTTTAAATCTTTATCTTCTTCATCGGTTTCTAAATTATCAGTACCTAGTAGTAGTAGAGCGATGGTAGCCTAACGGTTCAATAGTGCAACTCAGAATCCAACGATACCGGGTTCGATCCTAGGCTCCGCACCAATTACTTTTTTAAGTTATGTGTGGATTTCCATCGTTCTGTGCTTCGGAGGGCACGTTAAGCTGTCGGTCCCGGCTGTTATTGATTAATAGCAGTCGATAAGCCATGTCAGAGGCCCTCGGGCGGCTTGACAAACTCTGACACCAGAGGCCAGCACTACCTCATACGAAACGACGACGAGTACCTAGTTACTAAAGTGCTTAGAGAATTCATCGTCGACTCCTTTGAACCGGCGACTTGAACCGGGCTGATCTGCGAAGAGCATCGGGGGTACAATGTTGTCGAAACACAAGATATTAATGTTCATACCTTGTGGGCGATAGCGAAATATGACTCGCGATTAACCTCGACTTTTATCAATCAATATATATAAAATCGTTGTGTGACTGACTGACTGTCTGACTGACTATCAACGCACAGCCTAAGCCAAGTCCTAGAGACTTGAAATTGGGAGGGTACGTTTCTTTTTTGGTCTAGGGGTGCACTAAGAAAGGAATTCCAGAAATTCACTATTAACGGGGTGCAGCGGGTTGTTCAAATTTGTATGGAAAATACAGGCGGAAGAAGTCGCGGGCATTCCACTAGTAAGTTATATAGCTGTTATTTCTAATCAACTAACTAGCATCTTAATTACTTTAATAATTGATTAATAGTTATTCATTGACTCGATGTTAGTACAGTAAGCCACGTTAAGCCTTTGTGAATATATACACGGGAATGCAATTTCCCAGTGAACTAAATAATTCAAAGTCACCTCACGGGTAGAGCCAGTAAACATCATTCAGATATAATATGGCATATATGTATGTATGTATGTACAGCTAGCGGACGAGGAGGAGCGGATAGTTCGCCTTGTTTAAAACACAGCATTTTGTAACAAACTTAAGCTTAAAAGTTAAAAATAATCGCATTCGTTTGCAAAGCATATGTATACAAAAACTATATTCTCCTTCTATCTGATATATACTAAGATATTAATAATGCAATTATTATAACACGGTCACTATTGATACATCTAAACGCGTCAATAGTTTGAAAACAACGCGGACGTAGTCGTGGGTTTAAGCTAGTCTATATCTATAATAATAATAAGAGCAAAGATTTGATTGTTTGTTTGTTTACATTGAATAGGCTCCGAAACTACTATCTCGATTCGAAAAATTATTTCACTGTTGGAAGCTATACTATCCCCGAGTGACATAGGCTATATTATTATTATTTTTTAATAGGGATCCTTACTAAAACTCCAATTATGTAGCCCAAGGTGTAAAAAATGTAACACAAGGGCAATAACTTTAGCAGGTTTTTGTATCTGGTGAGTGGATAGATGGGGAAGGGAAAGAAAGATGGGGGTTTGTGAGGAGGTTTGGTTAGGGGCATTTAAGTTAAAATTGGCATTGTGAATCTTATTATTTTAAGTTTACATGATGAGAAGCAGGTGATTCACAAAGTCAAATTAAGGCTCATTATGCTCGGGCATATTAATTCTTAATTTATCATTGTGCTGCGGCAAGTTACTACGAACAAACTTTATAAAGCCAGCTTTTCTATCTGAATAAGTGTCGCAAAGCGGTGACACCAATTTCGCTGAAGATAGAGCCGAGCGGTTTTGTGGTCTATCCGCAAGATGTTTATAGAACCGTAGAGTCAGCAAATAAACATTGTTTAGATACCTTGAGAAAGCGTTGACTAGTAGACGTAGAGTCAGCGACTAAGATATGAATTATTTATAAGTAAGCTCAGGATATTTCTAGATATAGTATTAATGTTAGTTTAGTACGAAAATGCTACTGTTTTGTGAATTTTAAAACCAATGCATTCTCTACTAATACGTATCATAAATATGTTTTGTTGTATATATATGTTTGTCTTGCTTTCACGCTAAAACGGCTAGGCCCATTATGATGAAATTTGGTACACAGATTAACTTCTGGATAAAAACAAGGAACTTTTATCCCGAAAATCAGTTATATGAGTTTCATGGATATCATTTGAAGCAGTTAATTGATTCAGGCATGGCTATTTAGAAATCCGTTCTAAAATATTGAATTGATGAATAAATATTTAAAAAATTTCCGCCACTCTCAACCGAAAACTCAGTAATAATTCGACACGTGTTTCACCAGTTTCGTGTTAGTTAGTTAGTTCGTTTTTGAAATGTTGTTTCAATATTATTGTAGCGCGCTGCGGTCAACTTGTTCCTAAGGATGCTTGGTGGAGAGGCGAAACACTTGTCGAATTCTTACTGAGTTTACGGTTGAGAGTGGTAGAACTGTTAGTAAATATTTAATTGCCTATTGAATAATTTTAAATTTAAACTAAACGATACCGTTTTAGGAATAAAGGCCTTTTCAAATCTAAGCGGTATCCGCTACCGCCGTGGGTAGCGGTAATACCCGAGCGATATCCCGCCGGGTATTTGGCATGGCATTTCCGCAGCTGTCACGAAACCGGAACCGTATACCACAGTGGTACGCGATACGTTCCGCGTGTTCGGCGAAACTTGGTATTCCCCCCACAGACGCACCCCGCGCCGCCCACAGCCAGCGCTTATACACTTATTTAAACACTGAAAATCTGGCATACAAGACGGTAACAACGACACTAGCTTGAGCGCCGTCGGAAGACCGTTACCGGGTCCGGTAGCGAATACCGCTATGGTTTGAACAGCGCGTTATTCGCATACCCATTGGGATATCGCTACCCACGGCGGTAGCGAATACCGCTTGGATTTGAATAGGCCTTAAAGGAGTGAAACAATAATTATTAATTAATGGAACTATTCGACATGCTCACCCAACTAATTAATATTAACAGAATCGCATCAGCTCAAAAACGCTCATATTAAATAAATTGTTCTGGTTTTGTTCAATGGCCTCCGATAGACCGTACAATTATTTTAGGCTTTCCCGATATCAATTAACAGTATCTGCAAATAATGCTCCGATATCCCGTTAATGGATAACAGTTAAAATATTTACCGAAGCGGTGCAGTCCATACAAATACTATTTGTACACGATTTATTCATCAACGCTTGTGATAAATGTGAAATTTTGAAGTAAATATTAAGTAGGATAAAGGTTAGGTAAATATTAAGAAGAAGAAGTAGGTTATCAAAGTATTTTTGGAGTTAACTCCTTTAGAATCGATTTTCATATCAGGCTTACGGTACGCAAAAAATTGAGGGTTAGCAAAAACTGAAGTCGTTATGTTTTCCCGCGTTAACTAAAGTGAAGTCGTTATGTTTACTGGACTGCAGTAAACTCCATTCGCGCGTCGAAGCTAACATACACCATTTTTTTAAACATACTGTATTAATTACCAACCACCAATCGAAGCATCTAGACTGTTCTGACTAATGTATCGGTTTCGCTGTCTGTACACGGGCAGAAAACCGGTTTGCCAACAAGGCGCCCGCGCACTAGGTATGTGTCTTAATTCAACCCGTATTGATTTTCGGCATCTATCCTGCTCCTTCTGCCCCAGGTCGGAGTTGGCTAAGTGACAAGTGACCGGTTCCTAAATCGACCAATCAGGTAGCTCATAACAGACCCGCAAAAAGAGACCAATTTGATCTGTTGACTTGATATTGAAGCTATCAAGCTCACTTTATGAGCTTTATGTAAAAAAATATCATAAGTTTTTAGTGAGAAATATATTTTTCAATACAAGCTTTAATAAAATTAGTGATCGTAACCGTGTGCTGATCAAAATGAGCCTAAACCAGTCGGCCAGTCTACTTTTATCCATCGAGGAGTTCCGTTATCCACTTTCCGTCTCCATCATCAGATCAGCTCGCTGTCACCATCATATTGTATTGCCATCGGAACTTGAAAGGTAGGTATGCCAAATTTCAGCTCAATCTGTTGAGGATAACTGCTTTAAAATTCAGTTGCAAGATGACACCCGGATTCCACCCAGACAAACAAACATACATTGCAAGTTAAATAAAAACTTGTAATAAAACTGCTCCTTATTTTTAAGTGAATGACTTTTCAAAGTTCATGGTATACATTTCTCACCTCCTGAGCTATTCAAAACAGAAGGACATAGATGGGTGTGATTTAGATGAATATGATTAGATCAGCTCACCACTTGTCACGTCTTTTTCCCACGATGGTGCAACCCACAGTGAAAAGAGGCCCATTTCAGGCTCTGCCTACCCTTTCGGGGAAAAAGGCGTGTGTCTATGTATGTATGTATGTATGATTTGAGTATCTCCCGATTATCTTTACTTCGGTTGATCAATGCTCGGAGAATCAGTACCCTGTATGATGCATAAAGTTTCGTAAAAGCTAATAGATGACTTCCGCATACATCCTACACGCATGATATATCATGTATCACGAAGACGATTCTGTGTTATTTATCGTCTTGTATCGGGACCTTTTGTGCGGCATCTGCAGGTCCCGGTCTCGGGTCCACGTATCAATAACAAGCAAACGATATAGAAGTTGGGCGGTCAGGAACTTTTGTGCCGGCCTGTTTGTCAAAACGATGCAATTTGAGTATTACCTTGTACCCTAATAAATTATTTAATCTCAACGTCTATTAGTCGCTTCTGCTTAATCACATATTTTATTTTTTTAGTTGATGGCTTCTGTTGATTATTTCCAACAACTTAGCCAATGTCAAGTAATAATTATTAAATTCTAATAAATTCCAGTAAAACTGAGTCAAGTGGTCGAGAGTCTCCGTCAAGTCATAAGCCAGGTTAAAATGGTGACAAAAAAACCAAGGTTCTGGAAGACAAAATTCACCATTCCGAAATTACACGTAATTCATTTCTATCTATCTACACCAAACATGTTCAAAACAGAATAAAACATTTTGGTTCCACTTGCTATTTCATTTACCCTGCTTGCTTCTGTCGAATAGCGAATCTGCCGAATTACGAATCTGTCCAATCCAGAATCTGTCGTACACCGAACAAGCGTCTTTATTTACCTTAAACCCGTATGCCACCAAAATTACACAATATAACTTTAAAAACACATTAAAATGAAGACGCTTCTTTCAAAAATGGCGGATAGTTGTCCATAGAATTTATCATACGCATCTATTTTGATCGTAACATATTTTCTGTACTGTCACATGTAAGTTTTACCGTAATCTAAGTATTGGTTTGTGCAAATTGTAATACATCTATCGTTACCTGTTCATGTATAACTCAAACTCTACAGAAGGGAAGTCTAGAGAAGTTTAGACAGTCGTGTCATTTATAAGTGCCACTTGCGTCTACCAGAAATAGCATGACTAACTCATAGTTAATTTACTGCGTAGTTATTTTGTGCTGCACCATTGCTGAGTCGGTTAACCTGGGTTAAACCATTTACTCCAAATGACACAAGTGACACTTAGAAAGCATTCAGTATAAAAAAATGCATAAATTAGTGAAGAACTGCAAGTTTCTATGGATTCTAGCTAGAACGACTGAAACTTCTATTAAAGGCGACTCCGAAGATCGAAAGTTGGCTCGCTAACGATAACAAACACGCCACAAATCCGGTATGAAACTGGGGGAATTCGTTGAAAAATATGCTACCGCATAATCCTGGCTCTTCTACAGACAGAAGACACAATACTGCTAACATACAGAAGCTTCACACCAACAGACAGTAAAATAGAGACTAGTATCGAGTTTGTAGCACGCACGCAAGCGATATTGAAACTTGAAGCCAGCGACCGTTGGCTCAAATTACATTAGACAATACTAGACAACCAGGACCAGCAGGTACCCACATTTTCGGAGTTTATATTCATCATATCAGAGCCATTGTTAAATCTTAAGTCAGCGCGGTAAAGCTCATTTTACGTTGAATGTCGTGTTAGAGTGATATAGGTGGCTCCGCTACAGAGTAAATCGAGAATTTAGAGCGGCCACCGCGGGATTAGTAGATGAAAAGTTTTGCCGAGAGCCTCCGGTGAAGTTTTCATCTCTTGTTGATGTTGGCGAGTTAAAACAGATCTAGAATCATAAAAAAGTACTGATATCAAAGTACTGCAATGGATATCTGAATAGGTCATACATAATACAATGATGTTACCAGTCATGATGTAGGTGATGCGATAATAAGGACGGCACAATTCCATTGCAGAAAAACATCACTAATGCTTTACGTAGGTACAAGGAAAGGTTAATAATAGAGATGAGCAAGATTTTTAGCAAGATAAGACAGTTCAGTACAGCGAAGGCCTAAGAGTAAGCCACCGGTAATAAACGAATTCAACAATAATGTTTTAAGAAAGGTTAAGGGTTGTCGTAACTTAGAAACACAACCACAAAATCTAAATTAATTACAAACAATGGACCTTCGAGAAGGCGTCGACCTTTAATTTCAGTTGTTTAACAAGTTTAAACGGAAACAGATAGGTAACAGCGGAAATAGCCGTCAGGGGGCGCTGACTGGGTTAACTACGAGTTGGCAGTAACTGTGATGTACCGCGGTGTATATAACATATTTAGAAGCGAGCATTGTTAAGAGATGATAGCTGTGCACTAGGAACGGGCCTTACTATTTGACTAGCTTTTGTCTTCGTGGTATCTACGTTCTTACAAAGATACCTCTGTGGCGCGGCGGAAACGCAGGAGGTTGCAGGTTCGATAACCGCCTTAGAACAAATATTTGGAAGATGTGCAGATATTTATTCAGGGTGTGCTGGGTATTTTATATGTATAATAAAAATATCTATATATGTAATGCATTGTATTAAGTATATCAGTTATCTAGCACCCATAACACAAGCTCTGCTTAGCTTGGGCCTAGATAATGTTGTGTGAACTGTCCAGCATTATTTATTTATTTAAGATATTGTAAATAGGTTCTTCATGTTTTACGGTAATTTTTTAAGCCTGAAACCTGTGCGCAGTAGGTATACCACCCAACAGTCACATAGTATAGTCGTGATCACACACTGGGATGCCCTGTGTCGTGGGTATCAGGTACTACATCACCCAGGCCCGGAACAAATATTTACAGATCACACAAACATTTGTCTCGCAGCGGGAATCGAACCTACAACCTCTCGAAACTACTCGCTTGCCGCGCCACGCCACTGATGATGTGATCATTTGATTTCATAGTTGTTATTAAACTTTAAAGTAATTTTCTAACCGCTTATGATATTATATATTTATGGTCTATAATATTTTCCCTTTGTTTGGGTGTTTGTGATATATCCACGCTGTACTGAACTGATCCGTAGTAGCTTATAGGCTACTCTTGGTTCGACCGCAACGAAGCCGAGGGTAAAACCTAGTATAATGGAAATACCAGTATCTACCCGAGTGCCTTCTAAAATGTGATCCATTTTGACATAGTCGCATAAAGTGAATAAAATTGGACCACAAAGGTCGGTGGCTCGGGAACTTCCTTGCGCAAAGGAAATCTGATTTATTTCTGGCACTGTATCAAATAATACGTCTTCGCGAGGAATGTGAAATATTGGAGACGGATAATACTTTACGGATATTTTCTATATAAATTATGTACCATACTTACTTATGGATGTATCTTTTACAAATACACATACCTATACCTATGCACAATATAATACTTTAATGAAATTTGTGAATTATACAGAATTGTACAAACAAATACATAAGTGGTATTTGTTTATACAATTCTAGGAGTAGGTAATAAGTTTTTGTTAAATAAATATTTTATCATCCACGGCCTGACTTCACGCACTGCTGAGTGCCTCTCGTTGCCTATGCCATTCCTTACGGTCCCGTGCCAGTCTCATCCAGGTTCGGCCCGCGACGCATGCGATATCGTCTGCCTATCTCGCTGCTGGACGACCAACGTTTCTGTACCCAATTCTTGGGCGCCTAGCGCCTTACTCCACCTCATCATGCCAGGTGTCCTGCCCAACTCCATTTTAGTGCCGTTATACGATTCCCAACATAACATTTTTAAACCAAGCTATTATGAAATATACTTGTATCCAACTAATGACGATTCAATAACTTCTAGACTTGGTGTTGAGTCACCGGTCAATTTAAAATACCCGAACTTGCTAGACAATTGGTATAAGATTTGCCCTGGCTGCCGGATTATTGAAAGCGTTAGCCGAGTTTGTCGAGGGAAAGCGATGGCGGCGATGATCTCACCACTGGTCACGTCTATATTCCTGCGACTGTGCGAACCACGATGAAGTGGCCCATTGAGGTTCTGTCTACCCCTTCGGAAAAAAGGTGTAATTCTATAAATGTATATCGGTGTGTAAATTAATCTTGTGATTTTCAATACCACAGATTTTTAATGACATCATGCAATCGTAAAAATTATACATCCAGCTTGGCTAACGCAGTTTCTTGTCATAGGGGTGTTAGGAAGACATTGATTTCTAATTAATAGTCCAGGAACTTTAGACGAAAAATGGGCCAAATTTCGGAAAAACTCCAACCAAGCTGAAAATGTGTGTACACGTACCTGTTAGCTCCCTAAGTAACCTCCGAAAAGTCCCACGAGTCCAGAGGTGTGCATAACTTTTGACAGCTAAAAAACGGTGTTTTTTTTCCTTTGTTCGGTTTTTTGCCAATATCTTCGTTCCTGTCGATCTTACCGCTATGAGGTATACTTATAAAAAAGAAAGAATGGAAAATTCTCTACAAAAACGGTTATATGGTGTATTGATAACACTAATAGTTTTTTCGCAATCGGGCATAGAAACTAACGAAAAAAACGAAGTTTTACTGGCTCCAATAAACCGTTTTTTAATACCCATCCCCAATTTTAAGGGGAAGCACAGCTGCTATTGGCACCGCCACACAGAACGTACCAGGCAATGGCGAAAACCAACAAAAATCAATCCGATGTTTCGCATCGTTTTTCGTGGAAATTACTAATTTTATGGATGAACTTTATATAACCTTTTTTGTAGAGAATTTTCCATTCTTTCTTTTTTATTGGTATACCTCATAGCGATAAGATCGACAGGAACGAAGATATTGACAAAAAACCGAAAAAAGGAAATGTTTTTTAGCTGTCAAAAGTTATGCACACCTCTGGACTCGTGGGACTTTTCACAGGTTATTTGGGGAGCTAAAAGGTGCGTGTACACAAATTTTCAGCTTAGTTGGATTTTTTCCGAAGAGAAATGCTAAATTTCCTGGACTAAAATATATATGATATATCAGCAAGTTTTCATAAACCTAATGGACAATACTTCATAAAAAACTCATAAACAGTAAGTAGGTAAGCAACAATAAGCAAGTTTTTATGATCTGTGTAAAAACGCAGTGCACATTCTCGCTACTACATCGCAACTTTATGATGTGACACATGATTCCTTAAAGGAGAGTAACAGAAGAGAGAAGATGAAGACAGAAGCTCAACTTTTTATTTTCTTTATTTATATTGGTTTAATTTATTTATTTACAAAAACTCAACTAGTACATAACACATCGAAAACAAGATATTACAATCAAGGTCATAATTGAATATTTCCTATTATGATAGATAGATAGATAGATAGATAACACTTTATTGCACACCACAAAAATAAAAATAACATTAAAAACAATCAGAAAAATAAGTACCTATGGAAGTACAATGGGCGGTCTTATCGCTGAGAGCGATCTCTTCCAGACAACCTTGGGATGGACTGGAATTGACGAGAACGATAAAGGACGGTGGTGTAGATCAAACAAATAAATAAATAAAAGTATACGTATACATACAATCTAACTTATAATAACATAAATATATAATATAACTACACAAAATATACTGAATAAATAAATAAAAATATCTGAACATATTACTAGAATTTACAGCCTTACGACATGGACAAAAAATGATTAAACAATAGCTGATGATAAGGCATTTTCGGGGTTCAGCTTTGGCCCCACACTAGGCTCGCGGCCTTTATCATGGGAATCGATTACGAATTACAGTCAAAAATCAATACAGCATTAAAACCATAAAAACCGGACGTTACCATAAATTACATTCTTGTGCTATATAAACAAGTGAGTGTGCATGTTTACGAGTAGGAGAGTGAGATTGAGAAAGGGTGGTAAGGGTGGGGGGGGGGGGGTGTGTGTGTGGGTTGGTGTGTATGAGTGTGTGGGTTTGTGTGGGTGTGTGTGTGTGTGCGCGTGAGTGCATGTGCGCGTGAGAGCGAGAGAGAGAGATTATGATGGTATAGGTATGGTGTATGTGTGTATGTATTTGAGGAGTGTGTGTGTGTGTGTGTGTGTGTGTGTGTGAATGTGCATCATAACTATTGCAAAAAAACAAGGCATTCGATTTGAATGCGGTTTTTTTAATTTGAAAGCAGGTTTTTTAGCGATGGTTCTTAAACATGTTTTATCAAAATCGATTCAGCCGTTTCACTGCGTTGGGAGTTGTTTAAATGTTAAATGTTTTTTAAGTGATCCCTCAGAATTATAAGCAGTATCCCTGCATATTATAAATCTGAATATTGTACTTGATTTAATCAGTTACAAATCAAATCTTCGATTTGGATATTTGCTGCACGCGTCGAAAGGTGATTATACACTAGAGCATTTTCCCGAGCATTTCCATGTAATGTAACGTTCCTGCGAATGCTCGACACTGTGTTCGACGTAATGCTCAAGGCAAGTGAGCATTTACCTCTAACATTACTTTCTATTTAACGTCTCGGTCACGCATCTCATACCGCGTAGCACATTGTCTTTGCTCGATGAAATGTTACACAAATACGCTCTTTGGTTTGTAAAATCAAGTTGTGACGAAGCGTCGAAATGTTAGTTTCGTGAAAGGGTGACACATTAGAGCGGTTCGATGTCCTGTTACAAGCAAATGCTCTAGTGTATAACCTTTATGAGTTGGTTGTTTCCCCACACTGTATTCTCTTTACTGTGTCGAGCAGCATCATAAGTAGCTCTATGGGGAATGAGCTGCGGAGCCGGCCCTACATCACAACGAGTTATGAATTCCGGAGCGAAGTGAAATATTGCGCGGATCGCGGGACGCATTCGTTGGGCCCCAAATGTGAACGCGGAAAATTCTGATGGTATTGAGAGGTGATTCAAGGAATTTATAACGAGGAGTAACTTATTGCTATACCAAGTTAAGGGTTGAAACACAGATGGCGAGCTCGTTTAGACTTGATGTGGTGTTAGCTTTAGTTGACTGACTAGCCCCCGATTTTATCGATTGGCGGAAGGTATTGTATAGGTCCAAAAGTTAAAAGTACTGTAGGTAATACAGAGATTAATTAGGGGGCCTTAACAAGAGGTATATTCTTATAAAAATATTGCATTTACCTAGTTCCAGAAGTAAGATGTATTTAATGTATATTATATATATTTGTACCTATTTACTAAAAGTCAGTCGTGTCAGTCGTGGGAAGCAATGGCGGCGATGAGCTCACCACTTGTCACGTCTATATTCCACGATGGTGCAACCCACTGTGAAAAGAGGCCTATTGTGGCTCTGCCTACCCCTTCGGGGAAAAAGGCGTGTGTCTATGTATGTATGTATGTTACTAAAATAATTGTTTCTATTAATCTAAACGTACCTACGTACATACGTTGTTTACTTTACTCGTTTTATTGTATCGGTTCAGTAAGACTCGCTTATAGCATTATTTGTTTGCAAACCTTTGTGGTTTTTAAAGTGATATATCTATGTAATATGTTGTAATAGTAAGTTTAAATGATAAATAAATTTAAAAAAAAAAATGTAAAATTATCAGAGGTAATTTGTAAGAATCGGCGTTTGTATGTATGTCGGATCATCATATATATCAGAACGGCAAAAGGCAACTCAGGGGCTTTCCAGTAGGTCTCGCAGAAATGAGGAAACACAAAAGAGGTTGTACTATGATTTTATTACTATTCAAGCGAACTACGACAACATGTGCACTCGGTCAAAGCCGATGTAATAATGAGCCCCGTCTCCGTAATGAGCCGAGTCTGTTATAGAATGACAGCTCTCTTGTTTTTCTCTTATTTAAAAACCCAAGGCAAAGCTGTTTTCTTCAAAAGGGAGATTTTTACAAACCATAAGTACTTACTGTTATTATTGAAAGTCGACAAACAGATTAGTTAAAAAAAAAAAAAAAAAACTGGAAGTACCAAACAAAAAACGCGAGTTCCTACGCAGTTATGGAGTCACGGGGCTCTTTTCACACAAACAGAAAACATTTTCTATACTCGGAGCTTATGCAAAACACACATAATCGTTAAAAATATTGCTTCAGAGAAAACGTTGCGAACCAAAATGCTCTTCTAATGTATTCGAAAAAGTTATTTTATGAACTGCCTATAAAAATATAACATGGCAGTGGATGCTCAAATTTGCGTCCCTATCGATGTAAAAGCCGTATAAAAGACTTACTCGGCGAATGAAAGTCCGGGTTGAAGCCCTACTTTAATATTGTGGAGCCATTTTTTGGACCATTACGAAGTGTACGGTACGAGAGAGAATTCCAAACGACTGCATAATCTGGACGGTTTATTTAACTTACTCCGTTTTGGCTTATCATAATCTTTTTGGTTGTTAGAGTTCAGGAGGATTAACGAGTTTAGGTTATGATTTCGCGGAGATGGAAAGGTCATGTTTCACACTTGCGTCTCACTGAAGATACCGAGAACGCTAAAACTTTTGCAAGTTATTCATAAAATCCGGAAAAGACCGTAATTCATAACAGAGCGCGACTGAATTTGTTTCATTTCCTCCAAAGTGATTTCCCAGACACTAAAACTCGTCTCGAGGGAGTGTTTCGTATGAAAAATGGCAATAAATAAAATAAACAGCGCTCTAAACTCACAAATGGTACACTCTTGAGGTAAATGTCCCGCGCACAGTCAGTTTCAGCTGACAACTGTGTCATATAAATCGCCAAGACCGGCCATCAGTCCCCGCTGCGAAAAAAAAGGAAAATTTTATTGTGCCTCGTTTTCTATGCGAGATTTTATGTCTCTCATGTGAGCTCATTCCGATTGGTATGAACAGATTCGTTGCCCCGCAAACAGTCGTAAATCCGCCATCTACTTTATAGTTTCATGAAAAAGATACAACCGCCAGCATTGTTTGAGGTTTACGTGATTTTTATCAATAAAATCTTCATTCGGCCAATTGGTATGCGCGTTGTTTCCCAAACTCGAACATCTAGTTCGGAAAACGCGGGACGTGAATATTGTTAAGTTGAAGCCGCTCCGAGAGCTTTGTATTCTTTTTTATTCCTCTTCATAAATATTGAAAAGGGTCGTACTGGTAATTGTAGCCGAATGGTCGGTCATTTGATACTCAGTTCGGAGAATTTATATATAATTTTTTATTAAAAAACCAGCCCTATTCGAGGAATTACAATACGTTTTATTATGAGGCAATTGAACGTAATGCCCTTAGCTTAACCCCGTTAGCAAAAACGCAAAGGGCGAGCGAGCTTAAAACGTTTCTGTCCGAGAACCGTTTTTGAACTGAATTATCGTTAAATGAGCTCACATAACGTCAATTCCCGTCACTTTGTGCCTTTATAAAACAAAGATGCGAATTAATGGCTCTCATTCGGAAAGGTCTATTGTGAAAGCCGGTCCCATGGGTGTACCCTTCCATTTCCGAGAATTGGACGTCCATCGCGACCAATTTATCGAGATCTTCTGCGTTTCCCGCAAATCATATCGATATCAGTTAACGAGGAGAGATCGTCGCACGTGCTGGGGCTCTTATTGTGCTGGATGAGTATAAACAAACGCGATGGATACGGGCTACTTTTATTAGATTCGTCGCTTTCTTTCTTTACCTTTGACTGAGAGGTTTGTATTGTCTTTTGAGGACGCTGCACGGTTTGACGCCTACTTACGGAACCGCCGGTGTAGAAATGGAACGTCTTATAATCGAATGCCGTATTTTACGCTTCATATCGAATTTCATCATTTTATCGTGCGAAAGATATTAGATGTGTGCCGAATATGTAATATTGTGTGTAGATCGTGGGTGGCGGCGCGGATCAATTCATATTATTCCATACCTACCATTTCTAAGCACATTTTGTATTTATAGCGAGTTTGTGTATCAACAAGCGTCAAACATGTTGTTGACTGAAGGGTGTATGTATATTTGTATTAGTTCATTTAAGATAACTTACAATTCTAATTAAGACAAACAATCGCAAAATTCTTACGAGAAAAAGTCAAAGACAAATTATCAATTTGTTCAAAAGATATGAGAGAATATCTGTTCTGGTAGGGTACTGAAAGGTAATAAAAGGTAATAAGAAGGTGGAATCAAGTGAACTTGGTATGCCAACCGCGACAGTAGCACACATTAGACATATTTCAATCGCAGTTTTACGATTTACCGTAAAATATTACAATCGCTCGTAAAACAGTAAAATCCCCACAAACGTAGCAAACTCTTGTTTGATGGCTCAAATGTTTGATACAGCTGATTGTATGGGGGTTTCTCATGTAATATATTCAGTGTTACTACCCTAAAATATTTCCTCTTTTGATTGGCGACAATGAACAGTGAAAGATCCATCATGATATTATCAACTTTTCGATCTATTGAGTGTTTGTTCTAAAACTTAGCGACACGTTGGGTGGCATAATTGAAATCAGCAATCTACTAAGCATACAAATTAATTAGGTCTTGTAAATTAAACAGTGCTTCAACTGCACAAAGCGTAGCATAGCCACATACGTGCACAATCTAAATATACGCAAGCGCTTACATGTTCAATGTTTGAAACATTGACCTCGACAAAGTAAACCACACAGCTAGCCATCATTCATTAGGATAAGTGGCTGTCAAACATGCGCTATACGACGCGTCGTAAAGATGAATACTTATTGAGCTTCTTATCACAAACTAGCAGTTTAGGCTGTGCGTTGGACCTCGGTGAGTCAGTCAGGACATTGCCTTTTATATATTAGATAATCCACAAAAGCTATGAAAAGATGCAACGAACTGTGGGCAAAATCTGTTGTTACACAATTAGCAGTGTTTTAAATTACACAAGTTTACCTTAAAGAATGTCAGAAGCACTGAAAGGGTAGAAATATACTTCAAGTCATTCACAATTCTGCCTTCGGGTCCCGAAGTTATTTAAAACTTTCTTACTTTTCCCCCCGACGATTTTGACAGATGTCTTCCTTTGAGAGAAAAGGTCATTCTGCTTTGAAACTAATTCAATAAAGCATCTCCTCAGACGAAAGTTTTATCTACTCCGAGTGTTCCATATTGAGCTATAGACAGTTGAAACAACAAACTTTTTTCTTATACAGTTTATGTACATACCCTACAGAGATCTCCTGCGGTTCCACGCGATATTCCCCGATGGAACTGAATCTCGAGATAGGAAGCGTCCTATGTTTTGATAAGTGCAGTGTTACAAAAATTAGACCGGTCGTTTTCTCCTGAAATTATAAAAAAAACAACGAAATGTTTTATATCTGTAATATGGATTACCGAGGCGCATAACCTTCGTAGCAGTACCTACTGTCATAGAAATCTGAAGTAAAAATAACTGTTATCCGGGCAGTTTTGAATTGAAACCGATGTCACCGTATTTTACCAAACTACTTATTAATTTTATTCTTTTACTTACGTGTAATATGTGATTCCATGTGTCCTGTCGTATCTTTTGACTAAGATTTTTGCAAGGTATAAACGGCATTAAGCCGCTACCCTGAGCATATCGCCGCGCCTTTCTCCTCATTAATTAAAGAAAGTATAAAGTTATATAAAAGAAAAAGATAATATAAAATACTAGCGACTCGCCCCGGCTTCGCACGGGTAGCCCCCGGTGAACCCCCCTCCCCCCGTCCTACCCCTCCCACTATGTCCTATCTCCTGGTTCTAAGCTACCTCCCTACCAATTTTCAGCCAAATCGGTTCACCCATTCTTGAGTTATAAGTGGTGTAACTAACACGACTTGAAAAAAAAAAAAAAAAAACTTATAAACCTCACGGAGCCCGAGACCTTTCCAAAGAATGCAAAACCGTGGAAATCGGTTTGTGCGTTCTGGAGTTATAGCGTCAGGAAGGAAAACCCGACTTATTTTTATATATTAGATAATATAATATAAAAGTTGAGATTATATGATTTAACTCTGTAAATACTTGATAGTAAACCCACTATACCGCGAGTGAAAGAGTGTGAACAGTTTGCTCAAACTCAGGCGACACACGCCACGCTTTTACCAGTTCTCCTTCATTTGACATCTACATGAGTACTGTAATAATTTTCGTAGTACTACTGTACGAACGACGTTTTTTTTTTTTTTTTTTTTATACTACTTGGATGACGGAACAAGCAAGATGATCTGACCTGATGTTAAGCGGTAACCTCTGCCTATGAACAGTGCATTACCTCACAGATCACGTCCACCTAGGTCCACGCACCTATAATTATTCGTACGTTTTCTAATAGTATTTCAGAAGCTGCCGTTTTTTTTGTGAGATGTGATTTTGTTTATAAAATCGCTTATGTGATACTGCATACGTTTGTAGCATTATAAAACCTAAACATTTCATAATATAACGGACGATCTCAAAAGAAAAAGAAAAATCGAATGTATAAAACTTGAGAACGACTGTATAAAGCGCCTAATGTATTTGAAAGGGGATCCCAAGGGTACAAAGTATTTTTCTAACGCAAATTGATTGGACAGATCTCGATGGTGACCACTAAGAGAAATCGCATTTTCCGGGGTCTTATTAGGAAAATACCGGAAAAGTATGATTAAAATTTAAACTGATGCGTTCCACACCGGGTTCTTTTCAATAACATTTATTAATTTTTTACACAATATTTTAAATAGAATTTAAAATCTGATTTATCATTTGTATAAATCAGTACAGTAAGAATTAAATAGTCTTACCGGAGCCAGGAGCAAAACGGATCTCCGTCCTGATTCAGACATTCTGCTTAATACATATATTATGTAACGTAAAATACATTTATTTTCACAAATAATAATACAATTAATACAAGTAGGTATATACAAAATTAAAAAAATACATATTAAACAGTTGTGCAACCTGAAAACAGCTGCTAACAATCTAAAGGTAACTCAACTGATCCAAATCACTACCAGACGGAAGTGTCCCTAAATGCTGGCTGCATTGAGTAAAGAACCTATAAATGTAAAAATTAAATAACTCTATTTCTGTTATATTTTCAATGCTCGATTGAAAGGAGACGTGTTATAAGTTTGAGGCCGCAGTGTGTCTGTATGTCTGTATGAATTCATGTTTCTTTGTTGCCACGTTAGCACCGGAACGGGTGCTCTGATTTCAATGCGAATTTTGGTGAAAATTTGGTGCAGCTGTTTGCAGGATCATGAGCTAGAAACAATATTTTTAAAAGAAACTCTGTCATTTTTGCAGCTAGAACCTTCACTTTGAACTAAAAAACTTAACTTTTACTCCTCACTTACTCCTCCTTACTTACTTTACTTGTCACCTTCCTAATATTTAAAAGTGAAACGGATGATGACGATGGTTGTTTATCGTACTTTCACGCTAAAACGGCAGGGTACATTTTTGATAAAATTTGGTACACAGATAGATTAAACATGGAATATATTTTATCTCGAAATTCTGTTCTTTTGGGATTATAAAGCTAGTGAAACCGCGGGCGACCGCTAGTAAATAATACAGGGCATGCGAATTTATAACTCGATCGAAATACATTATAAAATTCAGCAATGCATTACTTGCCTAAACGTACCTACTGATAACACTAGCTAGATGCTTGCTTTTAAAACGATGTAACTCACTACCACTCAGCTTTCCCACTCATGTATTTTATTTACTAAAGTTAGAAAACTATTAGTTTCGAACTGACACGCAGTAAAGTGTTTGCAACCCCTTGAATACAACTACCGCCCATAACTCACGCGGACGAATGTTGGACAAAAAACTCTTTTTAACTTGCATGTACCGAACACTTGTTTTTTTCTAGCACTTAATCACCTCGCGCCCGTTCTATTTTATTACTTTCAGCGAATAGAAGATTCTGATTGTGCTAAAGGTTAAATTAAGATAATATGATAAAATATCAAATGGGCGGAGTCTAGCAAGAAAACAATAACTTCGAGAAAGTGATAGCGCTATTACTAATTGAACCCGGGACGAGATAAGGTATATATTTCTGCCGCTCAGAAGTAACTGACGTAAGCGACTCTGTCTTAGCGGTGTTGTCGTCGTTTCGTATGAGGTAGTGCTGGCCTCTGGTGTCAGAGTTTGTCAAGCCGCCCGAGGGCCTCTGACATGGGTTAGCGGTGTAAATCATGCCCCATTTACTCAAGCTAGACCCACCTGAGTCCACAGACTGTTGAGGGACTTCAACACCGGAAAGGTCGCTGGACAAAGTTGCACTTGGAATTCAAATATTAAAATCATACCAAATCCTTTCTTAAAAACATTGTAGCACATAATCGGCAGTTATCCGCCCCATAACATCATTCCAGATGCGAATCCGTACTGACAAAAAGAACTTCAGCGTTGTTCGATTTCCCAACTGAATCGGAAATGCAGGCCATGTGGCCCGGACTAGTACAGCGGCCACGATAAAGCTAGTTCACTAACACAAGCAAATTAAATACTGGAGATTATTCAGTACCTACGAGTATCATTGTGGGCACGGCCGAACTGACAACCGTTGGAAATAAAGGTTCTCGAGTGGCGACTACAAACCGGACGACGCAGGGTAGGAAGGCCTCCGTCTCGTTGGGCCACTGACATTATAAAGGACGCAGGAAGTCAGTGGACAGGGTCAGCATAAGACTGTTCGTCGTGGAATTCTATGGGGGAGTCCAGCAGTTGAATGCCAAAGGCTACCTGCACCGTTTAAAAAATCGTCGGTTCACCTCAATCTGCTAATTCTGAGAGCTAAGTGTGGGATATAGGGGAAACTAGATACTTAGCAAAGTAAGAAAAGAGCACATGCGGCTGCTTTGGGACTAGAGTTATGTTGACTGGTTGTTCTCGGACGGTACACTGAGATAATTTAGGCATCTTATATTATATCTTGAAACAACTTTGAAAAGCCATACATTAATTGTCTGAGTGAACACTGCTTACCTCATCCTCTGTACAAAATGTTGTTCACTAGTGTTGACACAATAGAATGCACTAGCTGTTTGTTTTCTAAGCTGGTCTCGTCGCACGCTAGACTAGGACGACCATTCGTTTTTATGGCCGACTATAAAGGCCACTGAGAAAAAAATCAAACGAACTATGTTAATTTGATCCGCTAGAGATTTTCTAAAAGGGATTGTGAAGCGGTTTTGTTTTAATCTAGCATTGAAAACTTTAAATGAAACTGATTATCTAAGGTATTACTTTTTATGCTGTTTTATGTGAACAGAATCCATTACATCTGAGGTAATATGTATATTATGTTCATTCAACTGGGTGGGATACAAAGTCGCCACGATCAACCTCGCCCAACAACGCATGTCTGTCATGATTTCACAAATTGATGGCGGACGAACAGAACAGTAAAAAGAGGTCCATTGAGGCTCTGCCTACCTTTTCGAGGAAAAAGGCGTGTGTATGTATGTATGTTGCAATAAGTTTGACAAAATCTCCACGCTGACGAAGTCGCGGACGTTCCAATGGATATATATATTCTTTTACGAGATCAACAGTATACTGAGTTCATGACACTTCTAAAGGTAATATTAGCTGAATACGATACTGTTTGAAGAGTATGGGTTAGTCTACTATGAGTTCTCTTTGGTTTGAGCTAAGGCATATATCGGAGAGAGGCGAAACACTAGTCTTGAATAATATATTCCCAGCCACTACAGCCAACGACATCTAATCACACACAATAACATAAAGCCGATAAGGAACCCTGACACGGGAGTGTTCGACAACAAAAGGGAGAAATCGCATTCGAGTCACGGGCCTCTTATCTACGATAGTTACATATTATTAAGCAACTGTTTCCCATTATGTATGGGCCCAAAGGTAGCAAAGAGCCGAAAAACCTACGTGGTGCGCGAACAAATAATTAAACACGAGAGGGAATTGCTTGGAATCGTACCAAGTGGGAGGCAATCAAGGCTTGTGGA
Source organism: Operophtera brumata (assembly GCA_932527175.1). NCBI lineage: Eukaryota > Metazoa > Arthropoda > Insecta > Lepidoptera > Geometridae > Operophtera > Operophtera brumata. Next base: position 5,411,456 of record OW052231.1, on the reverse strand, counting down.
GCTGTTTATGAAACTAGTTCGTGTTTACATTAGAACAAATGTATAAGCTACAAACATAATGTTGTGGCAGGTAGAACCTGAAGCAGAAATTTTATGCAAAACCAATTTTGTTCTAGCTGTAGTTTAAAATATTATTATTAGAAATATTTAAAATAAATAAATAAATAATGGTGGACAGTTCACACAACATTATCTAGCCCCAAGTTAAGCAGAACTTGTGTTATGGGTACTAGATAACTGATATACTTAATAAAAAACATTACATAAATAGATATTTTGTATTATACGAGTAAGTACATAGAAAATACCCAGAACAAATAACTATGAGTGAATATATAGTTCAGGTAGGTACTTAACTGCTTAAAATTTGAAACGATGCAATCTAAGTCGACGACAGAAAACAGACAGGTTTAAAAAAAATAACCACGCTAATTTTAAATTATTTCTGTTATCCTTTCTGATAGCTAAAAAACTCAGCAGGGTGTGATTCCAGGTTGGCGAGCTGATAATAGAATTGACGAATTACTTCTGGTTGGCCCTCGGAGGCCTAAGAGGCATAGAACACCCAGCAGTGGGTGATTCCAGGTTGGCGAGCTGATAATATAATTGAGGAATTATTTCTGCTTGTCCCCCGGAGGCTAAAGAGACATAGAACACCCAGCAGTGGGTGATTCCAGGTTGGCGAGCTGATAATATAATTGAGGAATTATTTCTGCTTGTCCCCCGGAGGCCTAAGAGGCATAGAACACCCAGCAGTGTGTGATTCCAGGTTGGCGAGCTGATAATAGAATTGAGGAATTATTTCTGCTTGTCCCCCGGAGGCCTAAGAGGCATAGAACACCCAGCAGTGTGTGATTCCAGGTTGGCGAGCTGATAATAGAATTGAGGAATTATTTCTGCTTGTCCCCCGGAGGCTTTAGATACATAGAACACCCAGCAGTGGGTGATTCCAGATTTGTACGCTGATCATGGAATTGAATTGAGGAATTATTTATATTTGACGCCCAGAGAAGAGTAGTTGATTCCAGGTGGGTAAATTGATAATTAATTACTCTTTAGTATTACGTTTTCTTATTGTTTCTTCGCCGTGGTGCGACCGGCCGAAGATTATACCTATCCGTCTCCTCCTGTGGATGTCGGATGGGTGGCAGCATCTACCTGAGTACTTATCACCAAACCGCCTGCTAAGCGTGGTGATTATCACAAATCCCCATTTGCATTTCAACATGGTGGTCTCGTCTAGCCGTGAATGTCTAAATACTGCTGATTATGATGATATAAGTGCTTCATCAGATAACTCTAGACATAGCACACACGCCAAATAACCTTTAGTATTTTTTTTACATAGATTATAAGATATTTAATCAAAAATCCGTGAAAGACCCTAAAATATCTTCACGAAATCCGACAAGCTTAAGAGAATAAAACGTTTCTGCTAATGCCAGAGCATTTTTCAGACACCAAATAAATACGTTAAGCTCAGCCGGGAGCCCCAATAATAATTTCAAATCACGTACTAACTTATGAATATTTTTCGTGCGAGCCGTATTTGTTTCAGTTCTTATCGTGTGAAGAAAATATTTTAGTTTCTTCAGGATAATATCTTGAGAAAGAAGACCTTTTGTTTGATATTGATAAAACGATAGACAGTATTGTTTCTGAGCAATACAGTGATACCTAATATGATCTCTACAAGGATCTGAGTAGAGATAAAGTGTGTACATTTTAACATTATACATACATAGACATATACACATGCCTTAGTCCCCCAAGGGGTAGTCAGAGCGCCTCAATGAGCCTCTTATTTTTACAAGCTTTTCTTTAGTTTCACCTGTCCCGGTGTATGTAATCAAATCTCACGACTTAAATATGACCCACTTCCCGGTGTTCGATTCCGCTGAAATTTGGCTGTCAATTTCCGATGACAATACAATATTATGGTGACAGCGAGCTGATCTGATGATGGAGGCGGAAGGTAGACGACGACAATCCTCGATGAATGATAGTAGACTGCAGTGTTTGGGCTCATTTTGATCAGCACACCGTTCCGATCACTAATTTCATAAATGCTTGTTTTCAAAAAGATATTTTTCAACACCTTAAAATCTTGTATTTTTAATTCATTTTACCATGTCAAAAAAACTTATAACTTCTATTGTGCTATGATGGCATTAAAAAATATATATATTATTACAATATATTTACAAAATTTATCACTAAAAGAGATATTTACCAAGGTTTGTATTATCTGGTGGGATATCACGGAAAAACTGGAGTTTTTTTTTTGTATTTTATCGGCAGACAAAACAACCAACCGCGAATCAGATTCCTCGTGATCATGGCTGGCATTTATATTGATAATTATTTCCATAACTATTTTATTGCTATATTGCTTATAAACATTATTGATTACCGTATTCAGTCAAGTAAAGTCAAGTCAAAAGTATTTTATTCATTGAAATCACAAGGATCATTTTGAATCGTCTTAAAAAATAAATTTACATTTACTCCTGTTCCAACGCAACCAGACCTAGAAGAATCAGGCAACAAACACGGTCTGTTTTTCTTTTGATGATCCTTCTTACTACTAGGTGGGGAGCGCCTGTGTGGTGCCTCGAGAACAAGTGGAAGCTGATTCAAGGAAAAAAGGAAAACCAAATTAAAAGCCTTAAGCCAGTGTTTCTCTCTATTCCATTCGGCTCTTACAAATCATTTCGGCAGACCAAATGACAATGAAAGCATTTTCAACGACGTTATGAATAATGGATGCTGTGATAACAGACCTCATCTGCCACATTACAAAAAGCAAGTACGGGTTATATCACTAAAAAAACTCCCCTCATATTCATTACCATCACGTTACCCATAACGTACTCCACTCGTAGCTCGTAATCGTATAAATGCATGTGCTAGAGCATAAAGCCGGCCAAGTACGAGTCGGACTCGCACACAAAGGGTTCCGTACCATCGTACAAGATTAAACATAAATATAATCACGTTTCTTGTATGGGGCCCGTTAATTTTTGTTAGGTAAATATTTGTTATTAGCGGCAATATACAAGTAAATACACACTCTGTGAAAATTTAAAATGTCTACCTTTACGGTTCACGAGACAGCCTCCTGACAGACAGACGGACGGACGGACAGCGGAGGCTTAGTAAGTGTCCTGTTAGCACCCATTGGGTACGAAACCCTAAAACGGGACGGCAGGCTGTCGTGTATGGACAATTTTTTAAACGACCCCTACGTGTTGTCGTCTGCGTAGAGCCGTGTATCTAAGTTTTTAACAACCATTTGACAAGGACGTATCCTTTACACAGATTTCGTATGGAGACACTGATGAGCGTACTCTTTGCGAACCTCAATTTCCATACAAAAATCCGTGTTACACTATATCGTACTTCCGTGACAACTGCTTGTCAAAACTTAGGCCTTCGTCAATACACGGGCGTGGTTTAGTGTGACATGGATTTTTTTATGCAGACATCTAAGAGTGCTAAGCGTACACTTTGTGGACCTCATTATCCATACAAAAATCCATGTTACACAACAAGATACGTTTTTTTTAACAATGATAGACCCTTGATTGACCGCTATCTCACTTGTTGGTAAGTGACTATGCGGCCGACGTTGGAGCACGAAGGTCTAGAAGGCACCTATTCACTCTTCCCTTAAAGAGACCCATATTACAGTTTTCAGGAAAGACAGACGACGACAACTTGTTCCATTCCTTAGCTGTTCACATTACAAAGGTGGAACCGAAACACTTAGTGAAAATTGCGGGTATACTGATGAGGTAGTGAAGAGACCTTCAGGGCAGGCAACGCATTGGCAATGCCCCTGGTGTTGCAGATGTCAATAGGCAACGGTAACCGCTTACCATCAGGCAGGCCGTAAGCCAGTTTGTCGAGCCATTACAAAAAAAAAAAAAAAAGGTAAGTATGGTACTGAGCCGGTATTACGATGGTGATGGTGTTACGTCCGTGTCAACTGACTCAGACTTCGGCCTAAGAGTCTTGTGTCAAGTATTTATCAAACTTCTGACACGGACGTATGTATGGTTACCTATTGCAGTATTTCAGTATTTACGGTATACTGTTCGTCTATAATATATTAAGATACCATAGAGTATTGATATAGCTGAATTACACTGAGGACTAACGTTTTGTTTCTCAATGTCGTACTCTCAGCTCTATAGCTATACACCTTCTACGCTATACGCATCATTCCCAATGGATTCCCGGCGACAATTAGCTCCTCATTTGTACGCAACCGGTGCCGTGTCGGGGCAGGATACGTGCTGTTTGCTACAAACAAAACTTAAGTGACTGGGTAAGCGCGCCGTTCCATTTGAGGGTCGATTTCTGATGGAAAAAATTTAAATTTTTAGATAGTAGTCTATATTTGGTTCCGTTCCATACCCTACCAACTGGAACAACTTAATATGCATGAAACCTTGATTTTCAAAAACTATTCTATAATATACTTACCATTTCAGAAAAATTACGACTATACAACCGCGTCCTTTACTATTCTCCTGCTGACGACACTTACCACCACTGGTAATTACCATTGTCAAGAAATATCTTACTTCTGTTACAAACTAACGTGGATAATGTGGATAGATGGGGGGGTTAGAAAGGGGGGAGGAGGTAAGGGGATCCCGACACTACCTGTGCGACGCTGGGGCGCGTTTCTCGTATTTTATAAACATCTAGCCAGTCGTTTTCGATCTATGGCAGTTCCAAGTCAACTCTAAATTGTGGCATATTTCGACGTTTTCTAATAATTTATTTGACCAAGTAGTCAAAAAAATTAATGTACTCACAGAGCCCTTTTATTTGATTACCCCTAAGAACCTAGTAGGGGAAATGAGTAGGGGGATTCGGAGGGGAAATGTTTTTTTTTTTTTTTTTGTACCGCCGTCTTAATGATGCCACATTTTCTACCCCCAGTCTACTGGCATCTATTATATTTGTGTACAGGAGATCATACTGAACGCGTTGTTACTAGATGACACCATATCCGAGATGACTTGAACGTAAAACTGTTACTAAAGAAATATAATAACAATAATAACGATTGTAAATGATCTAATGGCTATCCATACAAGATATTATTATCTTAGTTTAGGCATCAGTTGCGACACTGAAACTGTTAATGTAATTAACAAGTTACAGGAAGGAAGTTACCTTTAAGCCTGTGTAAATGTACTAAAATGTCCTGTATATTGTGAAAAATGTTAGGGTGTTAAGGTGCCAATATTTCTTATCTATACATAACACTACGTAAAACTTACCGTAATAATTATAATTGCCGAAAACTGTGATCGATAGCAAAATGTGCGTTTGAAACTGATATCAACGTGTTGTAGCCGTGTTCACATCAATCAGCCGATAAGCCCAGTCGAACACTGTTGTCATTGCCGATGGATTGTTACATACCGAATTGATGTGTTTTTACGCGGATTGTATGTCCGCAATCTTTCTTTTCTATTTCTTTCATGGTTTTTCGGCATATACTGATAAAAAGAGCAAGCGATCAAAAGTGAGTCAGATAGTTTTTTTATAAAGTCTAGCCTTTGCCTGCGGCTCCGCCCGCGTAGAATCTAAGTAATTACATAAGATTCAGATGTTCTGGACACTTTAATCTCCTCGTTAATCCTTAATCAAAGCATAAGAGCGTACTCCCATACATTTTATATTTCCAGGTTTAAAAAAGTCCTGAACTTTCCTAACTGTTGCCTTCATCCAATTCATGCGTAAAAATAGCATCCAAATGTATCAAAAATAAAACAAGTGAAGTGAGAAGTGGTAGAGCCCGCCGGTAGCCCATTCACGTAGGCCTCGCCGAAAAATGCTTAATTTTTGTTACCCTCTGATTCCGACTTCACATAAACAGCTTTACCTCTCTGACCAAACTAAGTACATCATCAATATATATTATAAAAGAAAGTTGATGTTGGTATGTTCCGATAAAACTGAAAAACGAACCAATGCAGCCCAAAAAAGGTTTAACCGTAGGGTAGCCCCAACCCTCCCATCCATGAAGAAGGTTCGGGTTTTGGGCTGCGCGGTTATATAAGGTTTAGAGAAAAACGGTTTAGAAGGTTTGGGCGTAGTAACTATTAAGTAATCTGTGGTTTGGGTTTTGGGCTGCTTTGGAGAAAAACGGTTTAGAATGAGGTCAACTTGACCTGAAACTCAACCAAAACTTCTAGAAGGTTCGAGGAAGTTCGAAAACTTCAGGGAGGTTCTGGAAAGTTCAAAGCAATTCTAGAAGATTCGAGAATCTCCAGAAAGGTTATAAAAAAAATCGAGAAATTTCGGAAAGTTCTAGAACCTTCGAGAAAGTTCCAAAATTTCAAAAACCTCGAAAAATGTTTGAAAAAGATCGAGAACCTTCGGAAAATTTCTGAAAGTTCTAGAACATTCGAGAAAGTTCCAAAATTTCAAAAACCTCGTTTTTGTTTTGGAAAACATCGAGAACCTTCGGGAACTTTCTGAAAGTTCTAGAACCTGCGCGAAGCACGGTGCCCCAGCTTGTATATGTATAAAGAAACCTACCTCGATAAATACCCTACATGAAAGTAAAAACAGAATTTGAATCCGTCTTGTAGGAACTCGAGTTATAACTGTACACACAGACAGACAGGCAACTTCCCATCTGCCTTTTATCCTATAGAAAAGTAATGCACTGTATAGAATAAAATAGGTTACTGATTACTCTGAGGAAAGCTCTCAAGACGGTATCTATTCACTGAAATAGTACGATTGACAAGTTTACTTTGCTAATGGCTGCTTTCGTAGGCTTCTGTTGATTTTTGACGTTTGAATAAACTAGGGTCGTAGCCTAGTTATTTCAGTCTAACAATAATACCTTTATACATATTTCTGCCGCCAAACAGGACCGCTGTGTCCCGATTTTATGGCTCCATAAGGGCTCCGAAGCAATTCCAAATAAGACTTTTTCATTGAATTCCGATGACTGAAACGCTGATGATGATGAATGACCGCTTAGCAAAAAGCAAGGCTAGGTCAGAGCAATCTGTGACAACACAGATCAAACTATAGCACAGGATCGTATTGACTGGAGGATATGGGGGGAGACCTTTACCCAACAATGGGATGATTTAGGCTAACAGTAACAGGTCAGAGCAGCCGTTCGTTCGTTCGTGCACGGTGGCGATCAAAGGTAAGACAATGGATCGCCACCGTACACACCACCGCAAACGCAGGCTGAACGCGTTGGTCTGACCTTAGCCTAAAAAGGTTTTTACTATTAAAAAAACAGAGAGCGAAGGTTAGCTAGCACAAAATTACATTTAAAAAAACTTGGCTTTGTTCCAATTAATTTCTTAGCAACTCGCAATATCCCGCAATCAAACATAAAAATACAAAGAGCTCTTGCGAAGTTTCTTGTATTAATAACGAAAGTTGTTACAGAGCTCATAGACGAGCAACTTTTGGAACAATTTTATCAAAACTAATTGAGCAACTGGGAGCAAATGGAGCGACATCGTGTTGCGGCAACGTGCCTTACGACTGCCTTTTCTAATCGTACTTACCTATACTCTGAAACGGTTACTGATCACACAGATAGATACCACAGGCGCCTCAAAGTAGTAAGATAACCATAAAAAAAATTGCCAAGCCGTTTTTGTTGCATTCTAGATTTTGTCGCGAAGAGCAGGAGTTAAATTAACTAACTAATTAACTAACTAATTATTAATTAACTAAGTATATTCAAAATTATGCTTGCAATTTAAATTAATAAAACATAATGGACTTTAGTTTTGAGTACCTCATAGTTTTTAAGAGGCAGAAAACAGACAAATTCCTTCACTGTCTAACTCAGTAAAGTTCAAGAAAGTTAGAAAGTGTCAAAATAGCGCTCGCGCAACGAAAAGTGAACGAATATCACGAAAAACAGTATTTAAACAAATAATTGCTGCGTAATCCAAATATAAATGTACTATGCTCTCTAAAATAATATTATTTGTAACTAGGTAATAGAGATATGTACGTTATAAGCGCATAATTACATGTACTATTATTTATTCTGTGGCATTGTACAAATGTTAGTTATTTTTTTTTTACTCAAGAATATTTCTCACAATCTTGTTTTGGACCTTGGAAATATAACAGAGTTTTTTTTTGTTTTTTTTTTTTTTTTCATTTATTTATTTATTATCTTTCAAGCACACAAGTTCCAAATAATTTAACAATCAAATTTTAATTTTAAAATTACATTATGGCTTGGTTTTCTTTTCAATATGCTATACAGTATATAGTGCTATAGTAGTAGTAGAGCTTTTTTGTGAAAGAGCTCGTCCGGGGAAGTACTACCACCATACCTATTTCTGCCGCAAAGCAGTAGTGCTTGCATTGCTGTGTTCCGGTTTGAAGGGTAAGGGTGCCGGTGAAATTACAGGCACATGAGACTTTTCATCTTTATGTCTCAGGGTGGCGGGCGCAGTGCAATGCCACATAGGTTGCGTCCTAGGTGGACGTGATCTATGAGGTAATGCACTGTTCATAGGCAGAGGTTACCGCTTAACATCAGGTGGGCCTCTTGCTTGACCCGTCAACCAAGTAGTATAAAAAAAAAAAAATACAGCACCTACACTAAGTCGTAAAGACTTGTGTTGTAGGTGCTGATATCCTTCAGGTATTAAAAACAAGCGTAGCCATATCATAACCATCGTACAAATTTCTGGTAAGTGTGCACATTAATTTCCCTCTACTATACAATATTCCTTTTAAATTATTTTAATTTTATAGGTAAATAACATCAATTCATAGTTAAATAAATAACTTAAATGATTAATTAATTGAGCATGCATTACTAAATTGAAATTAATATTATAATATTTCTAAACAAATTAAATTAAATGAGAATTATACTAACATAAATATGTTATGTTATGTCTGGCGAAACTCCACCCAGCCTTCCTCGGTGCGAAGCTTCAATGCAAGAAATTCGCATTCAGCAAAAGGAAGTGCTCAAAACGCTACGTAGTCTTGACGTGAATAAAGCTAGCGGTCCTGATGGTATCTCGGCCGTAGTGTTAAAAACCTGTGCCCCTGAGTTGTCTCCAATATTAACGCGACTTTTCCGCCTCTCTTTGAAAACTGGTGTAGTCCCCAAGTCTTGGAAGCTCGCTAACGTGCAACCTGTGCCCAAGAAAGGCAGTCGTGCTGACCCTTCGAACTACCGCCCTATCTCGGTCACCTCCCTACTATGTAAATGTATGGAGTGTGTACTGAATAGGAAACTACTTGCATACCTCGAAGGTAACGATCTCCTCAGTGATCGTCAATACGGATTTCGCCGTAATCGGTCTACTGGGGACCTTCTTGTGTATGCCACGCACATTTGGAGTGAGGCCATCGAGAAATATGGTGAAGCGCTGGCTGTTTCATTAGACGTCTCGAAGGCCTTTGACAGGGTTTGGCACGCTAGCCTTATTGGCAAGCTTCCTGCTTACGGACTGCCAGTTCAATTCTGTTCCTGGCTCGCAGACTTTCTGAGGGAAAGATCCATTCGAGTAGTTGTTGATGGCTGCTCGTCGGATCAAATGGCTATAAATGCCGGGGTACCTCAGGGGTCAGTGCTATCTGCCACACTGTTTCTGCTGCATATTAATGATCTGCTAATGCCCGGTATCATTGGGTACGCAGACGACAGCACAGTTGTGGAGAGATACGTTTCCACTGCGCGTGCTAGGCAGAATGAAATTCTGGAGTTAAGAGATGAGATGCTGCAGCGTCTGAATTTGACTCTAAAGGCTGTATCCGATTGGGGCGATGCCAACCTAGTCAAGTTCAACGCCTCGAAAACGCAGGCTTGTCTCTTCTCGGCGAAAAAAAGTCAGTTTCTCCAATTTCCTGTCTTTCGGGATGTACCTGTAGCTATAGGAGATCACCTCGAGCTCTTAGGCGTTTCACTCACGCCTACTCTCAACTTTGGCTCCTACATCGAGTCTAAGGCAAAAACTGCTTCCATGAAGCTGGGTATCCTGAATAAGGTAAAGCGTTACTTCACACCAGGACAGCTTTTAAGTCTGTACAAAGCACAAGTCCGGGCTGGTATGGAGTACTGCTGCCACGTTTGGGATGGCTCGGCCAAACACCAGCTTGCTGCCTTGGACTCGATCGAACGCAGAGCTTTCAGGCTTATTGGTGAGCAGCATATGGCGGAGACTAAGATCCAGAGTCTCGAGCACCGCCGTAAGGTAGCGTGCCTTTCGATCTTCTATAGGTTACATTTCGGGGAATGCTCCCAGGAACTTCATGATCTGATCCCACCATCTCCTTTTCATCATAGGACGAGCAGGCGCACGGCTCGGTACCACCCTTACCTCATTAGTATACCCTCTATTCGTACTAAACGTTTCAGTTCTACCTTTATAATGAGAACTGCTAAGGAGTGGAATACACTACCGTCGTCTGTCTTTCCTGAAAACTATAATCTGGGTATCTTCAAGGCTAGAGTGAATAGGTGCCTTCTAGACCTTTGTGCTCCATCTTCGGCCGCATCGTCACTTACCAACAGGTGAGATCGTGGTCAAACAAAGGTCTAACATTGTTAAAAAAAAAAAAAAAAAAAAAAAAAAAATGTTTTTTTTTTAGTTGTTGTCGTAACCTGTGTAGATTTTGCTAAAAATACTTTAGACTCTTGAAAGCCTCTTAATAGTGCAAATCAAATGATTTCATTAAACTTTAATCCTTTTATATTCAAATGATAAATATGTAAAAAGCCAAGTTAAATAGTTCATAGTTTATTATTTACTCAATTTGGCATACTTTGTGTGTCTGTGTGTTGCTCAATAAAATGGCCCGTGTAAGCATCTTTAAATGAGACGAAAAAAACGAAAAACACTACAGGAAGTAACAGGAACATAATTGTTTTCTTGATTAATTCTAAATTCAATCGTATACTGCGACGATTCTTTGTATAATTAAAAGCTTGTCTTGAATAAAGGAACTAGATTTTGGATGCACGATGGTTTTACGACCATCTTCATTCTTAGGTAGATCAACAGTAACATTTGTATATTTTAATTTTGTTTAACCTTCCTTGTATCAGTTATATGATTTTTTCAGTAAATTAAAAAAAAACCACTTATTATTGGAAATATCTTCATAATAAGTAATTAAAGTCGTTATCTACGTGAGGTTGATTTAATTTAACCCCATGTTTTAAAATGTCTTCGTCTCCTCATACTAACTTAATCTGGGTTTTGCTTTTTCATAATTAATCTATATTGACGACCTCTGTGGCGCGGCGGGCGAAGCTTGGCCTGCAACGCAGGAGGTTGCGGGTTCGATTCCCGCCTCGGAACAAATATTTGTGCGATCGCAGATATTTGTTCAGGGTGTTCTGGGTATTTTCTATGTATAATAAAAAATATCTATCTATGTTATATATTGTATTAAGTATATCAGTTATTTAGTACCCATAACACAAGCTCTGCTTATCTTGGGGCTAGATAATGTTGTGTGAACTGTCCAACATTATTTATTTATTTATTATTATTATATTAGTTAGAGACAGGAAGCAGGTGGATGAAGATGGCTCAAGACTATTTATCGTGGCATTTTATGGGGTAGATTATGTCCAGCAGTGTACTTCTACAGGTTGAATAGGACCAAATTGTTATTTCAGTTTTGTTTTGTTTTGTTTATTTTTGTTTTTTTGTTACCAGTTGTTATTTCGTACTGTTCACGTTGCAAAACCGGTGACTGAAATACTACAGCTCCACATATTAAATATGCAATCTACTCCCAAAATATGGAAATAAACTGCGTACTATTCAACTTAGGAAACGTGAATTATGAATTAGTAACGACCTCGATTCAAATGCCAAATTATTACGCCACAGAACTACTATAATAATACCTAAGTTACGTACAAAAGCCTCACACGGACGACATGAAAACACTATGAACATTGGCACGTAAGTACGAGAGCCAAATTGAAACTCAAAGTCAATGCGTGATAGCTCAATTCCATTTGACAGCACTAGAATCGTATGCGGCACCCGAATTTCAGTACTTGATTTCTCGCAGCCGCGCTTGCCGTGGTGTGTCTAGCCTTCGAATATACCGCTCTATCTCCTCCCGTGGATGTCGTAAAAGCCGACTGAGGGATTACACTAGTGGATGGGCAGCAGCATCCACCTGAGTACTAAATAATACTGCGATCACCAATCCGCCTGCCGTGGTGATTATGGCAAATCCCCTCAATGCGTATGCCTTAATATAGTGCAGTTAATTGTTTTCAAATTACTACTTCGAGTTCAAGGTCACATCCAGTTATCCGATCCATTATAAACACATCGCGTTGGAACAGAAGCCATAGTCCTCTACACAGTCATAGTCATAGTTTGACGGCCTCTGTGGCGCGGCGGGCGAAGCTCGGCCTGCGACGCAGGAGGTTGCGGGTTCGATTCCTGCACTCGGAACAAATATTTGTGCGATCGCAGATATTTGTTCAGGGTGTTCTGGGTATTTTCTATGTGTAATAAAAAAATTATATCTATGTAATATATTGTATTAAGTATATCAGTTATACCCATAACACAAGCTCTGCTTAGCTCGGGGCTAGATAATGTAGTGTAAACTGTCCAGCATTTTTTTTATATTGTCTGAGTTTTGCAGAAATCTTCGTAATGAAGATCGTGCTACCCGAACATGCCCGAACCGTAACAATGTAGTAAATATCATAGACGTCCACTGTTGGACGAGGTCTCCTCCCCCATAGTATGGGGGGATTTACCATAATTACCATGCTTGGCAGGTATATTGGTTATCGCAGTATTAGTTTTAAGTACACAGGTATCGACCTGTATCATCAACAGCATCGGCTGTTGCCCATCCCCTAGAGTGTAAAGGCTTTTACGACATCTATGGGAGGAGACGGCCGGAGGGGTCTATTCACTGGCCAACACGCCACGTAAAAAAAAACTGTATATGAAAGCCAGGTCTAAGATTCATCTGTGTCCCCAAAAATACAAACATTGCACAAAAGCTGTCCTAACTGAAAATAATGGCTGAAAATAACTTTTTAAAACTAATAACAGAGGTGGACGAAGTTTCCCGCCATGCGCCCGGTTAAATACTGGCTGGAACTATGTGGTGGTAATATCGTTCAAACTGTTTATGACCTGTGGGTTGTTTAGTGCCTCAGGGAAGGACTAAGGGAGGATTTTGTGGAGCAGGGTGGGTAACAATTATTATTATTTAATTTATCTTCTAGAAGCAAACAACAGCTTAAATAGTAGCTTTTGCGAAATCTATATTCAAGGCTGTGGTAATCGCCAAAGACAGGGTTTCTCCATGTTTTTTCTTCTTTGATGAATATAATGTTGCTTGTTTAGACATTAAATTATAATTTGAATGATTGAAATAATTTTAAGTACTTATATTGTTGGCGACCAACCTTCCGCACCTACCACGCCAGCCTCCTTCAGAACTTGAGGGAGGCTGGCTGGTGAGAAAATAGTAGATATTTTAAAATTAGTTCCTTTTTCTGTGATGTTTAAAAATAAATGATTTTGATTTGTCAGTCTGAAATAAACTCTTGAAAGAAACGATTGTGCGTTATTGATTATGTCCGCAACATATATTATATGAAAATGTTTAAAAAAAACTATAAGTGAAGCATTTTTTGTTTGACGTTTTGTAACTACTTCTAAACGTCATTGAATTTTATTATTTCTCTTTCACACAAATATTTGTCAAGATTTTTTTGAATAGTGTCCATTTGGCGAGTCAGAGTAATAATTTACAATGCAACAAATGTTATTTTTACAATTTTCGCTCATTTTTCGTTACGTAGAGATGTCATGTCACTTTCTAACTTATCTGAAGGTTAATGAGGTAGACAGTGACAGAATTTGGCTGTTACCACCGGCTTAAAGACTTTAGAACCACCAATTTGAAAGTGCAATGCATTTCAGTGGTTACATAAATAAAACAAAAGGGTATTTATTCCTTACACTATCATTACTAACATACAAAATAAGTATAGAAATAATATTTAGACTAGAGAAAAGGTTGAGGGCTCAGCCACGCTGTTTTTCAGCCTCATAATTATTTGGCTTTTTATTTTGGGAAGTTTTTCAAGGAGCTCACTTCAGAATGAAGTTATCATAAGGTAAACTCAATTTACTAGGAACTTAGCCTAATCCTGACCTTATTGGATTAGGAACTGAAAACCTCCCTGCACCGGCTGTAACTAAGTTCTAGATAGCAGGTAACCTATGGAGGCATATCTAATCGACTGGGGTGTAACTTGGGCTGGCAAAATTCTCAGGTGCATAAAGATTTTGGGGGTGTCCGTAATGTAGTAAAATATGGCCATCTTGATCAGGTTTTTTGTATATTAAATAAGTGCCATTTATTACATTGAACGTAACATTTAACTGGTCTACTTTCAGTTGTTGTATGCTGGAACTGTTGCAACAAACTTGACAACATTTATTTGACGGATACGAACTGCTTCAAAAAAAGCGTCCTTCAGGACAGGCAAGGCACAGGCAAGGCATCGGCAATGCCACATGGTGTTGCAGATGGCAATCGGCGAATAATTGAACAACCGCTTACCATCATCAGACGGGCAGAAAGCCAGATTGTCGAGGCATAACATTCAAAATTGTATAGAATTATTTCTACTATTTCTTCGCTATTGTAACTGCAGCTTAGTTTCTAGAAACAACCGGTGTGCTCAAAGGATGAAACGCCCGCAGGCTCCGTTCAACTCTACGATATTTTTAGGGTTCTATACCTACAGAGTGTCAAACGGAACCCTATTACTAAGCCTACGCCGTCCCTGGGTCTCTCTGGATTCTGTCAGAGGCCTTTAAATCAGCGCCCGTGAGAGGTAGCCACTTTAAACTATAACAGAATATGTGTTTTTTAAGCATGTAGCATGTGAACATAATACAAAAACTAAACTCTGGAGAATCCCGTATAAGGAGTTCTCTAAGTCTCCAACCAAAGAATGAAAGCGATAGCACGTTCTAATTTTTAAAGTCGCGACTTCTCGTTGTGGACATTTAATTAGCCCGCAGTAGCATATCATGCATGTATCACGGATGTTATCTTAAGCAAAGACCTTATTTCTAAATTCAAAGCTGTAAGTTTTCTTAAAATTTTAAAAATAAAATAAAACAAATTTAAAGTTAACTCCAGTTCATGTCAGTCATGTCATGTTTTTATATATAAAATAAACTCATATTGTGACTGTGACGTCACCAATAACACACATCAATTTATCCGGCAGATAGACGTCACCACGAAAACAAATAGATCTGTCATAGTTTTGTTATCGATTCAAACACTGACCACACCCCGAATCTGTCGTGCTGATTGATGCGTTGCAGGCGAACTAAGGAACGATATGGAATACTAGTAACATAGTTTTTTTTTATATATAATGTTTTTAAACCACTTTTTATAGTTACTATATTATTTATAATTCTATACGCCTTTTTTCCTGAAGGGGTAGACAGAGCCTCAATGGGTCCCTTTTCGGCGTGGGTCAACAATAGTTGGAGTATAGACGTGACTATAGCTTTCCCACGACTAAGTCTGCAAGCGCAAACCTTCGTTTAACCGGCATATCACGGGTGGGTAAGTGACGACGTAGCCGGCGCTGGAGTAAGAAGCACATTCACTCTTGCCTTGAAGTGACTCCGGTTATCGTTTTCAGTAAACACATCAGACCAAAGTAGTGTGTTCCACTCCATATCAGTTCACACTATAAAGGTGGAACAGAAACGTTAAGTGGGTTAGAGGGTATAATAATGATGTAAGGATGGTACTGAGCCGTGCGCCTGCTTATCCTATGATGCATGAAAAGATGATGGTGAGATCAGATCGTGTGTTCCTAGGCACATTCTCTGAAATCTAACTCATAGAAGATCGAAAGGCATGCAACTTTACAGCGAGACTCAGACTCAGGATCGTACCATATGTTGCTCTACTACTAAGTCTGTAAACTCTTCGTTCGATCGATTCTAAGGACGCGCATTGGTCGAGCCATTCTAAACGTGTCAGCAGTACCAATACCAGACCGGACTTTTGCTTTGTATAAGATTGAGAAATAACTAAACAACAAATAACAAATTCCTGAACAAGCGTTCAACACTAATTCCGGGGCAGCTCATTCTTTGTCTTATAAATTGATACGTCAGAGTCCAATCTCTGTAGGGGCTACATCTATCAGCCAGCCCTTAGGTCCATTCAATCAGAAAGCAGGTGGCCGGCGCCTGAGCACCAGCACGTACCGGTACGAAGCCACGCTTTACAACTACGACCTCATTTTATGGCATGCGGGATATACATACATTAGACACACGTCTATTTCCCCGAAAGGGTATGCAGAGCCTTGAATGGGTCTCTTTCGACGTGGGTTGCACCACCATGGGAAATAGTCGTGACAAGAGGTGAGCTCATCGCCGCCATTGCTTCCCACGAATGTCTCTGCTAACGCTTTCTTCCAGTCCTTAAATAAGCTAGCAACCAGGACAAATGTTATACCAAAGAATCTGACAAACAAGTCCGGGTAATCCCATATTCGGCTCTTACGACATCCATGAGAGGAGACGGAGGGGTCTATTCTTAGGCCAGAAACACCACGGCAAAGTACATGCGGGACAAGTAAGCATAATCTGCAAATAATTGTTTTAGTTCAGGACATTTGCCTTCATCTTCTTCATTCTTTTGATTATTTCATAGTCACCTTTCGTAAGGTATGTTGCTCTGAAAAGAGCCTTGAGACTGATGGCGAAGGAACCGTGTGGTGAAAGGATTCAGTAAGCCTCACATCGTTTTCTTTTCTATAGTAATATTGTTTCGAAAACTCACAATACAGGGAATCCTAGTGTGGGCGCCAGAACTATGTACGTTGGCTGTTGAGGAATGGTTTTAGAGAACGCGTTGGTACTGGTGAGCGCCGAAAGACATCATTATTTCGTGAATGCAGCCTAATGATTGATGGGCATCGGCTGACCCCTTCGTCTTACATGGGGTAAAAAGCGAAGCGAGCTCCGACGCGGAATTAAAACGATTATATCGGAGAGCATGTTTATCTAAGACAAAGACATTAAGACTTTGTAAGTTTTTTTTTTTTTTTTTTTTTTTATACTACTTAAATGACGGAACAAGCAGATGGCCCACCTGATATTAAGCGGTAACCTCTGCCTATGATCACTGCATTACCTCATAGGTCACGTCCACCTAGGACGCGCCCTATGTGGCATTGCACTGCGCCCGCCACCCTGAGACAAAGATGAAAAGTCTCATGTGCCTGTAATTTCACCGGCACCCTTACCCTTCAAACCGAAACACAGCAATGCGAGCACTACTGCTTTGCGGCAGAAACAAGTATGATGGTAGTACTTCCCCGGACGAACTCTTTCACAAAAAAGCTCTACTACTACAAAAAAAAAACTAATCAAATCAAATCTTATCTAGAACAATGCAAACAACGTAAGAGAATAGGGAGAATATATTATAAGAAGAAAAAATTGCGGCCTACTCGGTCCTGGTGGTACCAGTGTTTTTAGAAACCTTCCTACTGACAATTACTCGACAAAGTTTCATCGCTATCGGCATAGTGGTTCAGGACAAAAAAACTAATATCATAAATGTCAAAGTTACGATGTTTGGATGTTTGTATGTTTGTTACTCAATCACACCGAAACCGCTAAACCAATTTTGATAACATTTGGTACACGGATAGATTATGACCTGCATTGAGCTATAGGCTGCTTTTTATACCGGTTAAATGCGAGCGAAGCCGCGGGCCGACACTTGTTTTTATATAAATAGAAGATAAACAATCCAAATTAGTTTTATTTTTCTTTGTTTCTGTGAGTGTGTGTGTGTGTATTTTAGTGTGGAATATATTTTGTTGTTGTTGGCACAAATAAATGTTTTTTCTTTCTTTGTTTCAAATTAAGGACTACATTAAACGACAGAGAAAGCCAACATTCAAATCGGACAGACCCTTACATAAGCTTCATCTTCTATCCCACGAGGAAACGTATGAAGGCCCGCGAAAGTTTCGATGGACTGTCGGCATTTTAAAGGTCGCAGGAAGGCAGTGCATGGAGGCAGCTAAAGACCAGTTATCGTGGCATCATATGAGGGAGGGCTGTATTCAGCTGTGGACTTTTACAGGATGACGATGATGGTGATGATGACGGTGACTGCAGCAGGCAAAAGATTACCCAGTGACCTTCCAGAGTTCTTTGTCCAGTGCCATATTTTACAAATTAATGTCATATAAGACTTTGATGTCAAGACCTCGCAGATTTACATCCATTAGGTCTTAGTTTGGGACGTGGCATACCTACTTACTAAGCCCTACGTTAGATATATCTATGTAGGATAGCGGTTGGATTACGTGGTGCCAAGCTATCACGTTCTAATCCGTCTATAAAACAAAAGCGTGTTTTTGCGAAACTTTATTAGACCGCTACGGAATGTCTTCGGGAAAACTGCGAATGAGGATTTCTTTACTCAAAGCAACCATTATATTTTATTTGATATCGAAACCACAAAAAAATAACTTGTATGAAAGTCCATGTTCGAACATGTTCACTGTCAATATACCCAAGCAGTTACCGCCTCGAGATGGAATTATACATGATTCACAAGACAACACAATTGTTGCAAAAATTTAGTGCTCGCGAGGGCTATTGTTAGCTGAACTACTAGTTAGTAAGGCATACCTACTTATTACTCTACGATTTGAGGTTTCTAACTAACACAAAAAAGCGATGGTAGCCTAACGGTTCAATAGTGCAACTCAGAATCCAACGATACCGGGTTCGATCCTAGGCTCCGCACCAATGACTTTTCTAAGTTATGTGCGGATTTCCATCGCTTTGTGCTTCGGAGGGCACGTTAAGCTGTCGGTCCCGGCTGTTATTGATTAATAGCAGTCGATAAGCCATGTCAGAGGCCCTCGGGCGGCTTGACAAACTCTGACACCAGAGGCCAGCACTACCTCATACGATACTAAACTAAACTAAACTAACACAAAAAACTAAACTAGCCTTTTTCAATATTTAAGAGCACACATAATTGATGTTAAGCGAAAATGCGTCGCTAAATCCAAAGAATATAATGTAGGCCAACCGAGAAATTAACCTAAAATGAGATGCAAATTACGAAAATTTATTATTACTCGTGGCCGAAAAAAGGAAATCCCTAAGAGGGGAATAAGAGGATGTTATTAATAAGAAGAGCCGCAATAATCAGATCTCGGAAGTCGGGGGTTTTTATTGCTGTATTGACGAAAAATTAAAACAGGTTGCGGCGAATCGTATGCCAGATGGGACGATAATATTGAGTGAATCAATATTTGGTCTTGGAATTACATTGTCTATGAAACGGCAGATGGCAGTAAGTTCACAATCGGCTGAGGTTTACTTATAGCTATGAAACCAATGCCTTTGTTCGATAAGAGCAAAATACAGCTGTCTTTATTTATTCAGTTACGAACATTTGAAACATGATTTTAATTCAAAAGCCGTCTTAGGAAAGCCCAGAAAAATATGGTACTTTTTACCAAGTAAAAATATGGATACGGCTAAGGGACCGTTCTTTAGTAAAACTATATTTTGAATTAAAAATGCTGGACAGTTCACACGACATTATCTAGCCCCAAGCTAAGCAGAGCTTGTGTTATGATAAAATAAATAAAATAAATATACGATCTAATATTTTCCCAAGTAAAAATATGGATGCTCACCGTTCACCGTGGCATTCTAAGGAGGAGCAACTGTGGACTTCTACAGGCTAATGACGAAGTAAATAAATAATCAAAACTTTGTGCTTCATCTTAAATATTCGCGATCTACCGAGAATATTACAATACAGCATTACAGAACATTTAGGCCTTATGAATTACGTTGACATGACCACTTGCCTGCTATTCCGCTACAAACGGGATTGGATGCGCGCCAGGAGTCAACTTTATGGAAACATCATGAAACTGTTATGAATTGTGGCTTAAAAAGTTTAAGGCATTATTTCTGAAAGCCAGGTGGCTGCTCCGTTTAAAAGTAAATCTAAACGCAGATGTGGTTGTCATCAGAACTATCTTAGTTACATTGTAATCATCAATCTATGGTCTGTGATGTTCTCACAGTGAAAGCTACACTGTGTGTGTGTCGGGCCACACGCGTTGTAGGGTTCCGTAGTTGCACAGCAAACAATTTCATCTAAGTCGTTTATATGGAATTTGTAGGTACAAAATTTTCCTTTTTACTTCTCAATGGACATAATTTTTATAAGTTGTTCGACTATTACTCGTTAACTTGTAAATACTTTTTAGCTATGTTAGTTTTCCTTATAACTCCGTTATACTACGTTTTTATTTAGGTTTTCTACATTTTTAGCTCATCGTGCAGACGCATTCAGTGGTTTACTATAAGAAAGCCTGTTCGGGCCACCGGACACTTCTACTCAAAGACGGTCACCTTTTGAGTATGATGCCAAGAAAGCCATCTCTCACTTCCGATAAGCGTGAATTAGTTCGTTGCATTTGACTGCCATAAAATACACGTGTGTTCATAAATGTTCATTAAATCACAAAGCATATTTTAAACCTTTTGTGTTGTTCCTCAAAATAATGTTTATTTCGAAAAGCTGTAACAAAATGTTAAACAACGTAAAATGCGAAAATTTCCGGCAATACTGAATTTTAGGAAACAAACACCGCATACTAAACTATCACAAAACTTGTTTAACTTTTCACACACAATACAAAAGCAGAAACGCTATATCGTTAGTAATAAATGCTATTTTTAAATAAATATACTGGATGTATTCAAAATATTCTGATTGCCACATTTCGGGTGAAAAACTTCAATTGAATAAGCATCAAACGCGACAAATTGGTCCACCCGGAGCGCGGTCTATAAAGCCTCAGCCACGCAAGTCAAAAACGCGGTGTGTGGTTATATTCATGGGCAATGTTATACCGAAAACAATTGTAAACAAAATATCGAAAACGCTCGACAATTTCAGACAAGATATGTCAGTTTTAATACAAGTTTGACACTATTCTGTATGAAAATTTCTAGTTCAACATCCGATAATTAACTCCAACAATTTCATTGGTCATCAACTGAATACTTACTTTTATGTCATTTGAAGATTTTTGATTTAAAGAAAGTAGTCTAGAAACAAAAGTAACCAGCGACCAGTGGTCAAACATGAATAATTAACGTTAACGAGACTATAGCAAATGTCAATTTCTAGTCACCCCGATGTTATTCGATGCGAGACGATAGTCAATTTCAAATATTGGCCATATTTGACATTGACTATCGTCTCGCTAACGTTATTTATTCGTGCTTACCCCACTGCAGCAGGGAATAGAGCGCAATTATTGTGAAATCGAGCGCAAATCCCACATTGTTTGTTAGTGAACAACTGCACTCTGCTCGCAAGTAGTACGAGTCTCGTTTTAAATGATCTTTGGCGCTTGTTTGTTTTGTATAGGTAAGTGCCTTTACTTCTCTGCTTGCTTTGTTTAGCCAAGCCTTTAAACGATGAAAAATTGCCGCAAAAACTAAGCTAAGCCAGGCTCATATAAATGTCGGCGGAATATGGGAGAGCTCATAACTTGACATTGGCAGTAGATTTTTGTTGCGATATCGTAATTTAACACTTCGAAATATATAAAACGCATTTATGCAAACAGGTTGACAGATTTACTGCTAGATAAATGATGTATTGCAAAGTACTAGAAAGGAGAGGTGTGGAAATCAACCACCATTTTCGAAAATAAACGATGCGTACTTTTATTTTATTTGAATTTTTAGTATTTTTTGAGTCATCCCTTGTAATTTTGGTGGAATGATAACCGATTTGGCTTAGAATCTTGAAAAATGTTTTTTTTTTTTTTTTTTTTTTTTATCCATGTAATTTTGATGGCATTTTAACCGATGTAACTTAGATAAAGAGCACATGTGTGGTGCAGTTAAGTATAAATGTATTGCAAGTCTTTTGGGATTGGTGTTTTTTTTTCTGCCACCATTTAAAGTGAGTTATGACTTGACGGGGAATCTTGACGACTTGATAAATTTTATTACAATAATCTTTACTTGAAATTGACAAAATTGTTTGGAGTTTCCTCAGAAGCCATTAAAAGAAATAAAGAAGAAAAAGAACGCAGTTGATTCATCATCTCAGAAAAACACTGCTTCTTTCGGTTCTTCATCGCCTCTCGATAATCTTTATTCTGCAGCGGTTATCAGTTCTGCGGCCACTTCAACAAGTAAATTGTTTTTTTTTATACTACTTAGAATGACGGAACAAGCAGATGGCCCACCTGATGATAAGCGGTACCCTTTGCCTATGAACAGTGCATTATCACATAGGTCAAGTCCACCTAGGACGCGCCCTATGTGGCATTGCACTGCGCCCGCCACCCTGACACATAAAGATGAAAAGTCTCATGTGGCTGTAATTTAAAGTAAATTGGTCCGAAAACATTTGCTTTCGAATTACTCAATCTGAATTAGTAAAGGGCCAAAACGAACGTGACACCAAATTCACTATACACCAAAGAAAATAATCTTCTAATAAGGGTGACAAACATAACGCAATATACGTAACAAGGACAGAACAAGGGTCTTATCTCATTTCTTATAACAGTAATAGGTCGAGAAACAGTCAAAGCGAAAAAAGGAGCAAACAAACGAACAGTACAGAAGAAATAGTACTATTAATGGTACATAAATTTCACTCCGACTGACCGATATCAGATATATAAACTAAGTATTAATCTGCGTACGACAAAAATATACGATTCGGCCATTAGGTATAGCTCGTGGAACCGACAACCGTTGGTCATGATGGTCCGAAGATATTGTGAAGTTCGGTGGATGGAGGCGGCAAAACATAAGATAAGATTTGTATCTAAAAGAGTGGAACTTCTCAACTAAGATTAAATAATATGATCCGAAATTCAGTTGGGTATAACATAGGGAGTACGAGAGGCCAGCAATCGAAGTCAACCGTTTGAAATGCATACTCGTGTGGCACCCCGATTTATCGGTACTGGAATTGATCGCATCCTAGCAATATTGAACTTAAAACCAGCGAGATAAAGCTTATGTCACATGGCAAGCTAGTTTGGAGTGACGCAGGCCCACTAACAGGAAGGGAAATGTGCAAAAAGGGATCATTACGGCCGCCTTGCACTGCTTCTTGCCAGTTATAGCTGTAGCCTACTAGCGATTACTTTGAGCTCAACTACAAATCACAGATTTTTTATTTGCTACAAAATCTACATAAGAGATGAATAAGAAACAAAACCCACCCCTTTTTACAGCAGTGCACGTGTTAAGGAAACAAACTAACACAGTTTTTTAACTAGCACGGAAGGCAAAGTTCTCTTATTTTCATATACTTACGAACATCTTTAACTATAATTTTCACTAAAAACGGGATATTTACCATGATTTTTGAGTTTGCAATGTTCCCGATATTTCGGCACAGTTGCATGCGCCATGATCACGGGAGAACTAACTAAAAGTATTTGCGAGTAGATGTTATTGGCAGATATATCGATCTACCCTCTTTCTCACTCTTTTATTACGAACGGTACCACTACCATGGTAAATATCCCGTTTCTAGTGAAATTTATGTACATAACCATGATAGTTTCAAAAGTTATCTTTAACTATGTTTTGTTGTACCTATTCTAAGTGAAATAAACTTATCTTCATCTTTAACTAATCTTCAATGTATACTTTTTGAAAGAAAAAAACAAAATCGAAAAAGTAATCTCAAGAAGTGTGTTATAATTAACTTTCCAGATAACGTTTAAGGGCCTTGTAAGTATCTACACTATCCGAGCAAATGTATTGAAAATAATTTTGAAAGAAAGTAAAAAATAAAATAAGTTATTTGTAACTCAATCAAAAACAATATAATAGTATACAATAAATAGAAGACAAAGCTAACAATTTTTTTGCATTGTGTCACAAAATGGTCTCTGTCTCAGCACGAGCCAGTTGTAAACACGTCTTCTTCAGTTTGCGTGCCCATTAAAAGATTATCTTTAAAAATATTTGATTATAAACTGAGTAAACTATTTATTAATGTTCCTAGGTCGTGTAATATCTGGATGTAATTTATCCGTGAGCGTCTAGACTAATAAGATAACCCGAGGGTCTTCTAAGAGCATCAAGGGTTTAACGCAACCTATATCTATACCCTTTGCTATTGATATAACCATAACTATGTTTAACTATGCTATATTATGTGGCTTACTAGCGGTCGCCTGCTGTTTCACCCGCATTAAGTATCCCGAGGGTACAGAATTTATATACAAACCTAAAACCTATGTTAACCTGGTTATGTGGGGTATAACCCTATGTTTTAATTAGATTTTGATCTATTTTTGTACCAAATCTTTGTATCTTTGAGCCTGTAGTATACAAATTCACTGTCTAGGTGCACTCCACTCGTAACTGTACTTATAGTCACTACTCGCCACTGTTCTTGACCAATGTAAACGGTCTTTAGATCTAAGTCTACCTTCAGACTAACATACTAACAAACGCCGATTCGCCCAAGGTTACTCCGAAAACTCACTTTGCTTGTTTAATTAACGCTAACAATTAGAGAATGGAAATTGTATGAATGTTGATTACAAATGGAAAATATTTACATGATATTTTGTTATAAAGTACAAAGAAGTAACAAAAAAGCTTTCTTCCTGTTACTTTTTCCTACATTTCCTTTGAAAGCGTAATTATTGAGTTGTGTTATATTTGATAGGTACATTAAAAATAACGACCTATATCTCACCCTGATTGTATTGTATGTGAAAATCTTAATAGAATCTCAGGTGGACTTTATAAGACCGCAAAAACATCCACACATCAAAATTAGGTACTTGTAATCACGCGCTGCGTAAATCATCCGGGAGAGGGCGCTGCCGTGCTCGGTAATTTTATCGCTCGTAAAGGAATATTGCGTTCGTCGGCTTTAGAGTCTCCCGGAGTAAACTTCAAATCTTGCGTTGGATCACCCTTCGACATTCACTGGGTTAGTTCTAGTTAATAGTCCAAAACAAAAATTAGTCAAATAAGCCATCCCCTATAAGTTTTAGATCAGTAGTAATTAACATTTTTCACCTGAACGCTATAGGGAAGCGTTTTCGAAACCAAATCCCTCTATTGACGTCAAGTGATATTTTTAAGTATATCTGTATCTTTATATGTATGTTAGTTGTAAGGTATATATAACTATGGGCCTTTGTCTAGGTACAATGTACATTTTTCACTGTTGCCTGAAATAAATAAGTGAATAGAATTGAATTAACACACAAAATTTTATTAAAATCAGTTCTTTTTTGGCTACAGTATTAAATACTTGAGAGTTGCTTTTAAAAACTAAAGCCAAAACATTATCAGATCTAGATATAGAGTCAGATCTTAGGCACATAAAGTAGTAGTTTTTTTATTTGAAGTAATGCGCCAGTATAAGGAAATTGAAACTTGATTCATCCGCAAAGTTCGACGTTCATTCCGGGAGACTTTTAAGCACTTCCGTGGTGAGGCTGTGTCATAATTTACGCGTACTTGTTACTATAATCAGTATGTGGTTGCTCAGTTACGAGTATAAAGCGAGATAATTCAGAATAAAGCTGTGGTGAGAGGGGAATGTAATTTATCGGGTTGGGTTCCCGTTGGAGGCCATAAAGTGTACGAATGTTCAGTTTACCTTATTCTTCTCGCGTCTTACTGGTTCTTTCATGGTAACCCTGCCAGAGATGCGTGCTATTTAGATTTACATTTATAGATAACTAGCGACTCGCCCCGGCTTCGCACGGGTAGCACCCGGTGAAACCCCCCCCCCCCCCCCCCCTAAGACACTCTCCTGGTTCTAAACTACCTCCCCACCAATTTTCAGCCAAATCGGTTCGTGCGTTCTGGAGTTATAGCGTCAGGAAGGAAAACCCGACTTATTTTTATATAGTACAAATTTTACCAAGGATCCCTAATTTTTTTCAAAATGAAATGTAGCCTATGTCAAATTGGAAGAATGTAGCATTCTATTGGTGAAAGAATTTTTTAAATCGGCCCAGTACTTTTTGAGCCTATTCATTACAAACATACAAACATACAAAAATAGGTACAAATCTTTCCTCTTTATAATATTAGTGTAGAAGAAGAAATCAGCCAGAATGCCGTTCGTCGTAGCATTCTATGGGGGAGGCCTATGTCAAACATTGGACTTCTGTAGGCATCATAGCTGATGATGATGAAAATAGATCAGGTGCGCCTGCAATGAGGGATGCACATGTCACAAGATCAAACTAGGACCTAGGACGAGGGACTAACTTTGACGTTATCTTTCTCAATAGATTAATTTAGTTTTTAGTGATCTTAATTAGATACTGTGGTGTGTTCGGCCTAAGAATATACCCCTCCGTCTCCTCCCGTGGATGTCGCTAAATCTGACTAAGGGATTACCCGGACTTGTTGATAAGATTCGTTGGTATTAGATTTGTCCTGTCTGCTTGCTTATTATGGAATGTGTTATTACGTGAAGAAAGCCGAGTCAGTCGTAGGAAGCAATATCGGTGATGAGCTCACTACTTGTTACGTCTATATTCGCGATGGTACAACCCACTGTGAGAAGAGGCCTATTGAGGCTCTGCCTACCCCAACGGGGAAAAAGGCGTGTGTCTATGTATGTATGTATGTAATTAGAGGATATTCTTTTTACACTACTGCCCAAAAAAAAAAGGAGTGTATTGTTTTCCGGATTCATGTATGTATGTATGTTTGAATCTATGTATGTTTACATGTATGAATGTTTGTATGTATGTATGTTTCTTTATTCCACCATATCTTAAAAAACCTAAACCGATTTAGATGATTGAGGTATCTTTATAATCTGCACGTTATTCCGATACGCACTGGATATGTGAAACAAAAAAAATACTGACCATGATAACACAATTAAAAGGACCAAACTTAAAAAAACCTGAAGCTGATCGTGTTTGTAATCAATGTGTATAACTTGAGGAGTAGTTTCTAAAAATATGTAACACTCAGGTATGAACTGTAAGTAGTTTAACTGTAGTTCATAGGCAGAGGTTACCGCTTAACATCAGGTGGGCCTCTAGCTTGATCTGTCATCCAAGTAGTACAAAAAAAAAAAGAAAAGTTTCTCAAGAAAAAACGTCGAAATTATTAGTTGAATTTAAAATCATGGCAGACGTGTTTTTCATATTTATAATGCATGTTATTGTTATCCTAAAGTGACTAGTAGCGCTATTTACATCCTACCACAGAACGATAAAACGGAAAAAAGGATCCGTATATTGCTCGAGAGACATACATACCAGTAAATATATCCGAATTCAACACTGATTCATTCACGTTCCACAGCCATATTTATCAAGTTCAGAAAAAGGTGACAAAACCATAATCATGCTTAACCTTCTATGTCATAAAGAAAGCCGCCTGGGAAAGTAAGAAAAACAAATCAAATTCAATTAGAGCTTTGCATACTATTTACATGAATAAGCACTTAATTACATCCCATTAAAAGCCTAGCATGCAGCCCAAGGAACTATTGTTTGCGTTTCAAAGAATTGATCTTGAACTTTAATTTGTAGGCCAAACGTAGATAACAAAAGAAGATTATGCATTTTTTTGTATTATGATAGGTCAGTTTGACCACCATTATTTCAGCTGTGGTTTGACTATCTTTTGATATTCTAGCCGGAACCAGTGTGGTACTCATGTATCCAGTGAGCAGCACTTCCGAGCGGAGGTACCCACTACGCAGATCTACGTGCCCCGCGTCTACTTCGACGTGAAGGCCGTAGAGGTGGTGGAATACATCAGGAAGAAAGCCGAGGTTTGAGGGTCATAAAGATGGACTCTCGTCATAATGTGAGCTTTAGCTCATTTATGGTGAGGGTCCCTACGGAAAATGTGAAGACCTACTTGAGCCCTGACTTCTGGCCGAAAGGGGTGAAGTTCCGGCGGTTCAAGGGACGCCTGTCACGTGAACCCCCGGGCCGGGACGCGTCGGCGATCACACGTGTGTTAGATTAAGTAATAAATAAAGTGTTTTTTTATGTGTATGTTAGTTTCTAAGGTATTTATGTTGATATGGGCTTACTGTTTAGGTTTAGTGCATTTCTCAGTAAGCCTGAAATAAAGATTTTGAATTTGAATTTGAATTTTGGTACATCGGAATGTGAATAAATCAGCAAAAAGAGGTGAGATGTTGAGGTTTCGTGAAGAGACTGCCAGTCACCAATAAAGCCTTTGTAGTCACAGACGCTGGTAAAGTGTTTAGTAGATAATGTAAAACAGGGAAAGTCTTCAGTATGCCCTGGAGAGGAATTATATGATCCGTTAATGCATACGAGTAGCTCTCACAGTTAGATCGTCGAAATGGCAATGGCCATATACCTCGCAGAACTGACAACCGTAGAGGAATAAAGGTTCACGAGTGGCGACCACAAAGACGACACAGTGTAAGAAGGCATAGAGAGAGGCTCTCGATGGACCAAGTACATTATAAAGTTCCAGGAAGTCGGTGCATAAAGGCGGCCCGAAACCATTCATCGTGGCATTCTATGTGCGAGGCTTATATTCAGCTGTAGACTTCTAAACGCTGATGATGAGATATCGTGGTGTATCCAGCTTAGGAATAGATCCCTGTCTCCTCCTGTGGATGTCATACAAGCCGACTAAGGAATTACATCAGGATTCCAGCAGCATCCACCACTGTGATCACCAATCCGTCTGCCAAGCGTGGTGATTATGGAAAATCCTCCCATTGCATACTATGGGGCAGGCCTCGTCCAGCTGTGGACGTCTAACGGCTGATAATGATGATATCTACCCACTTGCTTGTTTGGCCAACGGTTTGAATTATTTGTTTATAAAAGTCCAGCATATATTTTATCTCTACTCGTTCGGACACAAAACAAAACAAACACTTGTTTCGAGAGTCCATCCAACATCACGTACATTTATTTACCAATTCAACACGTTACCTGTTTGCGATTGCCGGAGACATTCTCACCTGTTGTGAACTTTTACGACCTCTTCGGGTTTATACTCTCCTGGTACTTTTGTTACTGATCGTTTAAGTACTATTTGAATATTGCAATGTCAGTTCTATCTGTGTATATAAAATACTCGTAGCATCAACCCAAAACCGGTTGCAATGAATGAAATCACTTTTTTTGCAGTAACCGCGATACTAAACTACAAAAGAGGTATTTATCACTTCGACTATGTTAAAATTCAACATTACAAACAACAAAAACAACTCGATATTTACTGAAATCGACATTTAAATTAAAAGTCAATGAACACTTTTAGTTTCTTTTTGTGTTAATTGGTTGACACTTGTTCTCATAAAATTATATTCACAAAATATTATAGTCGCATAACATTCATGTTATTAGTTAACAGGAGCAGTGTTTTAACACCGAATATAAATACTACCTGCATCGGCACTGTTCCGTTAGTAATATTTTAATTTTAACTTAATTGGGGTCAATTACTGTTGCACTCACGATGAGACTTTGAAAAACATTCAAGTTGTCGTACATTTTATGCTATGATTGATAACCTGGTCCATAGAAATTAAGAACAAAATGAATAATTACTTCGTAAACGAAGTACAGTTACACGCAGAAATATTTACTATGCACCCAGTTGTTCTCATTTAACCCCTAGACATGCAAATGTAATGATCGCCATACGGTTTCCGTAAAGTATAGAAAACACAAATAAATAAAAACGGAAAACACTAAAATAAAAAATAAACTTAATTTTTAGATGACCAAATAATAAGCAGCAACAATTCCGAGTAACAACAATTTAAACTTTTTTTACTACATTTTATAGCACAAACTTCCCAACAATTTCCCTAGTAAAGTGATTTATCGGACACGCCGCGGCGTAATTGCAAGCACCTGTGACGTATGTCGGCGTAAATCGGTGCACTATAAATGCATATTGCTACTTTATCTAAACTAGGGCGTGACAATAATACCACAGATAAATAATAATATACTAGTAATAATACTAAGTGTTCAAGTACAAATTATATTCAAAGGTAGTGCATGCCCTTTTCAGATTTAAGTGATTGATCTAGTACACATTTAAAATTCATTAAAATTAGACTTGCAATGTGGCTCGGTCCGGCCGCGTCTGGCGCATTTCTGACGATTTATGGGCAAAAACCCATCTGATAAGGTCCCTAACGCAAGACGCCTCCACGGCAGACCACCACAGATATGGCGTGACGAGTTGGATGTGCACCTGCCAGATAGGCCCAGGACAGAAAGAACTGGAATTAATGAGCGAAGCCTTTGACCTGAAAGAGGAAAAATGTAGGAAAACAAAATAAACTAAGCTAGCATAGCTATTAGGCAACCGACCAAATCAACACTACGAAACGCGTAGAATTGTCTACGAAGCTACGGATCTAATATAAATTCTATGGAAACCCAGCATAATACTCCATGCGTAGCACACAGATTAAAAATATAACCCTGTTACCACAAAAAATAAATAAAACACTGTTTTAACACGTGTTTAGTTAAACAGTGTCTAATGGATAAACACTGCTTAAACAAGTGTTTAAAATTTCTTACCACAAATACATGTTTATCATCTAGTTAGCTAAACACTGTTTAAATTGACGTATCCTTTTTTTAACTTGGTAACCCTGAGAATCGTTTCATTTGTAGCAGATTTCATTTGTTGAGAGTTTCTCTTTTCTATCGAAATTTATTTGTAACAGTTGTAAATACGGAATACCTAAGTTGCAAAATTGAAAATAAGTACTATTTCATTAAATGAAGAGGTTCGCCATTGGTACGCCACCATACGGCTGGTGTAGACATAAATGTAAAAAGTTTTTTGTACCTACTTTAAGAACGGAACGGAACGTACTTTTCAATGACAGTCAGCTGTGGCTGGCGAGGTTAGTTTTTATTGAAGTTGATTGGGAAAATAGTTCTAAAATGTTTTTACCAAGCCGGTAGTAGATAAACGGAAAAATAAGTGAAAATGGATACGAAACATCGTTTGGACTAAGGAATACTGGGATTTTAGGAGATCTTTATGGAGTAAAATACCTAGCAGTAAATAAGCTGAACAATGACAACAAAAACTAAAGGCAATAACGAAAGGGCGCCTACCTGATGGCGGGCCCAGTCCCGTAAGGCACATGCAACTTGAATTTGAGGATCTAAGCACGTACCACGAAAATCTTGCGGAATTTCATCTTTTATTATGTCAACAATTTTGTTTCCGAAAGCTTTACTGAACCTGTACCGATTTTGAAGGTAAATTCATTGTAATATTCGAAAGGGTTCACTCGCACTGAGTCGCACTCGGTACACTTGATCACGATGGTTATCCATAGAATAATCGAAGATATCCATTGCAATTTACGTACTGAGAAAGCAATATGGCGAAGGTTAAACGCGTGCTAAACAGAGGGTCGTTGTTGTTTAAAGTTAAACAACGTCTAAGCCATGTCTAACTTTAAACAACGGTTAAATATGGTTTTGTAGTATCACTTTTGCTAAACAACTGTTAAACACGTGTCTAAGGCGTGTCTATGTTTTTTGTGGTAACACCGTAAGCGTGCAATACTACGAATGACTAGACCAGCAGTACTACGACGCATGAAGCGAGACTGCTACGAACCAACCAAATCATCGCTACGAAAGTCGTAGCATTATCTACGACGCTTCGTAACTAGTAAACTCTACGCGTGTGCAAAAGCTACGACGAATAAGTACATGACGCCTACGAAGGTACCAGCAATATCAACGCTATATACGTGATGCTACAAAATTGAATACCCTATTTCGTCCGAAATAATTTGAGTGTGTATTTAAGGTTTTTTAAAATTAATTAATAAAAATGTTACGTATAGGACTAAAGTGACACCACGTTAAAACGCTGTCTTTTTAGTTTAAAATTCTCCAATGTTGGACAAGAATAATAAACCGTGGCTTCATTTAAGTGGCTGTTAAGTTTTTATTATTAAGTAGCTACATTGTTTCTTATTATGCAATGAAATTTGTTATTTACGAACTAAGTGAGTAATTCAAGAAGCGGTGTTTAATCTAAGTTCAATACAAAAACCGAATTTTCACCAACAATCTTACTGAAATCCCTACACAAAGCCAGAAAAAGGTGTAGATGGTAGACCAGATAGTGAAATGAATCAGTAGGCATAGTATTGTTAAGAGACGGCAAAGAGCCAAGTGTAACCTGATATATTCAATTTAATACATTTGTAGGTAGGTACTATTCCCACGATTATATAAATTGCACAAGAATATGTACGAGTATTTTCATGAACAAACGCTCTATGTTAGTAGCACAGATCATGATTGTGGATATGGTATAAGATGTTACCAAGATGTTATGGTGCAATATTTTTATCTGGGTAAAAATAGCGTATGTGTTATTGTAGGAGCCCAACTATCTCAATCTCTATCTAATATTAATTCTTAATTAGCTTATTTTCTGTGTTGTGCAATAAAGTGTTTTCTATCTATCTATCTCTATTCCAAATTTCATCCAAATCCATCCAGCTGTTTCAGCTTGAAGAAGTAACAAACACACTCACGCCGCGGCGCGCCGCCCTAAGTACTGTAATTTGATTTGGTTAATCCTTTTGAGTTTTTTTTAGGGTACAATAAAGTGTTAATTTATCTATCTATCTATCTCACAAACTTTCGCATTTATAATGTACATACATACATACATACATAGACACACGCCTTTTTCCTCGAAGGGGTAGGCAGAGCCACAATATGCCTCTTTTCACAGTGGGTTGCACCATCGTGGAATATAGACGTGACAAGTGGTGAGCTCATCGCCGCCATTGCTTCCCACGACTGCCTCAGCTAACGCTTTCTTCCAGTAATAACACATTCCATAATAAGCTACCAGTCAGGACAAATCTTATACCAACGAATCTTATCAAAAAGTCCGGGTAATCCCTTAGTCGGCTTTTACGACATCCACAGGAGGAGACGGAGGGGTCTATTCTTAGGCCGGACACACCACAGCAAAATATTTATAATATTATAATATTAGTTATAATATTTATAACTAATATCATAATTATTTATAATATTAGTGTGATAAATTGTGATCTCGGAAACGGGTCTAACAATTTCAATGAAATTTGCTATAGGGGTTCTTGGGGGCGAAATGTCGATCTAGCTAGGTATAATCTATGGGAAACGCGTTTTTATAAGTTTAGGTTAAGCAATTATCTACGAGGTCAGAATCGCAGTAGGTATTTGGATGGGTGACCACTTGGGCTTTGGGCTTGAACACTTTTTGCGTTTTTTTTTTACTTGGATATTGTAAGGGCAGAAATAGATTACCTTTATTTGACACAAAATAACACAAATACACAGGGATACAAATAGTAAACATGATATTACATTGAAGAAAAAAAAACCGCCGAGTGATCAGATATTGATATTAATACGATGTATAATGTATG
The DNA here is from genome assembly GCA_932527175.1 of Operophtera brumata. Taxonomy (NCBI): domain Eukaryota; kingdom Metazoa; phylum Arthropoda; class Insecta; order Lepidoptera; family Geometridae; genus Operophtera; species Operophtera brumata. Next base: position 5,377,880 of record OW052231.1, on the reverse strand, counting down.
GGTTTGTTTGATATATCCGAAACAACTAGGTTTTGTATGAGATTTTTATCTCGCTAAATGTAATAGTAACAAAATGGCCGCAGAAATAAACGAGAAATAATTACTGAACTAGAACCAATTTCAAAACAAAAGACACCTGACTAAAAAGGGCAGAATTTGCAACCAAAATACAAATACTGACAACGCTACCGTCATTATTCAATACACAATTACAGAATACACAGAGCAACTGCAAACAGTAGTCTAAAACCAACATGTAAACTTGGTTCGACAGCCGATGTTTTGCAGCGATACCGTACAAGTCAAACAGCGCGACCAAGTTTTCGGGGTAAAAGTGTATGGTTGTTGTTATTGCGCTAACTTATTTAATTTGGCCAATGAATAGGTTTAACAGTTTTTTTAAAATGTTTCCCATATAAGTTGCAATAAGGTAATATCACATGCTAAAATAACACTTATATATTTAATATTAATATGATAAAAAATAAACAGTCAAAATGATGGGGGTGACACTGATAGTGTAGGGTTCTGTTTTAAAGTCACTGTTTTCACAACGTAACTCTAACCTGTTACTCTAGAACTCAGATTATCTTTGGAATATTGACAGTATTTTGTCTTTTGCATTAACAAGCAGTTTCAAATTCATTCAAAAGAGTCAAAGCACGTTATAACTATTCCAAGGATATTCCACGTTTATTAGTAACACAGTAAACGTTTTTGTCACAGGATATCTCTATTATTTGGTCAGGGGTCATGCCCAAATCACATATATTATTTCCTTTTACGGCCGCTGTGACAGAATACAGACAGACAGACCGACGGACGGACGCACGCCGTAGGATTAGTAATAGGGTCCGGTTGACACTCTTTGGACACGGAACCCTACAAAAATATGTAATGCCAATTAAGTAGACAGCTAAAACTTTAACAAAACTGCAGACATTTTTAATAACAGTGTTCACTGTTAACTGAAACTTTTGCCCGAATTCCAGCGACGCACAATAAAAATGTGTTTCTTACAAATGTCAACATGACGTAGTTTCATTCAGACGCACTCCTTGCCGCTAATCAGAAAACAATATGGCCCACGCCCATATGCCTTATTTTCATATGAGTGAGCTTAGTTTTTACATATCAAAGAAGAACCGAGGACACACTGACATAGCTCTCAGAAGTAGCAAGTTGATTGGGCAGGTCATATATCACGCAGAACGAACAACTGCGCGAAAGACTTCGTTAAATAATTGTGGCTATACCAACTATGCCCTCACTATTAACTTCTTCCCACGCATGTAGGTACGCCTCATATCATACTCATTAAAGCCACAAAAGTACGAGGTTAAATAATTTCATAATTAAAGCTCGTCTCGCACCTGCGCCACTTTGACGGGGGACCTACATAAAATGTCATGGATTCATGTACTCTGTACAATAAGGACACCGGGCAAAACGGGCGAAACGGTCGGGTTAAAAATATTATTTACATAGATTCATCAGGATGGTAAATTTATGCAGAGATCCCAATAACAATCGTGAAATGGTTTATCATTTTGGGCTTCTTTGTTTGTCTATCCGAATCCGAAGGGGATATGGAAATTCAAATGTTCTATAATGTGCAGTGGTTTGAGTGCAGTCTTAATATTAGTGCTGCTTATTAAGGCCTACGAAATCTAATATTTAAAATACATTATAGTGGAGCTGTCTTAAGATCGTTTACATTAGATAGATAAACAGTTAAATGTATATCCTAAAATAATTGTATACCTACACCTACCTTCCTTGTATTTACCTACCGTATTCACCTACCTTATTTATTTCTGTTTATAAAGACATTGTGAAATGTTTTTTCAGTTATAAATTTTTACGTGTAGGTTATTTTAGGTATCTATGAAATTGTGGAGGCATGGCAAGTGCCTGTTCAAAATTAATGCCCCACCTGGCAAAGTCACGCGTGTCGATGTTTTTTTCCTAATCTCCCCTACCCTCGTAAAAAATAATAAAGCTTTACAAAAGAACACGTGTGATAAAAATGAACGTCGAAACTCTTATGTTTTACAAATTTTGATGGAATTAAATATTCGAATACATGAACGATACAAAAATATTCAACAAAATTCAAGAAATAAATCCCAATTAATTGTCAATTTCGAACATTATTTGCCTAGTCTAATAGCTTGGAACAGAAGTAAATTCGCCAAGCTTACAAGACAATATAAAATGATCCTTCAAAATGATGATAAAACACTATTGATTATTATTTTCGAGAAAAAACGTTGGTCATGTGTACGAATAAGGCAGAAAAAAGAAAAGGTTTCAGAAGAAAATATAAAAGCGACAAATTAAAAAAAAAACTGAATTCATCACGCCGATAAACACACCCTGTTTCTATTATAAATACACAAGTCTATAATATGCCAGTTTATTCTTTTACTAAATAGCGAATAACGCCCATCCTGAAAGAACGCAGGGCGTAACAGCGCTGTTCGCACACAGAAAAGAAAAAAGAAGAAAAGAAAGAAGAAAGAATATATATTTATTTGTATACAAGAGCTACACAGAATCACAGAACACACTAAGAAGAAACAGATATGAAGGTACTATGTGTAACTCAAGTAACAAAATGGTGCAGCACATAGTTGGTGCTTGCATGCACAGTGAGACACGGTGATCATTAATGTCTGACTTTACTACTGCTAGCATCACCACCGGCACTTAGAAATCCTCAACAAATCAAAACTTCTACCCACGTACAACATTCCTAATTTCACCTCTATTCCCAAGGCTCTAAAATGTAAATGAGCAAACACTCCTAAACAACACATAAATAATTACACGGGCGGTGAACAGTGGGACAGTGGCGAGTTATTGCCCGACCACCTAGTGGGTGAAATGTATGTAAACTTCTGTGTCTAATAGGGATGCCACTATTGACTCATACACAAGCTCAAAGAAGTGCAACAGAGTATCACGCGTGATAAAATTTGGAACGAGGAAATCAAGGCAAGGTTTCCGACATGACTCGCAGAATCAGCAAGTTGAAATAGTAAATAGGCAGGCAATACAGCTCACAAAACAGAACGAATGGATAATTATTCCCTAGCGAACACGAACAGAAGATGCAATGTATAGTGTAGGAAAGCCCCCATCCCCACTCGATGTCAACATTGTAACGGTCTTCGGGGAGGCCTAGGTGATGTAGTGGAAACTTAAAAGGATGATGGCCGACCTTCAGTAATAGATTCATTAGGAAATATAATCGTAATTTAAAATATTTACGCATGGGAGACAGTAAGTGTCATCCCTAACGCCTAGCTATCCCAGATAAATAGCGACACCTAGTAGTATAAATATGCAAACTTCTGTAGCTAACCTATCTAGGTTAATTAGGGTACGAGATAAGGCGGCGGTCAGAATGGGAGTTCTTGCAACATCTGGACTCTGAGACTTAGGCTTTTACTCGACGGCGAAGCAAAAAGAAGGGTTATGAAATTTTCTGTCGAACGACCGTTACATGGAATTTTAATTGAATAGTTCATACACTGTCTAGTTAAAAAAAACGGAAGGTGGGAAGGTGAGCATTATAAAGCATTATGTTTGTTTCAGTCACTGCCATAAACCAGGCAGGTAAGCTATATATTTTTACGATTACGCCATTAAAGATTTTATACAACATCAAACATGATATAATAAAGCAAAGTAATAATGAACTCAAGGTCAATGATAGCACCTTTATTATGTTTATATTTTATCTGGCGGTTGCATTATTATTATTTTATTACTAGGCTAGGTCTCTGCTAGAATGACTGATTGTCCCCAGAAAGTTTTTATTATTTAATTTGCCCACCTCATGCTAAGCGGTAGCCCCTGTCTACAACGGCAACGCACTTACTGGTTGCACTGTGCCGCTGGTGAATAACCTATGCGCCTGAAATTTCACCGGCACCCATACTCTTTAAACCAGAATACAGTACAAAAAGAAAATATTTTCTTTGTAACCTATGATTTAGTTCCCTTTCAAAACAATTCACCCAAACTCTGATAGTTATAATCAAATACGCGAATAATTCCATTGTTTTCCCTCATTGGGACATTGCGTGCGAGCTATCGTGACGGAAAATTACAAGGAGTCAGCTAAGATACGGGCCAAACCGACGCGACTAAAGCGACAGCGAAATACGAACGCGAATGCGATCAAAAAGATCCAAAACATTTTAATAAGTTGGAGAGGGAAGATTGCAGGAGAAATAACACAACTATCCATCGTGAATTGCCTCGGACTTTTGATGGCTCAGTCTGCCTCGCGAGGGTCGCCTCAGTGTCTCCGGGCTGATCGCGAAACTAGCTCCACTTATCGGAGGATTCTGCGCGAGCCTGTGTGCCCGGTGGAGACGTGGCTTTTGACGTTGCCCTTATTTTTAAAAGGTGTGAACTAAAAGCTTGTTTTTACAGAAACAGTGTCTCGATGCAGTGCTACGTATGGAATGGTTTGTTTGCATTGCCCGATGTACATGTAGCAAGTAGCAAAGCCAAGACAGTGGTCAACAGGCATTTCATTGGCCTGCGGACTCGTTTACCGTTTCATTCGAGGTCCGCCAACCAATAAAATGCCTGCTGACCACTCTCCCAGCTTCGCTACTTAATGTAAATCGGGCGTTAAAGACGCGCGTCGTAGTCGTTCCCGCTTCGCTTGGTCGCGTCGGTTTGGCGTAGCTTTATTCTGACAGGCGCAATTTTGAATCATGAAGTTTTTGCGAATGAATGTTCAGAATTATAATTTGCATTAACGTACCTTATTTCAAAACATTTCACTTTTTTTTATCGTTAATTGAAAAACAAGGCTACGTACATTTAAAGCGATGCCCTACCAAAGAAGAGAAGAGAAAGACAAAATTGACACGACGCCAGTTCAACCATCACCAACCAACAAACCAACACCGCTTTGTTTTAATCTAAAGTAACCTCAAGCAACCGAAAGAAAATCATTGTTCTCGACGAGGTTAAATTAAATATAAAGGGCAGCATACCTACCTAAATACACAACAAAAAAGTTAATTAATAAAAAAACCGCTACATTCAACCCAAAAATAAATATTTGAACATTACGGAAGCCACGTGTGGCCCCATCCCATATTTCCTACGAACAATGGCAGGTATAAAAAAGAACTTAGGTAACCAAAATTTCCTCTAATCCGTACCGAGAAGGGCCCAGCGTAAAGTATGGCCCTGGAATGTGCGTGAAGGTCGGGGGACGTAGAGTTGAGAAACTCGCGACTGAAACAATCCATATCACAATACAGATCACTTGCTCTCAAAACGTTTATACGGAGATTATGATTATTAAATTAAATTTTAAATTTTATTATATTGTGAAGTACAAGTTATTATTAAGCTTAAAATCTGTTATCTAATCCACTCAATGTCCGGCGGAGGGCATGAGTATGCCATCTCACAGGATTTTTCCTAGTTTAGATACCTATGTTGTCACACCCAGGAATATTGATTCTTAAAACACTAAATCTGATGTACACTATAATGCATTTGTGACGTTTGTTACTGAATAAATTACTATTACTATTACTATGATTGCAGTGAAAATCATCATCATCATCACCCGCCTGTAAAAGTTCACTGCCAGACGATCTCCCAGGAATAGAATGGGGAGATTCGCAATAATCACCATGATTAGCAGGCGGGTTGGCGACCGCAGTATCGATAATAAGGACTCAGATGGATATTGCTACCTATACCCTGGTGTAATCACTTAGTCGGTATTTATGACATCCACAGGAGGAGATGGAGGGGTCTAAGACCATGATCCTAGTGAAAAATAAATATGAATGATTAAATGAAAACATTGCAGAAGAAGTTAATAATAAGTAATAAGTTAGTAGTAAGAAAGATCATCAATAAAAAACCGAGCCACGTCTGTTGCCTGATTCTTCTGGTCGCGTTGGAACAGGAATAAATTTTGTTTATAAGACCATTCAAAATAATCCTTGTCATTTCAACGAATAATAGTTTTTACTTTGAATTCAAAACTAATTAAGATAAATTAAATAAGATGACCTTTTAACTTTTTAACAACCTTTTAATAATATTATCTCTAAAGATTTTGTCTATAATTATTTGCAGCTTTGAACTTGCGATTTAAAATCGCCGCCTGGTTATGCTTTCAAATAGAGCTGAAATGAGTTAAAAGAGTGATCCATATCAGTGATGTGAAACAGAACTGCTGTTCTTCCAAGCAATACTCACAAGTCTACAGAGAAGGGAAGTTCGATTCGACCCGAAAATTGACCGACATAAATGACCGGACGACCCAAGGCGGTAATAACGGTCACACGATATCTGTGAGTTAATAAAAATCCCGTGCGGAGTGATTGAAACACCCTGTTACATTGACCCGTTTTATCGATGCACGCTCGATTTGTAGGTCTTTGGGTTCCTTTTTGCTGGTTCGTGAAGAATGCCAAAAATAAAATACAAAAATATATTTTAAAAAACTTGTCTTCTTCATCGTGTCGCGGGTTGCCACAGCCCAGCAATAAAACACTTGTAATAACCATTCTTAAAACACAAGAGGCATTTAGTTATAGTAACAAGTCCATGAAAGCTGAAGGGGACAAAAATAAAAAGCATTGATATTACCATTCAGCGTAGCAATGCAGCCGGCACCTTAAGGACGCTTCAGTCTGGTGGAGATTTGGATCAGTAGACCGATCTTTAAATAGTTTGCAACGGTCTTTTGATAACTCAACTGTTTCATTTGAACTTTTTAATATACTTGTAACAGATCTGCAACAAAATATTTTTAATTGCATATTATCTGTATCTCATATTTAATACATACATATCTATTTTTGTCTTACTAAATTACTTATCGCGCGTATTACATTGTGGCTTTGTATGTTATATGAAATATTCTTTATTACTTTGGAGCATCCAAATGGCTTGGTGATACATACATACATAAACCAGACACACGCCTTTTCCCCATAAGGGTAGGCAGAACCTCAAATAGCCTCTTTTCATGGGCCGCACAATTGCATGAATTTAGACGTGACCAGTGGTGAGCTCACCGCCGTCGTTGCTTTTCCATGACCACCTCGGCTAACGCTTTCTTCCAGAGAACACACTCCTCAATAAACCAGCGGCAACCTCAATAAATCTTATACCATTTAGTAAATTAAATAAATGAGGTCTCAAGAGACTCGTCTCGATCCTGAGAGTAACATAGGGTACACGAAATGTTTATTGACAAGCTTTATTAAAACAATATTGGCAAGAACGCCACAGTTACTGTTAAAACTATTAGAACTCATACAATTATTCAAACTGTTTAACAAAACTTCAGTAATCACAAACTTTAAAACAAGGTCAATGAGTTTTTTAACAGGAATAAAATATAATTGTCCGCGATAAAACCAGAAAGGGTGCCAAACGTTCGAAATCTGGCAAAACAGTTGCATATTCGAGCCTACCATTAACACACTTATCTTTAAAAACAAAACCTGTTAAACTCCTCATGCATCTCGTGCTCAAAGACAAACACCCTCGCGAAACTCTTAAACGGTCTAGATAAGACGCCGCTTTCAAACCGACTTCCATTAACTTTGGCAAGCAAAGGCACGACTAAACTATGCAAGTATCGTGTGTACATCTCTTTTCAGCCTTCGCTGCCCACCGTTCACACTAGTTAACATTCAGCCTACCACGCCGCAAAGAAATGAAAAGTATAACCTCAAAGGTGAGCCAACACTCCAGTACAGATGCCATCTTTAGAGGGTGCGCGAATTCGATCTCTTTGACGTTCGCCTTTTGAACCGAAACCTTTTCATTGGCCTTAATAAAAATTAAACATCTATCAAAGCGGTCAAAGAATAAATAAGGTAAGTAGGTAAAATTACGATATGCCGTATTTACATTACAAAGGGCGTTTTGCGCGGGTCATTCTGAAACCCTATCTTCGTCCATTAGTTAGTGGTAGGTTAATAAGGTTCTTTGTTGGTGGTGCTCCACGCTTTTACAGTTTTGCCGGTGAATGCGGCTTATCTCCGGGCTTGTTTGCTTACACTCACGGCAAAGAGCGTGTTCCAGGCATTTCCAGACCAATTTTTGTAGCGTTAGTTAGAAATTACGAACGCAAGATAGCTTCGTGATAAATTTATCTCCTGGTTGCAGGAACTACACTGTGAGCTTTATGGAACAATATAGCCGTGAAGCGTAGCACCTTTTAGTGCATAAAACTTTATGGTTATTAAATATTTTATGAGCATCTTAATTACCCGCGGTGTGCGAGACGTAAGCTTCGTTAAATATAAACGATTTTTACAACATTATGCGTTATCAAAAGCTGTAAGATACAATGAATGGTTCCGTCGGTACGGAACCCTAAGAAGTTGCGGTAGGTATCAAAGTTATTAAGAATAAACTTACAAAAAAACTAATCACGTACTTGAAGACACCAAAAATAAAAAAAGCGAAAGCAATCGGTTTCCCAGACATACAAGCACCTCATCGAGTAAAATTTCGTCTTATTCGCCGTAGAGCCCCTCAATAGTCGATTTAGGGGCAAAATGGAAAATTAATGGCACGGAAGTGAAATTCTTAGGGTAAACTGGAGACAATAGACTTAGACGCTCGTTTTTGAGCTTAACTGAAGACATTTGGAGCCATTACTAGCGGTGAAAACGGGAAAGGATCAAATTATAAAAAAATGCCTACGAAGAGGCGACCAGGAGACTCATGTAGGTTTATATTTTATAAATACTTACCTTAGAATACCACGTGATTAACAATAGATGGCGTTACTATCCAGTTGCCACTTGATTGCAACAATAACAGAAATACAGAGAAAAAAAACCGTGACAATTCTGTTTTTTTTTCTTCTTCTAATGAATCAATCAATTATGTAGAAGTATGTTAGCACAGAGATGGGCTGTCCAATTCTTATTGGTGATGACGTAGGCTGGTGTTACCCACGTGACCATCGTTTCTCGTAACAGCATACTTGGCGAAGTATATTATTATAGCATGGGAGTACCTAAGCTTCGGATTCAAACCGCCTATTGTGTAGTATGTAAAGTGACTCGCTCGGATATTAAATTTATAAATCAAGTAATTTTGTATAATTTTGGAGCAGTCGTAAAAAATGAATAGAGGTGATTAGAGATGGATCAGTCAGGTAAATTAAATTTCAAAGTCTCATATTCTGAACAGAGGCCGTAGACAAAGTAACATTCTAATAGCGATGACGATAGTAGAAAACCCAACACCGACCATTAACGTAAGCTACCGAAATGTCACGTGGTCAATTGTATTGAATTACGACTGTAGAAATGGAATCGCTTCGAAGCGAATGCCGTTTGGCTAGGCCGGCTGAAAATATAGCGCTCAAAAATTTATAATACTGTAGCTCTATATCATCATCATCATCATCATCATCATCTCAGCCCGGAATCACCCACTGCTGGGTATAGGCCTCCTTTTTCTTTTGCCAGCCTCCTCTGTCCTGTGCGTCTCTCAACCATGTGTTGCCCGCGACGGATACAATGTCGTCGACCCATCTCGCTTTCGGACGACCTGGATTTCTTCGGCCTGACTTCGGCCACCACTCCGTTGAGGCTTTACTTTACTACTTTACTTTGGAGTAGCTCTATATATCGCTAACTAATACAAAAAATAACGACCGTCTATATCCGTTTCTGAAATTTGTCGAACACAAGGTAATAAACACCACGATGGTCAAAAACACCTTCGAATATATATAATGTAAATCCCGAGACAAATCTGGCGCCACGTGGCTGCGAAGACATAATCTAAATGCTAATATATCTCCGTCACGATACGGCGGGATTTGACGCCACGTTTTACCTTGTATCGGCCGAGCCGAGCTTAGTTTGAATATAGAAAAATATGCGAGTAGAATTTCACAAGTTGCTTTACAGGAAACATTGTCGGTCTCAAGTCTCAACTTAGCTTTAAAAAACAGATCGTAAACTCTCACCTTTGGGTTTCGTTTACGATTTGTCGTCACACGCTTCGCTGGAAGCCAGAGAATAAACCATTGAATTCGCATTACAATTCAATTGGTTCATTTACCGTTATTCTTTTTTGTATAATTGTATTTTTAACCCCAGACGAAAAACTAACGGGTGTTATAAGTTAGACGTGTCTGTGTGTGTGTGTGTGTCGGTCCCATCGTAGCTCCCGAATGAATGAACCGATTTCGTTTTTTTGTTTTGTTTGAAAGGTGTATTTGTCGGGAGTGTTCTTAGCTTTGTTTGATCAAAATCGGTTCAGCCGTTCAGCGTTGAGGTATTTTTTTAATTTTTACAAAATTAATTACTTGTTCTTGCCACTTCCTGCTGCACGTTGTTCCTGTAACTCGCCAAATGTGACCGTTGGCAGTAACCAGAGTGGTGAAAGGGTACAGTGTGGCATGCCACGTAAGGACACTCAGATCATGCAAGTACAACAACACGTCTTAAAAAAATCGTTTTTCTACATGCCTTTTTGTTCACCGTATTTAGCCGGCTAAAATGCGAGAGGTTGCAGGTTTAAATCCCGCAGCGGGACAAATGTTTGTTCGGGGTCTGCGTGTTGTGGCACAGCATGGTACCCGTAGTTCCTGATATCCACGACACAGGGAATCCTAGTGTTAATCAGGACTATGTATGTGACTGTTGGGTGTATATATAATTATTATTACTATGCAAACATAATTACCTACACACACATTTCAGTACTAACGGAGGACGTTCTCAGATCTCATTCAGGGTCGTGAGATCCTACTAGGGGTTAGTCAGAGGCAACTCCAAATTATTTATTTGGTACATATTTCCTGAGTGACAGTGGCAAACTAGTCCAAACAAGACCAGCAGTCAGGTTCCAGAGCGTGCTATCTCTCCCTCTACAAAACATTGTTAGCAAAATACAATGTAGCTTTATTTTTTAACCCACCTCTGTGATAAATCTTGTACATTTATCATCAACATTGAATTCTAATAGCACAATATATCGTACTCGCGCGCCAGTATCTGCGCTCATGAATATGCACGAGCGATAACTACTCTTGAAGATAGCAGTTATTGTTTTGAATACAACTCCCTTATCGATTTTCCGCTTCGTGCTTTCGGAGGGAAAACAATTAGTTTTCCTTTGGTAGTGCGGCCTGATTTTATTAAGTTGGGATACGTTATTTTGAAGTTTTGGATTTAATTATTTCTAAATAAAAATGTTGTTGGAATATACTTTTTTAAAAACAAGCTTTTATAAAATAAGTGGTCGGAGCAGTGAGCTGATCAAAATGAGCCTAAACAATAATAAGGCTACTATTTATCATCGAAAAGTTCCATTGTCCACCATTCATCTCCATCATCAGATCAGCTCGCTGTCACCTTAAGACGCTATGTTAACATTTTGGAGTCGTTTCGTTACATGCTCACTCACTATCAGTAAAGGTTACAAACTTGATGTTAATACAGTAATTACTTGAGGATGGAATCTAAATAAATTATAGACTAGAAACACAATTCGTGAAACTTTTGTCGTTAGCTTTATTTTTAAAATTTGCCCTTCTTTAGCCCGTTTTAGGTCCTTCCTTCGACTAGAGAAAATATTAAGCATATTTTTTTATACTATTCTGTAGGTAATTACATTACTTAGATTAGTTATAGATCATTTATTTTTATATTTGCTACCTTAGAAGCAAAACGAAGTTTTATCATTTGTCGCTTACGTCAGTTACTTCTGAGCGGCAAAAATCTATACCTCACCTCTTCCCGGGTTCAAGTGAGCAATTGCGCTGTCACTGTCTTACAGCTATTGTTTTCTTAGACTCCGCCCATTCGGTATTTTGACATATCGCCTTAATATTGTATTGTCATCAGAACTTGACAGGTTTATGCAACTTACTAAAATGTAGATTGACAATTTAGTTGACATTGACAAGCTTGAGTAGTAATTGCCATTTTATTGACTTCTAACTAACTCACTGGATAAAGAGACACCACTTGAAAGTGATAAGATGAATGAAGCACGTAATCACACCTACAATGCTGTAATTTAATCGAATATAATAATAAATAAATAATGCTGGACAGTTCACACAACATTATCTAGCTCCAAGCTAAGCAGAGCTTGTGTCATGGGTACTAAGATAACTGATATACCTAATACAATATATTACATACATAGATATTTTTTATTATACATAGAAAACACCTAGAACACCCTGAACAAATATCTGCAGATCGCACAAATATTTGTTCCGAGGCGGGAATCGAACCCGCAACCTCCTGCGTCGCAGGCGAACCATCGCCAGCCGCACCACAGAGGTCGTCGAATATGTTCAAGATATTGATAGCATGTCTCTATGTAGCTGTCAAATGAACTGTTCAAACCTAACCTATACCTAATTGATTTTCCAAAATTAGTTTTTACTCCCATCATCTAAAGATAAGGCCCAATTTGTAATACATTTAATTTGCTCTTTCGATAAGCTCTTTCGATTGGAAAATCAATTAGGTATAGGTTAGGTTTGAACAGTTCATTTGAATGCTACATAGAGACATGATATCAATATCTTGAACATATTCGACGAACTCTGTTATCATACAATACGGCTTCGTTCTCCCAGTCTATAAATGTAACAGCAGTCTGCCATTCTCCTTTGAACTGCCATTCAATAATCATGGTATAATTTTATTTTATTACAAAACTCAATAAAAACTTAGCCAATTTGCAGGTATTTAGGTGTGTGTGCAAATTTATAGGTCATATATTATGTAACAGGATGCACAGAACGCGTACTTAAGAGTACAAAACTGGATAAAGTTCGAATGCGATCATTAATATTATTTAGAGTTCCGTTGACGCTCGAAACGTGCAGAATTGAATTTACATCGAAATTGAATATTTTCTTCGATATTGATTCTGTGAAGTGACTCCGTTCGAATGTCTCAAGTTTCATATATTTGGAATTTGCCCATACGTCTTTACTTACGGATATTAAAAAGGGATGTTGTCGTGAAACATTTCTGAACGGATTCCGCGTTTTGTATAATCCTTTTTGTATTATGCATTGTGGTATGCATTGTTTTTTTTTAACACTACTGAATGACGGTACAAGCAGATGGCCCACCTGATGTTAAGCGGTAACCTCTGCCTGTCGTCTGCCTATGAACAGTGCATTACCTCATAGGTCACGTTCACCTAGAACGCGCCCTATGTGGCACTGCACTGCGCCCGCCACCCTGAGACATAAAGATGAAAAGTCTCATGTGCCTGTAATTTCACCGGCACCCTTCAAACCGGAACACAGCAATGCGAGCACTACTGCTTTGCGTCAGAAATAGGTATGGTGGTAGTACTTCCCCGGACGAACTCTTTCACAAAAAAGCTCTACTACTACTGCCTTTCTATCAAGTTGATAGATTTTGAATAGGAGTGGAAAACGATACTAAAATATATCTTATTATTATTAGGTACAGATAAAAGTTATCATAAAAACTATTATAAATCTATATATAGCTATAAAACCTATTATAACTATTGAAGTTATAAATCTGATCGTGTCATAGTTTATTCTATCTAATTCCATCTAATTGATTGGCGGACACAAATCTAAACACAACGCGATGCAATATAAAGAGTAAGGTCTTTGTACACAACAATAACCGATAACCAATAAAAAACAAAAGGAGTCCCGCAAACCACAAAGGTTCTTCGTAAAAATCCCATCTCCAGCCGGCCCGTCGGCGCTCGGTTAGATATTAATCCCGGCCCAATAATCGCTTCTGATAAGAGATTTTCTTTCGATCCTCGGTAATAGGAAGTTTCTGCATCGCTGAACAACGTTATTTAAGTTTAATAACGTTTCACATCGGTTCGGCTACTGCGGGCTAACGGGCAGCAACGTGACCACAATGCAGTGGGGGGGGGTGTTTAGTAACCGCGACTCGGTGATATTTGAAATATTGTTAAAACGTTTTTGCAACAAAGTAATTTGCTGAATCCTATTTTACTGCCCGAATGCGGCAAAACTTAAGTGAAGGGCTATATTTTTAGCAGTCTATGTATGCATGTGTGTGTGTATGTTTGTATTTACGTATGTTTCACCGCAGCACCTAAACTAGGTATCTGATTTTGATGAATGAGGTGTCAATCGATTTGATAATATTATGGTCCTGGTTTTATGCTACATTTAATACGAACAAAATCAATATGACGGATTTTACAGTCAAAAAAGTGAGGGTCTCTTTTTTACTCGCCTACGAAAAAAAGAGGATTACTTTTTTACACAATAAAAATCATATTAAGTTTGGTATCAATATAAAGGTCTTGATAAGCACATTCTAAATATAATTACATATGCAAATATTTTTTATTTCATAACAAATGGTCACACAAGCGTTTTCATACTTTTCAGTAATGATTTTCGCAAATAAGGGTTTTAGTTTTTTAACTTTTATCTTGTTTGCTATCGTATCGAGTGGGATGTCAGTTGAAAAAACAGGAAATTCGGAGTTCATTAATTCTAGGTATACTAAAAAAAAAATGTACTTATATATAAGTACCAAATGTTGTGGTGGATCGTAGTAGTCGGGTAATAGTTTTTATAGCTTTTTAATTTCTATTGAATGAAAAATATTAAAATGACCACGGATCTTGAATTATACATTTCTTGATTGAGTTAAAGTTTTATAAAATGAACAGGTAAACGAAAAGCAACAATAAAATTAAATGACTATAATCGACCACAATAGTATTTGATTTAACCGTTTTACGAGCTCTAGCCCAATAACATCCAACAAGACAAATTCAAGAAAACTTTCGAAAGGGCGACTTAGGAAAGTTAGATATAGCGGCACGAAAGACGGATGGGTCACAAAACGAACTCTGATATCTCCCGACCAAATTGAATTTGCGCCTGAGCCCGATAAGTCTTTGTATTGCTGAATTTTATCATCTCCCATCCGCGTGTTGACATAAAAACTCAAATAAAGGTACGAAAGCGCCTTCCTATTTTCTCATTGTGCCCTCGATATGTCAGCGCGGCTATCGATTGTCTGGTGACTCCGCACACGGCTGTTTTACATGATCACAATATGACAGGTTCGTTCCGAATCCCCTTGAGCATATTAAAATGCAAATCAAACCAGTTTTTTTCCATCACATATCGACACGACATTCGCAATCGGATAATCCCGTCTACAATTTATGGATGTCCTAAAGAATCGTACGAAATCTGTTCTAATTATTCCATTATGTGGATGTAGATAAACATTTGTTTTACGGCGGCGATAAAGTTCGTAATCGAATATTAATGTTAAAAAACGGGTTGCAGAAGAAAAACGTGTAATTTGTTTGTTTGTATCATTTGGTTCATTAATTGCGTTCATAAGTTTGATGGTTGGTTTTATAGCCGACGCAGCCGCCCCATGCAAATGAGCGCGCCGCGTGCCTCTAACGTCCACATTATAACAATTTAAGAATTCTAACAACAATAAGTGTATCTAATAACTCTTAATTGTAGCCCGCCGCGTGCTGTGCATACCTACTTCATCTTCAGCATATGATATTCTATGTTTTACGACACACGCAGCTAAGACCTTTCATAAACCAGCACGTGTGTGTTTTGTAAAACCGGCTTTAAAAGCTTAGAGTGCGCCACTACGCATATTAAGTAGCCACATTTTGCGCATCTGTCTTTCGGGAGTGTAGAAAACAACAGTTTATTATGGAGTCGTTTTATTTTAATGTTTCAGACCGTTTTTACGTCTCATTTTCATGAAGCGAAGTGTAATTATGCTGGAAGGCAGACCCGGGAGTCGGATGAGATTTTTGGTCTGTGTTTTATGTAAATGTAAGCATACCTCTCCCCTTTATGCTAATGAGCGAATATGAACCGTATTTGTAATAAAACCACTATTTAACCTCCCTTCCTTCTGTTGCCAAACGTGACCTGAAACTCAACTAATGAAAACTGGGGATTCCAGATAAATTTTCAACAGACTTATATCCAAAATCCCAAATTGAGGTATATAGTAGAAAATTTTCTCTTATCTAAATTAAGTTGTAATAGGTCTTAGAGAAATGGAAAAAAAAAAAATCTAAGCTCGAACAATGCCGAATGATATTTTAATAAAACCTCAAAAGTAACCCAAGTTTTAATTTTCTTAATGACAGCCTACTTGTTTCATGAATCTGTAATACAAGCTACATCAAGGGCGCGTAATTTTTAATACACCTTCATTACAGGATACCTACTATGAAGTCGAAATCGATTTCACTTTAATTTGTCGCTTGATACTGAAGAGACTTCGTACCAACAGCCCAAATCGAACATTTTTAATTGTACACATTGTGTAAGTACTTTCTCATATGTATAAACCCACGAGTTACCACAGCAATAAAAAAGTCCGAATGAGAAATAAAACTGGTAATAATCACGCTACAATTGTCGTTGCTTCCATAAAAAATTCAATTCTACCTTAAGTAATTACGGTCTAACCTCTACACGATTGTTATATGCTTTTCAATGTCGTTTGTCGTTACTTCGTCGTATCGTTTTACATTTTTTATCTTTAAATCTAGATGTTGGACTTTCATTTGTACGTATCGATCGCGACACTCATCACGCTTCAAATGAACATGTTTCAAGTGTTCGATAAGCCTAATAATATGTTCGTTTTACGTGTCTATGGAAACTTTGGTTGATTATCGATGCTTCGTGCCTGCAAGGTTCGGTATAAATGAAAGTCCAAAAGTCAATAAAAAGAGTAAAAGACTTACCAGTAGCGTCGACTTGACAGTTCAGGGTGAGGAGGCAGACAAACAGCAAAACGACGACAGTGCGGTTGTGCGCGATGCGCCGCTCTCTCATCTTACCGGCGCCGTGCCGCGCCTGCGCCAAAATACACGTGACAACGCACCGCTCGCACGCGCAACATCGGCGACGACAAGATGGCGGACCACCTCAAAATGGCAGACCTTCACAAAATGGCCGGCAGTTACGACGGCACCTTACTTACGATACAGCTTAACTAAACACATCACAACCGCGTTTTGCCACTTATTTTAGTTTACATTAAGATTTTAATTAATTAATTGATACGACTTTGTATATCACAAAAATACGACAACCGCTTCGATGAAAAATTTTCAAAATATTTTTGAGTTAAGTAAACACGTAGACAACGATTAGGAATTAAATTTAAATAACTATATTTACAACAATTTTTGTCTATTCTAATCTAGATATTCGTTTGATTTTATTAGTTTAGGCTTCGTTTGATTCACTGCGCGTTAGCATTTTCGGAAGCACAGTTTAGGCGTGGCGAAGTGAGTTCAACCATATTCCATTGTTATACGGCACAGTTTGATAATTCTCATCAACTGTAAAATTTTCGAGCACTGCACTGGCACGTTCGCCCGATTTCACGAGATACACTCGAGATTTTCGAAATCAAACACATTTTTTATAGTTTGGTGTAGGAATCATATGTTGCTCCGCTGCTCTCGGACCTAGAAATATATCAACAACATGTTGTAGACTAGCATAATATTTTTTAAATCATGCTATTCAACAACAAACAGGCTTCTTTCAAAACACACTTTAAACGGAAATGGAATGCGCATAACTATTTTCTTCTCAATTAACTCAAATTTAAAATAATACGCCGACAAAAGCTTTCAAAAATATTAATTCTCGTATGCCACTATTATTTGAATAAGCAAAGATGTTTGTTCGTCTGGCTGTATGAACAGAACCTCTGCATAAAACCGGTAGGTCGTTTGACCAATATTGATGAAAACGATCTAGCTTGTTCCCACAGCTGGGAAAAATCCCACAGCAGAGAAAAATCGTGGCTAAGTTGTTTATTCTCCAGCAAAGCTCGGTCGTCCGATATTTTAATTTATCGTAGTACTTAAGAGTCGAGTAATGTGACACAAACCGCTAGCTACAATTAAATACACGAAGGTCAAACCTTATTCGCGTCTGTTTATAATACCTACTCTGGTTCTCTTTTATATTTCGTAGAAACCACAAAAAAATAAAGTGTAATTTGTTAAACTTGAGCTTAAGAAGTTATTAGTACTCGCATGTATTCACGGTAAATATGCGCACCATCCTTTATTTTATAAGCATGACGTCATTATCATAAAAGCCTATTCAATAAAGGGTAGAATAATTCTGATTTACATCACAAACCCTAATATTCAAAAGTGAAATATCACCAACCACTTAACAGAAATGATTACTCATTGAATATTAAACATCAAAATCTATATTCAAACTCCCGTAACATGGAAGTCTCTCGAATTCCAATAACGGTAGATGGAGATGAATATACACGAAGCTCCAAGAGTGAGAGAGATGGAGTGAGAGAGTTTGCACAACTTATAACTTCAATAAGGCTGGACCAGGTGTGACCGTTGATGTTACGAATAATGCTATTTGCATAGTTCTAGTGTAAGGTATATGTTTCAGTAGGGTTAATATCTCATGTTCAGTTCCTATATTATCTCAGACTTGTCGCGAGATACAGGGAAAGAGAACGAAAGTCATCTACTTAGTTGACACGAAGATTCGAAATGATCCTTGTGATTTCAATGAATAAAAAGTACTTTGAATTTACTCATACATTTTGTATATATGGCTATGTATATATAAATATTGTACGAGTATCTATGTTTGTATTGTCAGTATCGTTTTTTAATGACGTCAATATCAGAATGAAGTTCTGTTATAGTAACTGTGTAAACAGCAACGTTTCCTGAAAGTAGTAAAAAAACGTAATTATACTTACCTATCTCAGGAAACATTTCCTTACACACAGTTTTTATAACAGAAATTCACTCTGGCATTAAGTTATTCAGTATTGTGTTGACTTGCATCTTAACACATTGTATTGCGATAAGAGGTTTCATTGGGATCGTTCGCAGCACCATTGACAGTACAATGATCGGCACGATATGGTATATATAATGACCCATCTCCAAATCATGCCTTGGTCATCAGCCAATGCAGCGTACATGAACTGACCTGAACTGGTAGCAAAATGGGACGCAGTGTCAATGGTCATAAATTTTGGGCCACACCGTCAATATCCTAATTTTCACTACATATTCATACGGGTTATCTTTATTACTTTCCAAGCAAAGATTTCTTTACGACTATAGTATATAATATTTATAGACAGCTTATATTTACATAGCTATTATTGTAAGGCCGAAATACTTTAAATTCAGAAGCCTTCCCGGCGTTATTAGACCGTTATAAGTTTTGTTGGGTTTGTAAATACGCTGGAGAGTTACTGAATCATTTGATTACGTACCCAGTTTACTTAGCTCGGGTCCTAGATAAGTTTAGGTACTTAGTTCCTTTTAAGCGTCAGTTAAAAACAAACGAGTTATAAAGTAATGAATTACAGTAATAGGTACCTAATTACAGTAATAGGTACCTAATTACAGTAATTGCCTCTTTTTAACATCGCAGGAATATAATTATACCATTTATGTGATTCGAGATTAGTTACATAAAGACTTTTGTTCATTATTGAGAACGTAGTAATTTGGTACCAGGCTGGTTGTCTTTGTGCATAGACAGAGGGTACCGCTTAACAGCAGGTGGGCCATCTGCTTGAAAAGTCATTCTAAGTTGTATAAAAAAAAAAGGTATAACGATCATCTCCTTCATCTCCTAATTTTCATGCAAATTGAATTCTAATTGAAACGCTATCGGCGCCTATAGCTGATCTATGAGTCAAAGAATTTAGACCAAACTGGCAGGTAGAAACGTGGCAAAATTGGCTAACGCTTCACAGCGAATATGGGGGTTCGAGGCCTGCCTACCCTAAGTAGAGCTTTTTTGTGAGAGTTCGTCCGGGGAAGGACTACCGCCATACCTATTTCTGCCGCAAAGCTATAATGCTCGCATTACTGTGGTCCGGTTTGGAGGGTATGGGGTACTGGTGAAACTACAGGCACATGAGACTTTTCATCTTTAAATTTCAGGGTGAAGGGTGCAGTGCAAATAGGATGGGTCCTAGGTGGACGTGGCCAGTGAGGTAAAGCATTGTTAAAGGACGTTACCGTTAAACATCAGGTGGGCCACTTGCTCATTCCAACATTCATGAAAAACAAACCTGTTCAGGGATACAATTTCCGTTGAATTTGTATGCAGCTTATCCAACAACTGACACGTAAAACTACAGCAGCACTTACCTACTGATTTGCGAAAACGTCGCCCAACTACAAATTCAAAGCTAAATAATCGTAGATCCAAACAAGTGATAGCTAAATTACTAACTCGTACGATCGCAACACCAAGAACCAGTAATAACCATCTGGTATACGACACTTAATCTCTCAATCTTAATTAACTCACTGGCGAACTTTATTAACAAACTTTAGGACAAATTACAACCGTTTTTAGGATTATATAGGTATTTAAGTATTATCTACAGCTATAGTAATAGTAGCTATATCTATCTGGTTGGTGTGTCCGGTCTGAGAATAGACCTCTCCGTATCCTCCCGTGGATGTCGTAACAGACTAAGGGATTACATCAAGAGATGGGCAGCAGAATTCACCAAAGTTCAATGCACATGCAAAATTTCGCGTAAAAAAGTGAATGTAATGTACACAGTAATCTCTACACTTAGATCAAATAGTTTTGAAATGCTCAATCATATTATAAAAGTATTCATTTTACTTCTTTTTTTTTTTTTTTATACTACTTGGATGACGGTACATGCAAGAGGCCCACCTGATGTTAAGCGGTAACCTCTGCCTATGAACAGTGCATTACCTCATAGGTCACGTCCACCTAGGACGCACCCTATGTGGCATTGCACTGCGCCCGCCACCCTGAGACATAAAGATGAAAAGTCTCATGTGCCTGTAATTTACCTGCGTGTGCCTGCGTTTTTTGTGATTACTTTGATCAAATCTCAATAATTGTGGATAATTACGCCTCTACATTTTAGTACGAGCCAATCATTGTATGATAGAGGTTGAAGTGCTCTCACTGGCTATAAAGTTTATCGACTTTTACAACAATATTTGAAACGCGAACTAAGATCTTCTAACACTCGCACAGAAACAGCACTGGAGGGCAATTCTCGTGCTTTAGAGATTAAGTCGAATTAGACATATGTAGAAAAAAGATGGCGAATGTCGAATAAAATCTCAATTTGCTATTCTCGTGATGTCACAAATAGACATAAGTCGAACAAAATCATTCAAATCGAATACAATTTGATGGTTGTTGTGACATTTTCGTGACATTTTTTGTAGACATTCATGCTTCGACATTATCTCTAATTTAGAGATAATCTCTACAATCCGAGAATTGGCCTCCTGGAACTAATCGTGTCGAAACTGTTTTAAATGATATTATCAACTCGAAAACAAAACAGCACATACTTTACACCAAAAAATTGATATTTACCATGATTATTGAGTCGGGAACAAACAAAACTCAATAATCATGGTAAATATCCTGTTTGTAGTGAAAAGTATGTAAATAACCATGATAGTTTCAAAAGTTATAAAACAGAGTATATGTGTAAGTTTAATCGGAGACAAGGAAACTAAAAGGAATCCGTGGCACAGAATAAATATTAGTATATCCTTACTGGATCGGTTAAAAATAAAAACAGGATGCCAGGTTTTTTATTTCGTGTCACAGTATGTACACGGAACTTTACTGAGGGACAGAACAAAAAAGTAGGATCCGCGAGCAAACTTTTTGGGTAGATTGCTTTTTAGTCGCTGTTTTGAAGACAATTCGTAGAAAAACCGAAGTTGCAATATCAGGTTGAAAAGTTTAACTTGGTTTAATAAACTTAAAATGTGGCATGAAATCTATTAACGACCTCTGTGGCGCGGCGGGCGAAGCTTGGCCTGCGACGCAAGAGGTTGCGGGTTCGATTCCCGCCTCGGAACAAATATTTGTGCGATCGCAGATATTTGTTCAGGGTGTTCTGGGTATTTTATATGTATAATAAAAAAATATCTATGTAATATATTGTATTAAGTATATCAGTTATCTAGTACCCATAACACAGGCTCTGCTTAGCTTGGGGCTAGATAATGTTGAGTGAACTGTCCAGTATTATTTATTTATTTTATTTTTTATTAATTAGATAACACTTCACTGGAAAAAAAAATAGGATATTTACTTTGATTTTATCTTTACACATTGATCCTGTTTTAAACGTTCCACCGTCCGAATAACTCATTATCATCATCATCATCAGTAGAACGAAGTTATCTGCTGAAAAAGGGTCTCCCAAAAGAATGCGACGTGGAACGTTCTTGAGCCGCCTTATTCCAGCGAGCTCCAGCGACTGTTATGTCATCGGTTCACCGGGTGCCATCCAACATTGCATCTCCAAGTAGGTACCCATTCTTGAAATAATTATTCAGTTTATTTTGGTTTGTGCAACTTTGCAATCAGATTTAAAATAATAAATGAGTCAAAAGCCAATGATTTGACGGCCAAAATTGAACAAACAAAGGTTGGAAACTCCATTCAAGAATTATCTTTGGACGACATCAAAGATAGCTTTATAAAGTACATTTGGGAAATTATTTCCATTTTGGGAGATGAAACATTCGCATAGGGTTGCCAACCCGACTGTTTTTTTATAGATTCAAATATTAATAGCCGGTCATTTTATAGAAAATTATCCGTTGTTATGAAGCATTACATATGTGATTGCGATAAAAGCATTTTATATTCAACTAGTGAAACGCCCGCGACACTGTCCGCGTGGAGTTTTATCCATACTAACATCAACACGCCGCTGCACTCCCTTATAGGGTGAGAATTTCGGAAATTCCTTTGTTAGAGCACCCCATAGAAAGAATATAGCCTACTTTCAGATCTCTAGGACTTACGGTTTAGGCTGTGCGTTGATGGTCAGTCAGTCAGTCAGTCAGTCACGCAACGATTCTATATACCTATATTGATGATAAATAACTTTTTCACACAATACTTAAATATAATGTATCGCGAATTTTAGGCAGATTGTTAAGAAAGGACCCATCCCTGCGCAGTTAACTTTGACTCCTTTAACCACACTGGTTCTTTCAACCGACGGTCATAGTCAAAGGCTCTTTTAGAGAAAATCAGAGTGGTCAAGAAAAAACCAGTAAGAGCTGAAGAGTCGAAATCCGTTCTTTAGACAACCCTATGCCTTTTCAGTGTAGTTTCCTGTCATTTCGTAATTATTATGTGAATTCGCTTGGAATACTTTGTCAAGTAAATTCATTTCACATGATGTGAGGTTTTTTTCCCGCAAAATTGGTATTGAAAATTGACAAAACTGAAAGCATTTTTTTTTAAATATGAAATGCTTTGTTCTGTTACGTTTTTTACAATTAAATTTAAATATGAACCAGCATTTTTGAATCTGCGGGACACGAATCGTTTCCGCTATAGTTCAACATAACGCGACGAAAACCTTTCTGTTATATTTCCATTATTAGTTTTTCACTTAGTTTATGAGACGATTCATCTAACAAACATTATTTTTACAGATTTGAAGGTACGACACCCCACAAAGTTGGTAACTTTTACAACCACTCCTCCATAACAGTCTACAAGTAATGACATTTTTTTTTATATATTACTGAATGACGGAACAAGCAGATGGCCCACCTGATCTTAAGCGGTAACCTCTGCCTATGAACATTGCATTACCTCATAGGTCACATCCACCTAGGACGCACCCTATGTGGCATTGCACTGCGCCCGCCACCCTGAGACATAAAGATGAAAAGTCTCATGTGCCTGTAATTTCACCGGCACCCTTACCCTTCAAACCGGAACACAGCAATGCGAGCACTACTGCTTTGCGGGAGAAATAGGTATGGTGGTAGTACTTCCCCGGACGAATTCTTTCACAAAAAAGCTCTACTACTACTATTTGGCGAATATCATTACTATGAATAGTTCGAGATTAAAAATGAACGTGTACGTACAATAACATTTTACAGCATTATAAAACTTTAGCGTTTCTCGATAAACGTCGAGCGATGCATTCAGTGGCGCTGAGGTGAAATTGTATCCGGGTGGTATGAAGTACCAGACCCTACCGGCATAAAATATTATTTTAGCAATTAAAAGAGATGGGTACATGAGCTTACATATACGACTACTCACTCTATACTTTTCACTAGAAACCGGATATTTACCATGATTTTTGAGTAAATATCCCGTTTCTAGTGAAAATGTATGTATGTATGTACATTATCATGATAGTTTCAAATTTACTCTATTTTCAATATAACTTATCTTCAAAACACAAGTAATAAGCCAGCTTGTAGAAAGCACAAACCGTGGTGGGTTCACTTTATGAAATAGAGTATGGCGGCCTCCCTGGCCAGTATTTCTGGCCATAGGCTGGCCTTGTGTAATGTGTGGAATGTACCACTTAGTACTGGCAAAAAGTGCGCATGTACCAAGCTCACCCTATGTTCTTGCCTATGACTCCGAACCCTCTCCCAACCTATTCTTGCCCATCGTGGGGTATACTTACTGCTCTAAGTGGGGATATCCTCGATAATAAAGGTCGTGGAGTGAGTATGCATGGATGGATTTAATAAAATAGATAAAACATAATTGTAATTGGCTTCGCCAATTAATTTTTTATCCAATACCCCGTAGATTCCATTTCTGATGAAGTAATTAGATAGATACACCACTTACTGCAAAAGCTCACTTAGTTAGTAGCTTCTTGTTACAGTACTATTATGGGTATAAAAGAACAATAACTATTTACTATTTGATGTTTTGTAATAGACAGAACTATTCCCGGACACTCTCTTGAGCTCACACATAACTTAAAAGAACAGACTCGTTAATTTCCTGACAACAAAACGACCCGGTCAAATAAGAATAAATAAACCAACTCTGAATTTAACTGCAACAAACGAACGTTATGAAAATTCAATATCCGCTGTAGGTCTCGAGAAATGCAACGCAACAATGAATTGTGAATTTATTCTATGAATCGAATGATTTCCAATAAATTTAAGAGTAGCGCAGACGCGATTTTACATTAAATGTAAACTACAAATGTATGAAGTCACCACAGATACGCCCAGGTGAATCAAAACGGCAGCAACTGAAAGTTATCTGGACTTTTTAGAGACTACGTTTTAGAACGAATGTCATATGTCCGAAAATGAATCAGTTTTTAACCGACTTCAAAAAAGAAGGAGGTTCTCAATTAGACTGTATGTTTTTTTACTTCATATCTCCGTCATTTATGAAACGATTTAGAAAATCCTTTATTTATTTGAAAACTATTCAATTGTACTTTTCTCCAAAGGAAGAAATTATTATGGATAAAACTACGGTAAGTTTACTCCGAAATTTTCTCAAGGAAGTGTAACGTTTTTAGCAGTTCGTTCACTCGTTACACTTCCTTGAGAAAATTTCGGAGTAAACTTACCGTAGTTTTATCCATAATAATTTCTTCCTTTGGAGAAAAGTACAATTGAATAGTTTTCAAATAAATAAAGGATTTTCTAAATCGTTTCATAAATGACGGAGATATGAAGTAAAAAAACATACAGTCTAATTGAGAACCTCCTTCTTTTTTGAAGTCGGTTAAAAACTGATTCATTTTCGGACATATGACATTCGTTCTAAAACGTAGTCTCTAAAAAGTCCAGATAACTTTCAGTTGCTGCCGTTTTGATTCACCTGGGCGTATCTGTGGTGACTTCATACATTTGTAGTTTACATTTAATGTAAAATCGCGTCTGCGCTACTCTTAAATTTATTGGAAATCATTCGATTCATAGAATAAATTCACAATTCATTGTTGCGTTGCATTTCTCGAGACCTACAGCGGTATGCATAAATACACACATCAACACGGTCTAGGGATATTTTTAAAAAAGCGAATTACTATCAATGTGTTAATTATTTATGTGACATGCATATATTTAAAAGATACGTTATATTAATATTCTACCATTTTTTAATAATGGTTAAGGTTCGATTAAAATTTCAGGATTTTATGGAAAAAAATGAAGCATAGACGGAAACCGTATATGAATTAACTTTTAATTTATGAGTAAAAACTGAAATAAATAGAAAAATCATTTAATTTGTGTTTATAAACTTGAAGTTAGTAGTCTGAGAAAGCGCCCATGATATTCATAACACATCGGCAACGATTCGGCATGCTCAGAACAAGGTTGTCAATGTCTTGCTACGGAATATTGTCCCATGTCCTTCTGAGGTGCGCAAAAAGTTGATCTTCTGTAGCCAGATTTTCAGGAACTTCCTTCAGAGCTCTTCTTTGTAACATATCCCACGCATGCTCAACCGTTCTCGCCGTGTGTGCCCGGGCATTGTCGTGCATGAGCAGGAAATCTTGCCCCATTTGTGTTCTGTGGGGCAAGATTACGGGCCCCAGCACCTGTTGGACGTATCGTTCTGCCGTCATATTGCCCCGCACCCAAACGAGATCCGTCCGTCCTCCAAGACGAATTCCTGCCCAAACCATAATTGTTCCTCCTTGTTATGGGTGAACTTCCTGAGGGTTCTGAAGACGGCTCCATCGTCCAGAAACTCGCCAAACACGCGTCCTTCGTGAATCTGGATGGAAGCCGAACCTGGATTCATTCGTGAACAGCACATTGGACCATTGCTCACGGCCCCAGTCCACGTGGTTCCGAACCCATCCTACTCGTCGTCCACGATTGCCTCTCCGTAAAGGTGGGACCCGGAGTGGTCTACGAGAGCGTAGATTGCTTTCATGCAGTCGCCATCTAACAGTTTGGCCACTCACAAGCACTTGGTGTTCCACTCGCAGCCTTTGGACCAATTGAGTCGCCGTTGCATTTGGTTGAGCTCGCGCAGTAATTTGCAAAAATCGGTCTTGTCTGGGGGTAGTGATGCGACTTGGCCCCCGGTGGCTCTCCGCTACTTCACCTGTGGCACGATAGCGTGTCCACAATCTTTAAATTACATTTTGGTGGGTCCCTATGGCCTCAGCAACATTACGCTGAACAGACCCAGCTTCCAGCATTCCCACAGCTCATAACATCTCCGCCCTCGTCAAATGTTGGAGTTGCATGGCTACAATACCTCAATTTTAACTTTATCTTTCGTTTAAAAATGAAAAAAAAACTGTAACTAAACGTAATTCGTATTGTTTTCTAAATTTCGCACAAATGAAAATTCCCTCTCCTACACATCAAGACATTTTTATGCCACCGAAACAAAAACATTTTCAAAAATTTGAATTTGGAATTAGTCTGAGATAAATTACAAACAAATCGGTGTATAAAAGATTCCAATGCGGCCAGTACTTTTCGAGTTATTAAATTGAGTATGAAATATCCCTAGACCGGTTGATGAGTGTATTTGTAGTTACGTATGTTTCACCGTAGCGCCTAAACTACTAATCAGATTTTTATGAATTATACATACATACATACATAGACACACGCCGTTTTCCCCGAAAGGGTAGGCAGATTCTCAAATGGGCCTTTTTTCAACTTTCACTGTGGGGTGCACCATCGTGGAAAATAGACGTGACAAGTGGTGAGCTTATCGCCGCCATTGCTTCCCACGACTGACTGCTAACGCTATTGCTATAATATTGTACTAACATAAGTACCTATGTTGTGGTTCACCGCAGTCCGGCTATAGTTATTATGACTTTTTACTTGTTCATGTTTCTTATCGTAATGTGATTGTTAAGGAATTGTTATTTTTCGTTTAGACTAAAAGTTCCAAGTTATATTGAGAGTACAGTACCTTTAATAGGAGTTAACTCAAAGCTACCATTGTTTAAGATTGAAGTAATCTTTCCTACGCATCTGTTAAATCAAGCACCTGAGCCCAGCCTAGTAAAACACGACAGAAATCCAGTGGAACGCTCAACTATTATGCTATCCCATCTGGATGTAAATGCGGCAGCTTGGTCCAATGGGCGCATGTTAATCAGCAAACACAATGATTAATTAAGTCTGGAGCCAAGATCTTTGTCATTTAAATGAACTTGGGTAAACGTAGAAGATATGTTTAGATTTAGGAAAATGATTCCGGCTTTGATGATTTGATGAGTTTGAGCCAATATAAGTGAAAGATAAGATAACACCATGAAGAACGTATCCAGTCAATACTGTTACGCCGACAATTACGTCAACGAATATAGAGCCTCTTAGCGCCATCTGTTGGCGAGTGGACGTTGAATTGCTAGCGTCATCTGTTATCAAGTAGACGCACTAGATTAGAGTGTGATTAGAGCAGGACGAGTGTATACATCTGATCTCTTCGAATGGTTCGAGGGAGTTCTATTGAATGCTCGATAGTACTAGAAATTGCTCACGTATATAAGCGGAGCGCACTCGAAGTAAATTAGCTTTCAGTGCAAATCAATCAAGTGACTTGAGAGTGATAATTAGTGAAAACAGTTGTACTGCGAATAGTGAATTAGTGTAATTTTATTAAAAGCGTTTAACGGGAGTATAGAGTGATTATTTTATCCCAAACCCCCTTACCTCGTAACAATACATTCAAGACAGACTTAGTCAATAATTGTCTCAAACAAATCCACCAATCGCTTATACCTACATGAAATATGTCTCAACATACCCTGAGACAGTCTTAATTCCAGTACTTAAAATTCCGCTCCCAAACATGTCTCCAATATGGGTGCCCTAAGCACAGTCCGTAGTCTTATACTATGCCACATTTGGCTTTTACTCTTTTTCACCAAGCATAGTTCCAGGGACAATGTAGACAGCTTACCTGTACCTACCCTAGGCGGATTACCGGCCTTTTACCTCTTTTAGTCCTAAGTCTCCGAAGCCTCTTTAACCAATTAAACCGTCAACCTCTCAGTAAAGTTGCACGTAAACAAGCCTAGTTAAATTGGTTCACAGTGAAACGTTGATTAGCTGTAATGACGTTAACCGCAGTATACGTAGATAAGTAGATTCATAAAATACTTAGCACAAGTTGTAATGAGAAAATCCAGTTTCGATTACCTCCTCGTTTTTTGAAGTCTGTTAATAACAATAATTATCACTAATATTTAGAGCATATATACATGCCTATTTTATGTCGAGTTTACCCATATAATTAACCCGTAATTAAGAATGCAGTTGTCATAGCCGTTAAACGCTGCAATTTCAATTCTTTATTCAAATCCAAAAAATATTTATTTGAGAGATTCAAAATAAACAATACCACTTATAATCATTATCGTGTATCGAACGTTTAGCCAAAGGTCATTGCCGCTTGGCTACAAGTTCCAAAACATTAGTTTTAATGTTGGTGGCTGGCTTATAGCAAACGCTCAAATATTGCCATTTAGTAAGTTCCCAGCATAATGTCTTTCCAACATCGTGTTGTTATGACGTGGTTGGGTATCCGTAATACGAAATGTTGCGAAGAAACATTGAGATTTTAGTAAAAGCCATATTACAACGAGTCCTTCAAAAAAATACTGTCTTAGCGAGTTAAAGCTCTCTGTTGTAAGCAATCACAGATTTATTAATAATATCTAAAGGACTATTCTATATGGAGTGAGAAGCGTTACCTTGCCGTAACACAGTTTTTTAACTAGCACGGAAGGCAAAGTTCTCTTATTTCATACTTACGAAATTCTTTGAAATTCATTCAAACGTGAATTATGACTTGTTGTACCTATTCTAAGTGAAATAAACTTATCTATATCTTTACTTAATTTTGAATAGGGTATCTTAGTGTAGGGCTGTTGCAAAGTTTATTTTTATGTACAGGGTTATCGATAATTCCGTCAATTATAGTTTCACATAACTTGAATTAAAGTGATTTAAAAACATTATTTAGGCTTAGGCAGTCACCGACTCGATGTAAAGCTAATCTTCAAATAAATCAGAAACCAAATTACCCCCCAACTCCGAATTTAGTTCAATAACAAATCACCGAACTCTGAATACGTGGCCCATTCTTCACATACGATATTTCTACAAAGTTTATTAAACATAAGGCAGACTCCGAGTCGTGCGGCCCAACTTTGACAATTAATGGGAACTACCGCGAGTTTTGACTGAATTTGTCGTTTGGTCTTACTTCGGTATGCGATATGGAGTTATCAGGATCTTATGCAGATAAGTAGTATCGGATGCACATGCAAGCTGCTAGCTCGCTTGAAGTGCTTGAGAAAACAGCTGTGTTCATTCGCATCAAATAGTTCTCAGTATTTACCTATTCACTCTTGCATTAAGCAATCTTGGTAAGCTTAGATCTGCTGATGGTCTTAAACGGAGACATTACAACTAATAGTGTCTCACGTATATTTCACAGCAAACCTATATAGTGCAGATGATAGATAATACTGATGATCCAGAATCTCTTTTTTTAACTATTTGTTTTAAATGACCGGGCTGGGAGATGGACTACCTGATGTTAAGCCTAGAACAATGCACTACCTCACGATCACGTCCACCTAGGACGCGTCCTATGCGGCATTGCACTATATATCTATGGAAGTGTTTGCTTTTCAGCCGGATAGCTTGCCACCAAGAAGATAATGAAAGATACGAAAAATCAAATTACACGAGCGCTATTCAAATTGAGCGCATAAATCAAAAAGTGAGCAAGTGAGCTGCATACGTGCTCAGTGGGTGATTTACTCACAACGTTGTTCGTTAGTTTGCTCGTCGTGATAACAGTAACTTCTGTGGTTACGAGTTGGTGGCAAGAAATAAGATGTTTCAGTTATACTAGTACAGCTAAGTTTATGAAGATTTATCTCCATGATGAGTAGATAAGTAACTTCCTAGCTTTTGTCATTTTTGTGGGCATTTATAACAATTTATTAATTTAGTTAAAATTAAAAAACCCCCAATGCTGAACGGCTGAACCGATTTTGATCAAACAAAGCTAAGAACACTCACGACAAATACACCTTTCAAACAAACAAAAACGAAATCGGTTCATCCGTTCGGGAGCTACGATAGGGCAGACACACACACACACACACACACACACACACTCACACACAGACACACACATCAAACTTATAACATCCCTTCGTTTTTCGTCGGGGGTTAAAAAAAATACAAAAGCTTATTCCACAACATACACGTGTATCATTATTATTAATTTATTTATAACTAGCAGCGCCCCGCGGTTTCACCCGCGTCAGTCTCGAGTCCGTGGGAATATCGGGATAAAAATGTGCCTATGTGTTATTCCGGGGGTCCAGTTATCTCCATTCCAAATTTCATGCAAATCCGTTCAGCCGTTTCAGCGTGAACAAGTAACAAACACACTACACACACACACACAAACTTTCGCCTTTATAATATTAGTGTGATGTGATGCAGCAAGATTCATACATTTATTTACATAAATAATAATACAAGTAATACACGTATACTTATAAAAAGTAAAAATAAAAACAAGTTAAGTAAATACTCGTACATCAGTACGCACAGAGGATTTTCGTCCCTCTTTAGGCTCTTGCCAATACAAAATACGATTATCGATTAATGATAATTGTAGAAGAGGCACATCCCTAGCTCCCTCCGCAGTCTTAGCTCACCTCCAATCCGACCCAAAAATAGGAACTGGCGCTTACTTCCAGCCAACTTCAGAGGAACATAAATCCGCTGTACGTTCTGTACATAGTACTTTCAATAATCGATTGGTATAGTAATGCCTTTGTTGTGTGATAAGACTACACTGTCGACCATAAAACACAAAAGCTCACAACAAGTATTAAAACTCTGCAGTATCAGTTAATTCATATTATAATTTAAAAATAACGATCAAAACTAATACAAAGCTTGTACAGCAAAAGCAATAATACGACCGCGTCCCCTGCTCAGCTAAAACTAACATAGAAAACAACCACAGCCTAATAATAATATGAAAAGCCGTGCCGCTTTTCAAGAATTTAGTTTCTGTAAGCGTATCATGTTGTTGTACAATTTACTGTTTTAAGAAAGTGCATAGACTGTGTATACATAAATCCAGTAAATGAGGTATATCGTTTTCGAAATATTGCTGAACAGTTCACACAACATTATCTAGCCCCAAGCTAAGCAGAGCTTGTGTTATGGGTACTAGATAACTGATATACTTAATACAATATATTACAAACATAGATATTTTTTATTATACATAGAAAATACCCAGAACACCCTGAATAAATATCTGCGATCGCACAAATATTTATTCCGAGGCGGGAATCGAACCCGCAACCTCCTGCGTCGCAGGCCAAGCTTCAATAGAAACTACATATGCGTAAAAGAAACCAGATGAACTCATTGCCCTCGTCTGTCTTTCGTGAAAACTATAATATGGGTATCTCTAAGGGTGCCTTCACATTAGCTCGCCAGTAGTGCGGTCGCGCTGCTACTTCTATACTAAAAAGAGCAGCGCGACAGCCCGCGACACGTGATTTTTCATGCTGCCGCGCTGCTGCCGCACTACTGGCGACCTAATGTGAAGGCACCCTAAGGCAAGAGTGAATAGGTGCCTTCTAGACCTTCGTGCTCCATCGTCAGCCGCATCGTCACTTACCAAAAGGAGATATTGCTAAACGAGGGTCTAAAAAAAAAGTGAACGCTTTGAAATCTATGGGCAGGAGGAAATGGTCGCATGTGATAAGTGGACCAGCCAGCCTTCATCACAGCTGTGATAATGGCCAACAAAACCAACAAACTATAATCGAATTACAGGTAAACTTTTTGTTGCTTTTACGAGTTCGAATTAATTAGTGGAACAAAAAGTTCAAATTGAAATGCAGGTAAGTATAAAGTTTTAGCTTCCGATCTACCGGTATGTGACCTGATTTTCTAATTACTACGTATTCGTGTTCTGTGCCTCGAAGTCTGCAAATGTAACAAGCAACTGAGAACCTCAAATCCCGTACAAAAATCCATGAAGTGTACACCACACGGCCGGGTAAGTAGCTTATCAAATTTGCAGACTAGCCTATCAGGACGGGCGTGTGGTGTACACTACACGGATTTTTGAATGGAAATTGAGGTTCTCAAGGTGTCCGCTAAAGGCACTATTCGGTATTTTCAAACTAAAATCCGTGTAGTGTAACCACACGCCCGTGTCCTGTTCATTGCGCTACGAGTTTTGCATATTTTAGCTCTTTTAAAAAAAGCTAAAACACGCAGCGCAATTGACAGCAAAATGGTAATCGACATCGGTTAGACAATAGCCGTGCAGCTTGATATATGCAGTGTTATGTAATGAAGTCTCATTTCAGACATAGATCAATGGAGAAGTCTTCTTGAACACAGACAAATAAAAGCGTGAACATTTTTGTGTGACTTTATGAAGAATCATAAAATAGGGTATTTTCTGAAAGCATTGCCTGTGGAGTACTTAAATTATAAGACTACCTAAAGAGGCTATAAAGACGCAAGCAATAATGAATTTCAGAGCAATATAACTTAGGTGTACCAAATTAAATTCCGACCACCTTGCAGGTGCTCATTACTAGCATACATCCCCATCGGATGGCGTGGAACTGAGCCAAATTTTAACAAGTTATGAAGGAAATAAAAATATTCTTTAAGTACATTAATATCATTGCTATCTGTAGCGTATAACTGAATTGTATGAAAAAAGTTAAAAGTAATTACACTATACAGGAGTTTCCAGGTTTGACGACCACATCTCTGTGGCGCGGTGGGCGAATAGCCGGCTGAGATGCAAGAGGTTGCTGGGTTCAATTCCCGCTACGAGACAAATGTTTGTATGATCTGCATATATTCGTTCCGTGTCTGGGTGTTGTGGTACCCTGGTACTCTTAGTTCCTGATACCCACGACACAGGGAAACTAAGTGTGGGATCAGTATGTATGTGACTGTTGGGTGTTGTGCTATGTATGTGTTATTGTTTAATTCGAGACATGTAGTCTGTTTGGTTTATAATTTGTGCAAATATAAAATTATTCCCAAAGAATTGGCGATCAACTTTTTCCGATATTAGAAATGAGCCAAACTCGTGTCAACAAACATTTTCCGTTGAAAAATTTTCGCTGAAACGTATTCAGTTTACAAACTTTACCAATAACGAGAAATACACAATTCAACCAAGGAAGCTCCTGAAACATTATTTATTTTGTTTACTCTCAAAAAAGTTTGACAACAGAAAGTTTTAAATTTGACTCAAAAGAAAATGATCACTATCATCATTTTGAAAAGAAGTTGAAAGCTATGAGAGACCAAATCAAAATATCAAAATTAAGGATGGAACCCACCTGTAACCTAAAAAGAACAAAAGAACTCACGCCTGAAAAGAAAAGAAGCCACGGCCACCTGGTACGCACCCCACGCGGCATAACACTGAGCCTGCCTACATGAAATATACAGGTAGAAAGTCTTATGTGTCTATTTTTACCGGAACACAGAAAAGCGAAGACTACTGCTATCCGGCAGAAATATATGTAGGTATAGCAGTAGAATTCCAAGATAAAGACTGTTTTAACTCCAATCTTACCGAGCTTGTTCATTTATCACCCCGCTTTTCACAAGTCACCGTGTAAGTCGTCATAAACCCGAAGATATTCATCTACGAAAACGTTTTGAGCCAATTCATTCTTAATTGAAGACTTAAAACTGGCTATAAGGAATTCCGGAATTTTATCACCTGAGGAATTTCGCAATAAAATCCGGAATTTAAGAAGTAATAGGTGCGATAATTTTATAGTGCCATTTGGCACCAGAACGGCACATGATCAGGATTAAAAGTGAGGCAAAATATTATTCTGTGAGCGAGACAATTTTTAAATACTCGTAGGAACATTACTTGCTTTTGCTATAATCAAATTTAATTATGACTCAGGCTCACATCGCTACCACAAAATACATTGTCTCACAAAATACAGCTTAGTGCCACTTGTATTTACCAGGGTTAGCATAAATCTGGTTCAATCTACTGCACAGTTACTTTGTACTACGCGATAGTTAATTCAGATTAAATAGTAGGGTTAAAAAATTAACTCCTTATGACGCAATGCGGTTGCTCTATGCTAGTCAATAATCAAACCACCCTTTGTAAGGGTAATCCCGAAATAAGTAGGTCTATGCGTTAAGACAGACACATCCAATTTTAATAACGTAGATTTAAGGACCAATTCAGTTCGAACTTCAGTGTGTCGGTTGCAACGAAGGCACAAAGCGCCTGATTTCGGATTTGTACCTATCGGTTTTTTGTTTTTAAATTTTAATTTCTCATTCTATTAACATAACGTAGGTGGCTTCCTGGTTCACTAGTTGGTGCAATAATTTTGGTATTTTTTCATAACGAATAAGTAGGTATTGTTAAAATAAAATCTAATCTATCTTAATCCAATGTATAAGATATTTCGATCGAGCGTAACAATACGAATCGTGTTTAGGGCTCCATTAAGGACAAGATAAGAATACCCTGAACTTCTTTCTATGACTTTTTTTGTCAGAATTGATGAAATAAAACATGTTTTTTTTTTAAATAATGTTTGGCTTCACCTTGCAGCAAAAGATTTTGTATCTCTATGTATGCCAAATATTTTACATTCACTCTATTCACAGGCCTAGAATAATGGAGTTACATTATTGATATTTTTCATAGCAACCAGTAATAAGATGGAAGCCACATTTCCATTGTTATCAAAAGCTGTCGGCAAAATTTCACTGCAAATCAATTTTCGTTTTCCCAGATGAAAGTACTAATTTTCATATAAAAAGCAAAACTTATAAGGCATAAAACCAGCTTATTGTCGAAGTTACAAAGCCTTCATATATCACACAGGGAGTCATAATATAAACACCCTACATAACTGTATTAAAACTTATTTGGAAAACTTTGAATGAAGTCGAATTCCAAGTTTCGCGAATTCGCGATGTAAAGCCAACGTGAGCTTTACTGCATTTATGTTGTAAGTTTTACAGTAAAATAATGTTTCATGAAGGTTTTAGTGCAAAATTTATGAGATAATAAGTTGAAACCGATATGGTATCAACGAGTTGCACAGCACCAAAAATAAAACCCAAATCAACCGATTTTACTGACAAGGTTTTCCAATGTTTTTGTTGTAACATGGCAACAATAGCCTCAAAAAATCCTTATTAATAATTGGATGAACATTTTGTATTTTTATATTCAACAGGAATCGAAACAACAACGAAAAATTAAAAACGTAGGAAACTCTGAACAGAACAAAGCCTGGACTGCAAACAAAACTGAATTAAATAAACAAACACAACAATCCGAAACACTTACAAAACTACAATCTGTTAACAGCGCCCACAAAAAAGCGACCCAATAGACAACAACTGGTCCAAACCGAATGTAAATAAAAGGACACGAGCAAGACAAACATATTACCAAACTTAGAATCTACAATTCAAATTGCGAACAAAAACCATGGTACGGAACCTTTACACAGCAAAGACAACAGCTGGCTTACTCTACAGAGTGAAAACAAATAGCAGAACGTGGAAATATATGACAGAATACTGACCCAAGTACAAGTCTAAGTCTTTGACACTACTGATATTTTTGCTAAATGTCATCATCATCATCATCAGTCTGTGGAAGTCCACTGCTGGATATAGGCCTCCCCTATAAAATGCCACGACATGCGGAACTTGAGCCGCCTCCATCCACCGCCTTCCTGCGACTTCTATATTGGTCCATTAAAAGAGGGGTGCATTCTTCTTTTGCGTCGTCCAGTTTATAGTCGCCACATGATAACCTTTCTTCCCCAACGCTTCTCAGTTCTGCGAGCTATATGGCCTGCCCATTGCCACTAATTGGCCGTTGCTAATTGTATGGGGACTGGATTCTGTGTAACTGACCTTCATAACTTAGTTCACAATTTACGATTTGTTGGAGTGACGTATCGTGCCGGTTTTTTTTTTGACGTTTGCAAAATCTGTAATTTCAGGTTAGCAGCCAGGCCAACATTTTTTATGCAACGGATCCAAGGAAATTACATGGCAAATGACGTCGGGAATAACGTTTAAAACGGGAAATCTACGGCTAGGACACACTGAGCACATTTTTTTAGGGTTCCGTACCCAAGGGGTAAAACAGGACCCTATTACTAAGGCTATCTGACTGTCTTTGCCGCTATAACAACGAATACTACAAAATATAATAAAATAAATATTTAAGGGTCTCCCATACAACAAACGTTATTTTTTTTTGATGGAACGGAACCCTTCGTGCTCGAGTCCGACTCGGACTTGGCCGGTTTTTTATTTATTGTTTATTTGTATTTGAGGCGAGTGCAGGTCTGTTGAATTAAGTTTGTATTCTTCACCCAATGTGTACTGGTTGCGACGAATGATAGCTAGTGTAAGATCACATACCTACCTGCACCAGTAAATTATGTCAGTCATGTCATGACTATTGCGCAAAAACAACGGTCACCAGACCTACATACTACTTCTTTACTTTGAACCAGCTTATCATTCGAGCTGTAACCTTTACGGAATAGAATGGGATAGATTCGGAAGTCTTCCCGAGTAGCGTCGATAAATCCAGCAGCTATCCAAACTAGGAAGTCGCAATACAACTTTGCCTGCCGGTGAGGCATTGGCAAAAATTACTTGTATTTGTTAGTTCCTGAAATATCGCTCCATGGTAATGAAATAAACTGGAGAACAGTGGGAAAGTAGACTTGTAGTGCAAGCGCCAAGACAGGGTAATGAAACGTTGTGATGAACTTGATGCTGTCTAGGAGGTTAAGTGCAAAATGGGGTGCTTGTCAACCAGAAGGAAAATAAACTAACAGCTGGCTTAGTCTACAGATTGAAAATAAAAAAAACAAAGTCGATATCCGCGTGTGTCTGTTTGTCCGCTTAGTTCTTCAAAGTTATGCAACGGATTTTGATGCGGTTTTTACTATGATTTAGAGAATCTGTTCCAGAAGGTTATAAACCCCCTTTATACTGTATACCTTGTACCCAGTTTAGTAAAGTGGGAGTGAGTGGTTTATGCCTGACGTTAATTGAAGGTCTGAGGGTTCTGTACAAACTAGTCTGCTTATATATTTATATAATAATAATATGCGTTTTAAGGAAACTTCTAACAATCCTGGAAGGCTTTAGCCGGTTTTTGTCGACTAGCCTTTCAGGAGCATTTCAGTCTACTATTATCCACCGAGGAGTTAACTGTCCACCTTCAGCCTCCATTCATCAAATCAGCTCGCTGTCATCATAATATCGTATTTTCATCGGAACTTAACAAGTATGGCAAATTTAAGCTCAATCGGATATCCGGAAGTGGTTGCAATTTACGATACAGACAGGAATTGTAAAATCAATAATAGCGATTGTCTTTCCTCGTGTGTCTGCCCATATCGGACTTTAGTTTAATGTAATAACTACCGCGCAGAAAACCAAGATCATTTAATTGACAAAACTCACGAAAGTGATAAAATGCGCAACTATGACAGGTATAGGATCTACAGATCACTGCCACAAATGTAGCTCATAGAATCCAGATGTATTATGAAATGAAGCACCATAAAAATACGAGGCTTCATCTATTCCTTTTATAACCCTCAAAAAGTAACTTATGGATCCCATCTGGTCCCCATTATGCATTATCTCCAGACTTGGCTAATTGGGGTAGGGATGATCACTTCTTGAAAGGTCATCTGCAAAGTATTGGTCGTGTGTGTGTAATTACCCAAGAATATAAACTTAAGTAGAATTGAATGAATGCATGAATGAAAATACTTTATTGCACACCTTACAAACTAGTTAAAACCAAGACATAACAATTAAACAAAAAAACTAAATGTACAATGGGCGGTCTTATCGCTAAAAAGCGATCTCTTCCAGACAACCTTTGGATGGAGAGGATTCGATTGATTCAATTGATTTCGTTATATAGGTTGTTGACTCGCCATTTTTAACCCCCGACGCAAAAACGACGGGGTGTTATAAGTTTGATGTATCTGTGTGTGTGGCTGCTGTGGCGTCGTAGCTCCCGAACGGATGAACCGATATAGTTTTTTTTGTTTTGTTTGAAAGGTGATTTTGTCGGGAGTGTTCTTAGCTATGTTTGAACAAAATCGGTTCAGCCGTTTCATTGCGTTGAGGGTTTTTTTAATTTTTACAAAATTAATTACTTGTATGATGTTGATGTTACTCTGCCCGAGAGCCTAACTTATAATCTGTGTTGATTTAAATCCAATAAGTAAGTTGAAAAAAAAACTTCCAATACAAACACATGTCGCATGTCAAAAAAAATATCGCCAAATTCCTGCTAGCTCTCATCTTGCTCAACGCATTAGTATATTTCCATTCAGCATGGCAATGCAGCCAGCATCTTAGGGACGCTTCCGTCTGGTAGTTATTTGGATCAGTTGAGCTATCTTTAGATCGTTCGCAAATGTTTTTAGGGTTGGGGGGTGGTAGTAGGATGGCGGGTGGCTGCTTTTCATCCCGACAATACGCGTGCGAAGCCAGGGTGCGGGTGAGAGTGAGCCGCTAGATATTTTGACATGTGATTTGTGAAGAATGTACCCCTCCGTCTCCTCCCTTGGATGTCGTAAAAGCCTACTAAGGGATTACCCGGACTTGTTCGTAAGATTCGTTGGTATAAGATTTGTCCTAGCTGCTAGCTCATTAAGGATGGGGAAATACTGGAAGAAAGCGTTAGCCGAGTCAGTCGTTGGAAGCAATGGCAGCGATGAGCTCACCACTTGTCACGACTATATTCCATGATGGTGCAACCCACTGTGAAAAGAGATCCATTGAGGCTCTGCGTACCCCTTCGGGGAAAAAGGCGCGTGTCTATGTATGTATGTATATGATTTTCATAAGTAACTAGCGACTCGCCCCGGCTTCGCACGGGTAGCCCCCGGTGAACCACCCCGTCCTACCCCTCCCACTATGTCCTATCTCCTGGTTCTAAGCTACCTCCCTACAAATTTTCAGCCAAATCGGTTCACCCATTCTTGAGTGGCGTAACTAACACGACTTGAAAAAAAAAAAAAAAAACGTATAAACCTCACGGAGCCCGAGACCTTTCCAACGAATGCAAAACCGTGGAAATCGGTTCGTGCGTTCTGGAGTTATAGCGTCAGGAAGGAAAACCCGACTTATTTTTATATAGTAGAAGATTTAGAATTTTTAACATTTTGGGACATCGCACTAACCTAACCTACCTTCTCTAACAGTAACTGCATTTTCATTTCGAGTTAGAACCGTGTTTGTTTTCATTGGCTTTAACTCTCTAACCAATTCCACGGCGGAACCTCATCCAATAAGGGTCTTGTCAACTCGAGATGTAAAGCAAATCGCCATAATAAATACGAAACTTTACCAATTTACGTCAGCGCTAACCGAAGAGGCAAAATTATTAACCATGATTAAATTAAAACATAAGTTATGAAGCTTAAAAGAACTTGCGATTACGGTTTGTCGCGAAACTTGAAGAAAATTTAATTAATGTGTACTGGGCACTGGAGTATCGTGGGGCATAATACTTAGAGGGTAAGTTGGACCCTCTTAACCAACATTGCGAACGTAAGGAGCTTTTCAATATTTAACCCTAAACAGGCCATATAAGGTTCACAGAACCGACAGCCACTGAGAAATAAAAGGCTCTCGTAATAGTAATAATAGTTGGGCCCTATTGGGGGGGTCCCTAGACCCCTCCATCTCCTCCCGTAGATGTCGTATAAACCGACTGAGATTAACCGGACTTGCTACTAAGATTCGTTGGCATAAAATTTGTCCTGGCTGCTATCTTATTAAGTAATGTGTTATTACTGGAAGAAATCGTTAACCGAGTCAGTCGTGGGAAGCAATGGCAGCGATGAGCTCACCACTTGTCATGTCTATATGTCATGTCTATTGTCTTCATTCCCACGATGCTGCGACCCACGGTGAAAAGAGGCCCATTGAGGCTCTACCTATCCTTTCAGGGAAAAACGCGTGTGTCTATGAATGATGAATGAATTGTACAGTAGCTATTATTGTAACAGAAGTCGATGGATGAAGGCGGTGAACGTTTTGAATGTCAGTCTTTGGGGGAGGACTATTTAGAAGTGGACGCATGTCGCTTGATGATGATGACTAACCTAAATATATTGATCGAGTTTGTTTGAACACTGTGTTGTGCTAAGTTATCAAGGTTGAAACCATAGAAATCTGAAGTTAAGGATAATTGTTATCCGGGCTGTTTTGTATTGAAATCGATGTCGCCATTGTTTACCTCAATAATTTTTTCAATTACAAGCTTAAATAATTATTTTACTTAAGTGTATTAAATGATTCAAGGTGCCCTTGATTTTGATTTTTTGACTTCGATTCTTGCAAGGCACAAGACGCTAACTGGAGAAATTGCGGCGCCAAACTGTTTTTTCCCGTTTTTAGCTGCTTTCTCTCCGTTAAACCCAAAATTAGTAGGTCAATGCGTTTTAAAAGAAACATCGATCTCAACGACGTAGATTTAAAGACCAATTCAGTTCGAACTTCAGTGTGGCGTTTGCGACAATGGCACAGCGCCTGATTTCTGATTTTTATTGGTTTGTATTATTATTTTGTTTCCAAGCAATATATATAAAAATTTGGCACCTTGATTCTCCAGTAGGTGCCAATTACATTATTTTGGGTATTTTTTCATATCACAAATAAATTCTGTAAAATCGAGCGATATCGTGTTTAAGGCGCCTACAATCATTAGCTAATATCCTGAACTTCTCTACATTTTTTTTTTACTTTTGGATTACTTATACCGCGAGTGAAAGAGCATTTTGCTCATACTCTGACGACACGCGCTACGCCTCCATACTAATTCTCCTTACTTCAGATTTCTAAGATAAAACATTGTTTTATTTCTTAGTCTTACTTGAATCAACGAATTAAAAGTTTAAATCGTATGAAAACAAAGTGAGAGTTTAATTTATTTGCGTAGTTTTGGTGCAAGTTGAGCTTAGAATTAACTGTTTTTATTTCTGTTAAACAACCCATGAAGGCCATCTAAAGCCATCGAAAACCAATTTACATCACGGGGTACATACCAAACTTCTTAATTCCTATTAATGGTACCTACATCGGCCAGAGAACCAAAGTTCACAGGATTTCATAAATACAAAGTATTTGGACTTCATAATAATAGATTTAATTATTCAGGAACCGAAAGCTTTCAGAGTTTGAAAGTTTGATATTATAATGAATACGCCAATTTTCGTTTGTTATGTCCGAGGGACCAAGACAGGATAGTCGGACATGTTGGATAACTAATGATGATGAATGAATGGGATAATCAGAAAGGGATCTAAACGGGGGAGAGGGGGGTCAGAAGGGGCCTTGTCTACATTGGACGCGCGGAAGCGGACGCGGGCGTGTTAGTGGTGACGACTTAGTAGTCAGTATGGAAAGCGCATAGGCGCGGGAGAGGGCGTGCAGTGCTGAACTAATTTTTTTTTATTAGTAGCACTGTCTCCTGATACTTTGTAACTAGTAGTTCGCCCCGAACTGAGACCTTTATCAAGGAACCCTTTACCCATTACGCTCATATACGAACTTGACAATTGTATTGGTATCACCAACGTTCCTACTAAGTTTCAAGGCCAGATTCCACTGCTGCGCACGCAGAGGCTACGCACGTGCACTATGCTTCGCGTCGATATCCACTGCGGCGCACGGCCACGCTACGCACGGATGCGTAGCTTGATGACGTCACCGATACACGCGTGTCCTGCTCGGGCGCGTCGCCTACGCAGCCCCAACGCAGCGCACGCTACACATACCGCACACGGAGGCACAGCTCCACAGCGCGTCACGGCGTCGGTGTTTCACAAAGCATCTGAACTAGAACTGCGTGTGGAGTATTGTCCACATAGTCGTGGGCGTGGGTCTTTATCCGTGCGTTGCAGTGGAAACGTAGATACACGCAGCTAGACAAACGATCCACGTTACTAACGTGCGTAGCCTCTGCGTGCGCAGTAGTGAAATCCGGCCTTAATGGCGATTGGATGAACGGTTGAAAGTAATCGTCGAACAAACTCCCATCAAACATAGATACTACTCACCAAACATAACATTGTGGGCCGCAACGTCAACGAAAATAATGCAGAATGGTGTACAGTGGATACTGGATCACAAAATTTGGGATTACAAAGTCAACATCCCCTACGAAAGCCGACCCTCCAGTTAACTCCAGTTAACACAGATCTCGCGTCACTCGGTCAATGAAATGTAAATATTACTATTTGCGTTTTTCGCCACGCCACAGACTCTACGAGTATTTCTTCAGTGGTGCGTTCTCATAGAATTTACAACCCGCAAACCTTCCTGGGACACACCCGGCAT
Source organism: Operophtera brumata (assembly GCA_932527175.1). Lineage (NCBI taxonomy): Eukaryota > Metazoa > Arthropoda > Insecta > Lepidoptera > Geometridae > Operophtera > Operophtera brumata. Next base: position 5,334,557 of record OW052231.1, on the reverse strand, counting down.
GGGCAGCTGCATCCACCTGAGTATTTAATAACAATACTGCGATCACCAATCCGTCTGTCAAGCATGGTAGGTGATTATGGTAAACCCCCCAATATGGTAAGAATATGGAAATATGGTTGTAGAATGCTTCGTCGTAGCATTCTACAGAAGAAGCCTATGTATTATTGCCTATGTCCAGCAGTGGACTTCTACAGGCTGTTAATGAAACCTTACTGTGGCCGAGCTTAAGTAATAAATAAGTTATGCGCCTGATCACCGTGATTGGAATATATTAGGGATCCCTGGTATTAGGAAGGTGTAGGACAATGAGGCTTAATTTTTATGAAACATGGTATTTAGTTATCTATGAAACAAGAGGTATTCCAGAGAGAAATGCCATTACTTTTATTATAAAAGTCCTTATTGCGTGTGCTAACTTTTTTACGATAAGTTTTTGTAGCTAGCCAAAGTAGCAATTTTTACGAGAGGACGCTTATACATTTTTAATTATACCTCTCCCGGAACATACATAACCTCACCATTTGAATCATGTTTTGTGTACTTTGTAGTGTGTTCTTTTTGATGGGACTAATAAATGTATTTTCTAACTTTCTTCTTAATCTCCACGGAGGAAATAATAAAACCAAAATAACACAAACAAACTAACTCATAAAAAAGTAGACGACGTCTCTTTTCAAAATGGCTAAAAAAGCCTTCGACCAAAATGGAAAAAGCCCCGTCGTTCGGTTAGTAGCCGCCACGCTAAACATTGTTCCTCAACGGTTATCAGTATTGCGGCTACATCTTTATATTATCATCATGTTATGGTCAATAAACATTTCTTATTATTGCGAGCTAGATGCGCGTACCATTGCACTTTAACTTGTTAATTCTGTGAGCGTGTGATCTCTTATCTATTATTCCGGTATTAAAATATTCTACTTCTCACAGTTCGGGTTAAAAATGAGGCCTCAAATGTAAAACCAAATTTATTCAATAAATAACTCACGCATGCTAAATTGAAATCAGAGGATCCACTGATCTCAGTATATCAATTTACGAGAATTCCGCTCCGGGATATATAAGAAAACAGGGATACAACAAAGCCATCCAGAGTCTCGAGCACCGCCGTAAGGTTGCGTGCCTTTCGATCTTCTATAGGTTACATTTCGGGAAATGTTCCCAGGAACTTCACGATCTGATCCCACCATCTCCTTTTCATCATAGAACGGCTCGGTATCACGCTTACCACATTAGTATACCCTCTATTCGTACTAATCGTTTCAGTTCTACCTTTATAATGCGAACTGCTAAGGAGTGAAATACACTACCGTCGTCTGTATTTCCTGAAAACTATAATCTGGGTATCTTCAAGGCTAGAGTGAATAGGTGCTTTTTAGACCTTTGTGCTCCATCGTCGGCCACATCGTCAGTTACCAACAGGTGAGATCGTGGTCAAACAAAGGTCTATAAATGGTAAAAAAGCCACATTAGACTGTTCTAGGGTATTTTCGAAGTCAGATGAAATTTTAAGTATCGATACACATGTATTTAGAGCGAACTACCTTGGAACTACATATTTTATAACGATATTAATGTACTTACTACAACTTATAATCAAAACATACATTCATAGACACACGCCTTTTTCGTCGTTGGGATAGGCAGAGCCTCAATGGGCCTCTTTTTTACAGTGGGTTGCACCATCGTGGCATATAGACATGACAAATGGTGAGCTCAGCGCAGCCATTGCTTCCCACGACTGACTCGGCTAACGCTTTCCTCCAGTAATAACGTATTGCAGCTGTATAATAATAAAAACAGCGGCCAAGTGCGAGTCGGACTCGCCCATGAAGGGTTCCGTAGCAGCAAGTAACATAATATAAAAGTTCTAGGATGGTTTACGATTTATGACGTATTAAAAAAAAACTACTTCTAGATCCTGTTCAAACCAATTTTCGTTGGAAGTTTACATTATTTATTTATCATACAAACTGATCTACATATATTTTGGTTAGCAGTATCTTAAAACCTATGTTAGGTTTGTCTAAATACTAGGTTGTCTTTTACAATACAACACACGAGCGATAACAAATGACATGGAATATTTTACAACTATTAGGGTACTACGGCGAGCAAGCGCCGTACAAAATTGACGGTAGTGTCCCAGATGTACACGGTAATGGGCATCATATATTTTTTGTAGTTTTATAGTTCTCTTATTTTAGAAGTTACGGGTGGGGGACATTTTACCACTTTGGAAGTGTCTCTCGCGCAAACTATTCAGTTTAGAAAAAAATTATACTAGAAACCTCAATATCATTTTTGAAGACCTATCCATAGATACCCCACAAGTATGAACTTGATGAAAAAAAAAATTTGCGTTTCAGTTCTAACTATGGGGGGGGGGAACCCCAAAAATTTTTGTATTTTTTTTTCTATCTTTGTGTGAAAATTCTAATGCGGTTTACAGAATACATCTACCTACCAAGTTTCAACAGTATAGCTCTTATAGTTTCGGAAAAAAGTGGATGTGACATACACGGACAGACAGACAGGCAGACAGACAGACAGACAGACATGACAAATCCATAAGGGTTCCTTGTCTTTGACTACGGAACCCTAACAAATGGTTTAAAATTCAGTTGCAAGATTTCACCATATGCTTACACGTGAAGTTTAAAGCTTGTAAAAACTAGACACTAAAACACCTAACGATGTATATTGATTGGACAGCATTTTGGATAACACGTCCAGTAGAACTGAGCATGCTCATAATCAGGGAGCTGATTGATATTGTAAGTCGTAAATAAGACACAAAATTCCCAATTTCCAATAAGCAAGACGTACTAACTTTAGTAATCTGTGCCTCAAACAATTTCACGTGGAATTTTTGCACTAAACCTCGAAATACTTTCCATTACGGGTGCCCTGAGCTTAAGTAATAAATAGTTTTCGTTTCGCAAAGAGTTCATGTAATTAAAACTTGAGATTACTTAAGTTTTAATTGGGTCTGGGAAGCGTGTAAGTCGCGGATATGTAAAGCCACTCTGAACCCTTTCCGATTCCACATAGATAAGTAGAAAAGGGAATGTCCCCGTACAACGACACGATTGGGATATATCCCCTGTACCACGACACGATCTATCCCTTGTAACGCCTCGTAACACAAAATTGCGATAACCATAGGTTTCCATATAATAAAAAAAAATGCAATATACCGCAAGCAAATCAAGTCAAATTCTAAATAAACGAGGAACGGGTGAAACAAATGGAATGAATGAATGACAATTCTTTATAGCACAGACAAACTAGTTAAAAATTACACACATTAATTAAACAAAACTAAATGTGCAATGGGTGGTCTTATCGCTAAAAAGCGATCACTTCCAGACAACCTTTGGATGGAGAGGAGTCTTAAATATATAGGCGATTGGTTATGGAGTGTACCTATTTAACGGAGTAGGTTATCAAATCGTTGGCTTTTTAATCAATTTTCATATAGGGCCCACGGTACGCAAATATAAATAATCTTTTTTAAAAACCTCGTCCTGGCAATAACGAACATAACAAAAAAAGCATTAGCGAAATCGGTCCAGCCGTTCACGCGTGTTGCCGTGACTAAGGGAAATAGGGATTCATTTTTAACCGCCGACGCAAAAACTACGTTTGTTATAAGTTTGACGTGTCTGTGTGTGCGCGTGTGTGTGTCTGTCTGTCGCCTCGTAGCTCCTGAACGGATGAACCGATATAGTTTTTTGTTTTGTTTGAATGGTGATTTTGTCGGGAGTGTTCTTAGCTATGTTTGATCGAAATCGGTTCAGCCGTTTGATAGAGTTGAGTTTTTTTTAATTTTTACAAAATTAATTATTTATATTATTATGTATACAGATAAGGCTAGTTGGTAAGTTTAGGTGATAAGTTAATTACTCTGACTGTTGCAATAATAACCTAATATAAACTATCTAGAATCACACAAAAGCCCATTTGGAAAAAAAACTCACTAACTAGTTTTTTTTCTTGTAATCTGCCTTTCCGGGCATTGAGGAAGAGTTTTGTGCTTCTTTCGTGCTTGACATGAATGGTATGGTATACGCACAGTAGCATATCCATGGCTCAAATTCGACTAGAATATACGACATCGAATGAAAGCTAAGTGGGCTGCCAGACATTCAGAGCACGTCCATACTGCCAAACCGCTCTAAAAAAAACTATAACTATACGAAAATGATATTAAAAAGTTCCCATTTGGTCCGCATTTACATGGAGTACCGGCGCGGCGCCAGCGCCGACCCTTGTACCAGTATAAACTCGCGCATTATGTCGAAGAACTGCCTCGTCAGCACTACTTCGAGTTGATATGACCCTCGCCAATAAAGAAAAGTCATGTAAAAGGCGGTCGCATACACTCACGCTGCACCGTTTGTATTCAATAGGTCATTGTTTCAATTTAGTAAGTTGCACTACACACAGTAAATTTTATGAACGAAAATAAAAAGCCCATCAATTTTCAATGTTCCATTAACATTAGAATTACGGAATAAGCATATTGGTGGAAACTGCTTTAGACGATTTTGGTGGTATTTGGTATGTAGAAGGGTGGGTAGGGGGGAGGGGATCCCGACACTACCCGTGCGAAGCCAGGGCGAGGCGCTAGTTAGTTAACCTCATGACATATGTACAATTATACATAGTTTTTTTGTTTATACTACTTGAGTGTCTGGTCGAGCAGATGGCCCACCTGATGTTGGTACCCTCGGCCTATGAACAGTGCATTACCTCACAGGTCACGCCCACTAGGACGCACCCTATGTGGCATTGCACTGCGCCCGCCACCCTGAGACATAAAGATGAAAAGTCTCATGTGCCTGTAATTTCACCGGACTACAATGAAACACCTAATAATCCGACTGCGTTTACGAAGAGCGAATTTTGCCAGTTATTACAAGGAATTCGCTAGCTAGGCTCAATCGGGCAATAATTAAAAAAAAAACAAAGTTAGCCTTTACTAATTTTGTGCGGGTAAGAAAGTCGGCATCATCGTCAACCTGTTTTATCTGTTAATGCGTTCTTTAGCACTATTCTGGGCCCCAATAATTGATATTTGCCATTTGAATTCAGACTGTGTTTGGCGTCGACGCTTTTTGGGAGAGAAAAGGGGGTCGTTAAGGACCTCACAAAGAACGATTCAATCGACCTCAGTCTGTGTATCTTATGGCACTGACGTGAGAGCAAATGTTTGCAAGTGTACAGTCGGTGACGAAAGTGGCACAGCAAATCTAGAAAAGCAAAGGTAGAGAACAACAAAAATTAGAGTATTTTACGACTTTTATGCGCGTATTGTGTTCGATTGTTGATTTCCTTCCGTTGAGTTTTTATTTGTAATGTGTAAGATTCAATATTTCCAATTGATTTGATAGGCGCGCCGAGTACACTTCAACACAAACAAAGCTCGCACGGTCGCTACGCTAGCAGCGGCTTCAGTAAACTTTAGCAAAACATTAATAATCGACTTGTGTCATCGCCAGTACGTTCCCACTGGGACATTTTAGTGCTCCGTTTGTTAGCAGTATTTATGGTGTGTAAACGCACTTAATTCCGGAGCTGATTGAAGATAAGGGGTTTCGAATGTAGAGACAGACGCTTCGTAACAATGCTTACTTGAATCTATAACCGGACCCCGTGTTTGGCCCGGCAGGGATGAAATAGACCTGTTTTTTTACGCCTAAGAGCGTTTGTCCACGCCCACCATGACGCCGATCGTGTATGGAACGGTATCTCGGTGGTTTAGTCAGAACTAACACAAAAAACCCGGGTTCTTCCTCTGTGTCATACTATTTTCTAATACTGTTAAGACTGCCGTGATATGCATGTCCTAGCAAATACGTGTAGGTGAAAAAATAACACATTTTTACGTGTACATCATATCGTAAATTTGGGTAATATCTATTTTGCTATTTATGTATATCACAAACAATGGCAACGACCTCTGTGGCGCGGCAGGCGAAGGTTCGCCGGTTCGATTCCCGCCTCGGAACAAATATTTGTACGATCTGCAGATATTTGTTCAGGGTGTTGTGGGTATTTCATACGTATAATTAAAAAAAAACTATTTAATGTATTGTATTAGGTATATCAGTTATCTAGTACTCATAACCCAAGCTCTGCTTACCTTGGAGCTAGATAATGTAGTGTTTATGCGAACTGTCCAGCTTATTATTTTATTTTATTTTTTAATGGTACGGCCTAAAAATACAGGTTAAGCTAACTTAATTAAAGTAGGTACTAAGTAGTTTAGGTTTAGTATTAATATGGTTTCCGATCGAAGTAAGTAGGTACCTAGTTAACAAAAAATGCAAGATTGAACGAATTTACAGTTACAAGTACGTACATAACTCCGAGTAAGCCATTTCATTTGTTCATGTAGTATCATGGCATTATCAAGTAATCATATCAAGTAGCATGTCATTAGCAGATAAGGTGGCCTATTTTTACGCCATTATCATTGTCATCAACCTGGGGCCCAATTCTACTATTTTTTAAAGAAAACCCATTCTTATAATATGCAATTACAATTGTCATTAAAACTGGTAGCCTGTAAAATTAATGATTTTACGAATTTTTACCAAAAAAGATTTTACGATTGTTTCTAAATGGTCACAATTATAATGCAATCGAAAAACCATTGAGTTAGTAGAATACCATAAGTGTCAAAAGTGACAAGTATGAGACAATTCATCAACAATTGAAATACAATTGGTTTAGTGGAGTTGGCTTAGTACTTTTGAAACTACGCAAACAGAGGGGTGAATATTCACAGCCGCAGAGTTATTTGGCGAGACATTCTATTTGATGCGGCTATCGCAAGTCGCATGCCACTGCATTGGCAGATTAGGTCGATACGCACCACCTCAAACAATGATCTGCAAACATGGCGGCCAAGCTAATTTAGGGTGTATTGCATTCATTAGGGGTTATACAGGGTGTAACATAATATCCCTATAAGCCCGGGGAGGGGGTATTCTACAAATCATGGCGAATAACTTTAGTTCTAGGGCGTTTTAAAATTCTATTTTTTTTATTCATGAAATGCCTTGTATAAATCCTGAAATTCCGCGATAAATTCCTGAAACTCCTCCAGAAATGTACCTTACACAAAGTGAGGCAGCCCTACGTAAGGTACCATAACGTACCGTAACATCCTCATGCTATGTTAGGAACATTTCTTGAGGAATTTCAGGATGTTTACGTGACATTTCATGAATTAAAAACTGCGAAATTTAAAAAGTCGTAGAACTAAAGTTATTAGTCATGATGTGTAGAATATCCCCTCCCCGGGCTTATAGGGATATTATGTTACATCCTGTATAGGCTCGAAATTAGGTAAGATTTACGGTAAATTGATTGGTGGTTTGTAAATACAAGTGCTAATTGGTATCTGTGGAAGCTGCCTTAGAATATCGCTTCTATTGATAAGTCGCACACAATTACGAAATACTAGAGTCCGCCCGCGGCTTTGCTCGCGTTATAAAGGGATAAAAGGATAACCTGGATATGTGTACCATCTATATGTGTAGCTTTATTTAAGGAATGTGTTATTACTGGCAGAAAGCGTTAGCAAAGTCAGTCGTGGAAAGCAGTGGCGGCGATGAGCTCACCACTTGTCACGTATATTTCCCACGATGGTGCAACCCACAGTGAAGAGGCCCATTTGAGGCTTTTTCTACCCTTTCGGGGAAAAAGGCGTGTGTCTAGGTGTCTATGTCTGTGTGTCTGTATATGTGTGCCAAATTTAATCGAAATCGATTCAGTCGTTACGACCTGATTCAGTAATAAACAAACATCAAAAACTTCAGTATTTACGAGTATAACATGAATTAGTAGTTATTAATGTGTTCATTGCAAACATATCGTTTTGCAAAGCCCTGTTGATTTACATAATTAGTCATCATTTTCAGAAGTCCACGCCACTATTAGCTATTCTGTGTCCACGGCTGGACATAGGCCTCCGCCATAGAATACCACGACGAACGGTATTGCAAAATATATTTTTCACAAAAAACTTTTATTAGTATCCGAAAGTCTCAAGTGCACTGAATAAACCATGCTTATATACAAACCCCTCCGTATTTTCTTTCTAAGTTGAGGCCCAGGTTTCCGATCCAATCTCGCTGCTATTCAAAGCACATACATAGTTCGCAGTTCGGCGTGAAACGAACAGAGTGTGATAATTGAATCGAAACTTAGAACGTGAATTGCACACAGTGATTGGATGGGTTACGCAACGGCTTTGGCGGCAAAATCTTTTGAATCAATTACAGTAGGACTATTAACTGGCGAATATCGCAGCTACATACCGTTCACCGTAAGTTGGCACCTGCCATGGAGTATTCACAGGTGCCAGCTTACGGTGAACGAGCCGGACGGTGAACTGTAGACTGGAGGCAATGCCTACCAATTGCCCTTAATTGTATGCAATTTGAACATCAATGAGATGACATTTTCGACAAAAAAAAAACTGATCAAAGAACTGTCGATCGATCTCATTTTTACTCGACTACGGCAATGCCTAGGAAGGGTAATGTTTTTAGCAGTCCATATTATGTATGCATGTATGTTTGTATTTACTTATGTTTCACAAATACTCATCCGATTTTGATGACTGAGGTACGGATGTTACTTGCAAAAAAAGGTGGGCATCTCTGTTTTTTTCTGTTATCCTGTCAAGTGGGATGTCAAATGAGAGAGGAGAATGTTCCGAATATTTTAAAGAGACATCAAGAGTCCAGCAGTCAATTTAATAAAAACATTACGGATAAAAAAAAAAAAAAAACTTTTAGTCCGAATTCCCAAAAAATTCTACTTAGAACTATGAATAGAACTAGTTTGCTTTAAAAGGTTACAATTAAAATAACGTGCAAAAGGTTTATTTACCTACTAAAGTGTGACATGAACCTTATCGTGGTATGAACTGCCCATGAGTTCAATATAACCCGCGATACAATCAGTAATTACACTGTGAATCAGCGATTTTTATACCGATATAGACCACGGTTTAATTAAATAAGCACTATTATTAAACTTACATTACGTAGTAATCAACGAGCGATTGTGAGATCTAATATCCTTGGGAAAGAGCACATTATACTGTAACAAGAAGTTGATACTAACTGGGTGACATGATGTTCACGGGATTTTGATCTTAGCTGCATAAGTGCAGAGTCCAAAGTGAAAGAGCATGGTGATGTAATGGGATATCTAATTGGCCACTTGAGTTATCAGCTTTTGCAGTAGTGTAATCACTTCACGGGAAATGGAATCTACGAGGTATTGGATATGCAGTTTACAGGCGAAGCCAGTTGTAATTATATTTTATCTATTTTGTTTATTACATGAGATACAATAGATACGAAGACACAACACGACTTTAATCCCCGAACACCCATTGAGGCTCTACCTACCCCTTCGGGGAAAAAGGCAAGTACATATGAGGACCCCCTACTCAGAGCCGTGAGTAGTCACATGGGAAAGCCAGAGGCAAAGAACAAACGATATTTTTTTATGAAACAGTTTGTCAATCTATCTTACGGCTCACCTGATGTAAGTTAGTCACCGTCTCTACTAGACACCGACAGCATCATGGGCGTTGTCGATGCGTTGCCTGCACTGAAGAATATTTTTCTTGAACTGCTACATGTCGTATCGTAACCGATGCGGAAAACCTCAGATGGTAGCTCATTTCACAGCTTGTAGGATACGACGTGCTTGGTACTTATTTTTATACATTTTAGTACATTTTGGTACATTTTAGTAGTAGTAGAGCTTTTTTGTCAGTAGTAGTAGAGCTTTTTTGTGAAAGAGTTCGTCCGGGGAAGTACTACCACCATACCTATTTCTGCCGCAAAGCAGTGGTGCTCGCATTGCTGTGTTCCGGTTTGAAGGATGGGGGTGCCGGTGAAATTACAGGCACATGAGACTTTTCATCTTTATGTCGCAGGGTGGCAAGCGCATTGCAATGCCACATAGGGTGCGCCCTGGGTGAGCGTGTCCTATGAGGTAATGCACTGTTCATGGGCAGAGGTTACCGCTTAACATCAGGTGGGCCATCGGCTTGTTCCGTCATTCATTAGTATAAAAAATAAAAAATAAAACTTACATACCATGGTACTCGTAGTTTCTGTTACCCACGACACAGGGAACCCTAGTGTGGGATCAGGAATATGTATGTAACTGTTGGGTGTAATGTTATGTTATGTTACATGCCCACTTTTTGCTAGACCTACATAGTACATTCCAAATTACAAACAAAGCAATTAAGAATATGGGCATTTTCTTATATACTAAAGATCACTAACAATTAAGCAGAAGCTTTTTTAATACGTATAATCTTTAGCATTGACAGATGAATAGAAAAATAACAACGAGAAAAAAATACCAATTAAATACCCAATATTACAAACAATAAACTAAAATGTGGGTAGTTTCAAATAAAACAAACAATGCGCCGGTAACCGCTTGTTTGTTAACACTCAACTATTTATAATGAAGTGTAAACAGCGTGCCCTGGAGAGTCACAGCTAATTACAGCTAATTAGCACGCTGTTTTGGCGTCATTTTTGTTTAATTGTCCCGATGAGGTTTTATTTTGTTTGAATAATGACGTTTTGAGTTTAGAGACTGAAAAGCCTTCTGGATTTGTAGAAACGATCTTTTTCGCATAAATGTGCATATGTGATTCTGAATGATATATGAAAGTCCTTACTTTTTAAATTTAAAAATAAACTTGTTTGATTAAAATTGTTAAAACTATAGGTACGGTAAAGAAAAGTACGTTTATTACGATCTTTTACATAAAATAAGTAGTTTTTAGACCGCCCGCTTCGCTCGCGTGTTACGAGTACTAGGATAAAAAGTGGTTTTCATTCAGCCCATAATATCTGTCTATTATTAATTCGCGTTATGGTGAGATTAAGTAACAAACAAAAAGTTTTGCATTTATAATATTAGTAGGATGTGTACAATAAGAAAGTGTTCGCGACACAAATCATTCAAAAAACAGGGAAACATAGGTACTTCCCATTACTGAACTTACAATCATAACAGGAAAATCATTTTAGCATATTTATCTACCCTTTCCTGAACTTTAGCCAACAAAAGAATAGTATACATATTCATGAAGGCATTATTCATGTATGTTACTTAGTTCCGCTCCTAATATGAAACACTCAAAATGTTTAGATAAACTTATATAGGTACGTAATTATGTGGGAAATTTTAAATTTTCTTTAGAAAATAATGATCCTTGGACTCGACTTGATTTGACGTTTCATTACACTTAATCGAAAGAAAAATATTGATCATGAAAGTAGTAGGTAATTCAAAGTGATCCTGACATGATGTAAAATGTTTTGGTACAATTAGCTGCTTTTCACCGCGAGATGTCACCAGCCTATTATCGCGCACGTCACGCAAACGCCACGTACGATTATTGCACGGCAACAACGCACCCGCCGTTTATATCCTAGCAGCTGCAAAGTGGCATCATTCTGTGAACGGTGTTTTAACGTACTCATGAAAAATTACGCTTTTAAACTATAGGAAAAAGTTGCTGGCACAAATTTCCATAAAAACTAATTTGCAATACAATGCGGGACAATTCCGTAACCGCACTAAAACACCCGCCTAATATGCGTCGATGTACAGCATTTAATCTAACTTTCGTCGCAAAGCACTCTTTGAGACGACAACTTCAACTTGCATTAATTTATCTACGGAATGGAGAACTATCTCAAGAAATAAACACAAGACGCGTTTACTGTTTGTTTTCATTCGCACAAAGAGGTTAATACAATTTTATTACAAAATTAACTCGAAACATGACAGCCCTATTACTTAAAGAGCTCTCTAAAAGCAAAACGAAGTTAAACAGCCGAGCAAAAGTGTATTAAATTTCTGAATATTTCTCCTCACAAACTAATTAATTAGTTTCTAAAACTCCAAGCCGAGTGTTAACGATGATCTAAGCAATATCCAAGTTTCAACCTGCCGCGAAGCTTTGCAACCTAACGAAGTTGCGCAGATCTATCGCTTTGTTATTTAAGAATAGTGTAGAAGTTGTACAACTATGTGCAACTGTTTTTCCGGGGAAGAATCTACTACGACCTAACAAGTTCATTAAGAATAGCTTGATTCCTATGACAGTTGTTATTTTGACGGAAACAAAAGTTTTGAAACTTGAAAAGGGAAAAACTTCGTAACCTAAAGATATTTTCATAAGTTTTGGTAAGCGTTTAGACTATCTAAATGATCAAAATTACAACTGTCTTGGAATCGAGCTATGTTTCATGAACTACTAGTGTCCGCCCGCGTCTTCGTTCACGTTTGGGAAGAACAAAACAAGGAATGACTATGCGTAGGGTGTGACCTATTGCAGTTGCATTGGGCAGTATTGCATTTCAAGATCCATCTGCCTGTCACTGTCACACAAATATACAAAAATAAGATTTATATAAGGTTTTATTTTAAAATCGCTATTAAAGATTATAAAAATTCTCAAAAAAACTTTTTTTTTTTGTATACTACTTGAATGACGGAACAAGCAGATGGCCCACCTGATGTTGAGCGGTAACCTGAGGGTGCATTGCGTCATAGGTCACGTCCACCTAGGACGCGCCCTATGTTGGCCTATGCATTGCACAGCGCCCGCCACCCTGAGACATAAAGACGGCAAAGGCACTATGTCTGTCACTATTTAGCACTATGTATGTATGTACATAGTGTGTCGGTATGTATGTTTGTATTTAAGTATGTTCCACCGTAGCGCCTAAGCTACGCATCCGATTTTTATGAATGAGCTGTCTATCGACTATTATATATTCTGTTCTATCGATTCGTTATTATAGTTTGTAAAACATAGCACGAGTCCTGTGACAGTTGTTATTTTGATCATTTGAACAGTCACATTTTAACGCTATGCAAAAGTTTTAAAACTTGAAAAGAGGAATCTTCCTAACCTAAAACTTTCACATTTCCAAGTTTCAAAACTTTTGGACGTCGTTAAGACTGTCAAAATAACATCTGTCACAGGACTCTTGCTATATTTTACAAACTATATGGTTCTGGTGACATTTAATACGACTACATTTTATAATGAATGCCTCCCGTTTCATTTAACATCCCCGCCATGAGATAGCTTACAAAAAAGAGAGTGATTATTGATTTTATTTGTATAAAATGTAGTCGTATTCAATGTCAACAGAACCATATAATTTGTAAAATATAGCAAGAGTCCTGTGACAGATGTTATTTTGAAATTCTGAGTTCATTAAGATTTTGATTTACATTTTGCATTAAGGTGGATGATCTCGCTTGTGGCGTGGTTTTTTTTTTTTTTGTGTTTTTTGCACATTACAGCTCATAAACACTTCTTCAGATAGCGAAAGTTGATTTCGCGAGAACTTAAGAATGCGCCAAAGCCAGGCAGAAATCTTTATACAAAAAAAACGCCACGCGACGCTCGAAAAACCTGTTTTTATTGTATATCTCGAAAAATATAGATAATTTTAAAAAACCCCGTGGGGATCCCTCCTTTTTATTGTATTGATCTTATTTATACAATTTTTGATCCAATAATCTGTACCATATTGACAAACAATCGAATCTAGCCAAAAGTTAGAGGTAACTTTGTGTTTTTTTTTATCAAGAAAATATTGTCCTATCTTGTTTCTGTCTGGGTGATACTTCGGTATTATAATGTAGTATCCATGCATATTTTTAATTTTAATATTGTACTTGATTTAGTCAGTAAAACATCTAATCTAAGATTGGTAATTTTGCGTTATATATTTACCTTAACACACATGTTTTAATTGATAGTATCTTAAGCCATAGTAAATTGGCATTATTTAGGTACGGATCACTAAAGCCAGTAGTTCCGTGTTCATACATCAAGCAGCGTAATCAAAAACCCGGGGCCAGCGGAAGTTTTTTAGAGGCTTGTGAATAACTTAAGGGTGCGACACGCCTCACTTGTTGTTAGAAAACTTTTTTATTTTCTTCTCCATTAAAAAGGCGGGTCGACTGACGATTTCGCGACGCGGCCGATGAATAATTAGGGAGTATTTCTTGCCTGTCACGCCGTTAATGAATATTAGAGAAGGCCGGAGCTTTGGTGAAATTTTCGAGAGAAAAATCGGAAAGAAATCTGCGGTTGTTCGGAGAGAAGGAATTCCGTTAATTACGGCCGGTTGAGAGATAAATAAGTCACTAAGCGCAAATTTGTCCATCCTTCTTGTTTTTGTTTCGTTTCCGAGGAGTTACTTTGTTATTGGGTCATTTTTTCTGTGAGCGACCGAGTGAATTATATTAGTCGTTTGTGTGCGTGAGTACGGACGGAATAGTCCATTATGTTCCATTTTGTGGGCTATAAGAGGCTTTCGTACAGTAAACAATACTTTGTACGGTCACAGAGAATAAAACATTTGTTAGCAAATGGCTTTTCGACTCAACACACGCCAAAGACTGAATAATAATAACGGCGAATGTATTTATGGAAATAAATCCATGTCAGGTAACATAAACTAAGAAAGTTCGAAATAATCAGTTTTTTTATCGTCTTATCATTTTTAATAAGTCATAATAATCAGTTTTTTATAGTCTTATCCTTCTTAGTAATAAGTCATATACACGCACAGACAAAAACTGGTGAATAAAGGTTTACGAGTACAAGGACTACGCCAATTCATTGTAACAGTCGCAGGAAGTCCGTGGATTGAGGCGGCTCAAGAACGTCAGTCGTGGCATTCTATGGGGGTCAAAGTTCTAAGTCTTCTTGTTTGACACTACTCGCTAAAGACTATCTTCTCTCGTATCTGTGGTTTTTCTCGGACACCACTCTACTTGATTGAAAGAAAGAAAGAAACAAACAAACAAAATAAACTTATTTTGACCAAAAACTGTACACAGCATCAATAAAAATAAGACACAAATAGGTAAGTACATAGATGTGAAGTATGTCCCTGAAAGGAGCCAATAGTAATATTCGGTAGAAATGAAACTTTGTACAACAAACTTCCACTTTGTTAACCATTTAATATACGAACAAGTAAAACCAGTGATCAAATCCATATCAATGGAACTGTACAAGACACCCATCCGTAACTTCGTATATTTTATGTTACTGTTGAGGTTTAGTCATAGAAATGTGAATTAAAAAGAAGTGTTATCCGGGCTGTTTTATATTGAAGCGATGTTTCCGTATTTTGCCTCACTACGTTTTAAACTTACGAACATAAACATTAGTATTAGTAGAGCTTTTTAGTAGTAGTAGAGCTTTTTTGTGAAAGAGTTCGTCCGGGGAAGTACTACCACCATACCTATTTCTGCTGCAAAGCAGTAGTGCTCGCATTGCTGTGTTCCGGTTTGAAGGGTAAGGGTGCCGGTGAAATTACAGGCACATGAGACTTTTCATCCTTATGTCTCAGGGTGGCGGGCGCAGTGCAATGCCACATAGGGCACGTCCTAGGTGGACGTGACCTATGAGGTAATACACTGTTCATAGGCAGAGGTTACCGCTTAACATCAGGTGGGCCATCTGCTTGTTCCGTCATTCAGTAGTATAAAAAAATAAAAATAAATGAATTGTTTTACTTACGTGTGATGTGATTCAATAAGTCCTACATTTTATCTTTTAACTTCGATTTTTGCCATACCATGGTACAAGACGCAATTTTTACGGAGAAATAAGCTAAGAGAGCAAGCTTTTTTTTTTTTAAAAAAAAAGGATGTGTAAAATTTCTAAATATTAAGCATGTATCTTTGATATTTTGTAATAAAATTCTGTTTGATTTAATGATTTAACGTCCAAAATACTTGACAATAAACCCTCTAGACCGCGAGTGTAAGAGTATGAGCAATTTGATCAAACTCTGTCGACACGCGCCACTCCTCCTTATCCTTACTTCATATTTATATGGTTTTAGTCCTATGACGTTACAGGATTTAGGAAAATACGCAAAACTAGAAAACCAAACCTCAAAACAATAATAAAACAAACAACAAGCTAGCATCAATACGCATCAAGACACACACAACTACCTACACACTCATGTTTACGTTGGGCATACAATGCCATTGATACGGGCCGGACAATGGGCCCCGAACATGAGGTCGAGCCAAACACGGCGAAAGATTTTTATGTTAACAAAAAGGTGGATTTCATTGTGCATAAGTCGGATATGTGAGTTTTTGTGAGGATCAGTTTGAAATGTTTGAAGGTTTCATTATTACTACATGCCTGAATTTGCGACGTTTATTCTTAAACCTATGCCTTAGTCTAGACTAGACCCATTCGTCTGCTTTCTGGGTGTCGTAAAAGCCAACTTAATCACTTTATGACCAGGAAACGGGCAGTAGCATCCTCCACTATGATCACCAATCTAACTGCCAAGTCATTGCATTATATGGGGCAGGCTTCGTCCACCGAAGGCCGTCTATGGCTGATGATGATTCCTAAACAGTAGCTCTATGCAGCCCCGGTGTAAGTCCTACTCGTATTTATATCAACCGTACACTTATAGCATTTGTTAGCCATTGTCTCCACACTGTTGTGGATCGTCAACCAAAAGCGTAGGTATGGATTTAGTGACCACGCCACGGCAGTGTAGTCATATTAATAAAAACATAACCCTTCTTCTGGAATAGTCAGGTAAAAATAAGAGTTTTGCGTTGTAACTGTTCACCTCTCTAAGACCACCGAACGGATTCGAATTCTCCATAATTTCGTTTGGTTCTTTAGTTATTATATACGCGGACTAAAACGATAATCCGGCTCATCTTGTAGGTTCACAAAGAGCATTACGACTGTATTCCATAAGGAAGACATTAATTGGTACCTATGAGAAGCAATGGCGGCGATGAGCCCACCACTTATCACGTCTATTTCCCACGATGGTGCAGCCCACGGTGAAACAAGGTCCATTCGAGGCACTGCCTACCCTTTCGGGGAAATAGGCGTGTGTCTATGTATGTATGCATATTTAAGCGGACATCCTGATAATACAAAATTAAATGATAGAGAACATCAACATAGTCATAGCTGTGGTTGAGGCGACAAGTATTTTCAACTTTAGTATTTTCTGCCGTGATATTACCATCATTATAATAAAAAGAAAACGTCCACATCTAACCGGCAATTTTACAATGTATTGAAATCTCAACCACTCGCAACATTGTAAGCGCTCGCGTGCTACTCACATCTTGCCCGCTTCCTGAGCTGAGTGCAGGAAAGGTTTAGAGCGAGCTAAGCCAATCCAAACGATGATATTCCGAGGAGTAGGTACTCAGGATATTTCTGGTTTCGACGCAATTGCATAAGTGGAGAGTCTCGAAAGAAGGATTCAATTCTGTTTCGATATTGTTAATTTATTTTTGATATTACTTTATGCATTCGAGAAAAAAAGCTGCAGGAAAACTTTATTCTTTACTTAGCAATTTTTAGGGAACGATAATACACTTCTGGACACATCTATTGGCCCACCTTGCATTTTCAGTTTCGCTTAGTCCTAGCTAAAAAATTATATTAGGTCGAGCAAAAAGTTTTTATACAGTTTTGAACCCGGCACATTCATAATTTTATTCCATGGTCTTTTTTTAAATTTCGAACTCAGAATTTAAAGAAACAAAAGACAATTTGGAGCCTCTTCGTTGATATCAAACAATCGAATACTAAGAAAACTTGATTTTATTGGTTTACTTGGATTTAATTCTTGAAAGTGTGATTTTTCTCTTTGGTTTTGCAACAAACATTACTTATTCTTAAAATTAAGGTGAGGTTCTATCGATAATCTATGGATACTTCGCCTGAAGTCGCCGCCCAAGCTGTGGCACTTATCCAGGCCGGACACAGCCAAAGAAATGTGAGTGCTCAACTTAATTTAAGTCGATCTGCGGTCCGAAATGTTTATCGGAGGTACCTAGAAACTGGCGGCTTTGTTCGTCGCCAAGGAAGGCCACGATCTCGGGTCACAACTGAAAGGCAGGATCGATTCATCGTGACGACCAGCTTGAGAAATCGTCACCTTACCTCCATTGAGATACAAAACCAACTTCGCGATTTCCACGGAGTATCTGTGAGCGCTCGAACTGTTCGGAGAAGGTTAAAAGAACGCGATATGGTACCACACAAGCCAGCTAATGGCCCCAAACTAACGCGAGCCCACCGAACACCGCGTCTTCATTTCGCGCGCACTCATTTAAATTGGACTCAGCAGCATTGGAGCTGTGTACTCTTTTCTGATGAGTCTAAAATTGTGTTACATGGCAATGATGGAAGGAAGAAGGTCTACCGACGTAAGGTAGAGCGTTTTGCACAATGCTGCTTTGAAGAGAGGGTTGCTTATGGCGGTGGCTCATGGACTGTCTGGGACGGTATATCCGCGAGCGGCAAAACTCAACTTGAGGTTATTACGGGACCACGGCTGCCAACATTAAATGCTGAAAGGTACATTCGTGAGTGCTTAGAACCTCACGTGATGCCATACGTGGACCATGTGGGCCCAAATTTCCTTTTTATGCATGATAATGCAAGAGCCCATACGGCCGGCATCGTCAGGGAATATCTTCGGGATGTGAACATCACAGTTATGGACTGGCCAGCCAGAAGCCCAGACATGAACCCGATTGAGCACATGTGGGACGAGCTAAAACGACGTGTTAGGGCTCGTCAGCCAGTTGCTCAGACGATGCAGGAGTTGAAAACTGCCATAGAAGAGGAATGGGAGATGATCCCTCAAAATTTCATAGAGCGGTTAATAAACTCTATGCCTAATCGTATGAGAGCTGTCGTAGATGCCCATGGAGGCAACACGAGTTATTAAATTAATCCTTTATTTGATAAAACATGTTTTTTAATCAAACATCAACTGCCTTCATCAAGGCGCATACCCGACTTGTTAGGCGTAGCTCCATGTCGTGTGGTATTCTGAATTCAAAATTTAAAACAATACGATCGAAAAAGATGGTAAAATGTATTAGGTTTTAAACTGCATCAATAGTTTTTGTTCAATCTAGCAATCATATTAAAGTAGGGGCCATAGAAACCTAAACTCTAACGTGGGCCAATAGATGTGTCCAGAAGTGTAGGATCACTTTCGCGTCTATTTTTAACCCCCGACGAAAAACGAAGGGGTGTTTCAAGTTTGACGTGTCTGCGCGCGCGTGTGTGTGTGTGTGTGTGTGTGTGTGTGGTGTGTGTGTAGGTGTGTGTGTGTGTGTGTGTGTGTGTGTGTGTGTCTGTCCCATCGTAGCTCCCGAACGGATGAACCGTCTTTTTTTTTTGTTTGAATGGTGTATTTCTCGGGTGTGTTCTTAGCTTTGTTTGATCAAAAACGGTTCAGCTGTTTCAATACGTTGGTTTTTTTTTAATTTTTACAAAATTATTTACTTCTCTTCTTCCTAGATCTACTGTTGAAGAGGCAAGTTGGAACGTAACTCTTGGATTAGTAGACTGCCGTGTTGGGGATCATTTTAATCAGTTCCCAATGCTGATACCTTATATAATCGGCATTATCCGGAAGACTAAATTACTACCGACAATTATCTTAAATACTATTATATAATTATTATTTTCTTAATTTAATGCATTCATTAGCTCTAATTGACTGTATGCATGGGGAGTTGGGAGCTACCTCGCCGTAACACAGTTTTAAACTAGCACGCGAGGTAGGTTCCTAAACCTCATAGTGCCTACCCTAATTCTCAATAGTTGTTTTAACTTTAAGTACCTATATAAGCACTATAATAATAATAATAATAAATAATGCTGGACAGTTTACACAACATTATCTAGCCCCAAGCTAAGCAGAGCTTGTGTTATGGGTACTAGATAACTGATATACTTAATACAATACATTACATAGATAGATATTTTTTATTATACATAGAAAATACCAAGAACACCCTGAACAAATATCTGCATATCGCACAAATATTTGTTCCGAGGCGGGAATCGAACCCGCAACCTCCGGCGTCGCAGGCGAACGTTCGCCCGCCCCGCCACAGAGGTCGTCAAGAAAAGTCTATGTAAAGTATCCTTAAGGCGCGATAGGTTCTCAAATGTCTCTAGAATTTTAAAGTTTTTGATAAGAATTTTCATAGTTTTCTATGAAGAAAAAAATATATGATATTTTTGAGCTTTTTATCTAGTGAAATCAATAATTCAATACAATATTTGAATTACTTCACTCGATAATAAATAATAACAAAGATACCTCCTTTTTAAAATTTAAATGCCATTTTTCACTCACTTCTCTCACGTTTTAATTTTTGAAACATTTGGTTACATGTTAGTTATTATTTGAGTTAGTGAATTCATCAACAAAATTAAACAAAACTTTGAACGACAATTTTATATAATTTTTTTATACATAAAAACACGGTATCAGAGCGTGCGCTCGCCTTCTTCGCCTCGTAGAAAAATGTTCGTTGAACCTATAGCGCCTTAAGTTATGAAATAAAAAGTATTCTATTCTATTCTATTCTATTCTATTCTATTCTATCTTCCATTTATTCAGTAAAATGACTCGGCCGCCATCGAAAAAGCTCAATTAATTACACCGCAGTCAATTAGCCGATTTGATAATTAATTATCTAATTATTTATGTATACGACATCGGCCCATACGGCCTTCGAAAAAGGTAATTAAAGCCATGATTTTTCAAGAAACATTAGCTGGAAAACCTATAAAGTCGCTGTAATTTATAACGATATAATTACGGAAGTCGGTAGGTACCTACTTAAGAAAATTGCTTTCCAAGGAATTAAAAATAGATTTTCATCGTAGGTGTGGTAAAAGTACTTTTTAAAAGCTTTTATCTAACTTGAAATGTTAGTATGAGTGTGGGACAACTCTTGAAAGTAAATTTCTAACAGTCCGAGGGAGCCCAGTGCGATGCCACGTAGGGCACGTCCTAGTTAGATGTGACCTGTAAGGTAATGTATTGTTACAGGCAGTGGATTGGGCCAGTTGCTTGTCCCGTCAATCAAAATAAATTAAATAAAAACCGGCCAAGTGCGAGTCGTACTCGCGCACGAAGGGTTCCGTACCATTATCTATAAAAACGTCATAAAAACCACGTTTGTTGTATGGGAGCCCCCTCAAATATTTATTTTATTCTGTTTTTTAGTATTTGTTGTTATAGCGGCAACAGAAATACATCATCTGTGAAAATTTAAACTGTCTAACTATCGTGGTTCATGAGATACAGTCTGGTGTCAGACGGACAGACAGACAGACGGACGGACAGCGGAGTCTTAGTAATAGGGTCCCGTTTTACCCTTTGGGTACGGAAACCTACAAGTTTTTTTTTTATACTACTAGAATGACGGAACAAGCAAGTGGCCCACCTGATGTTAAGCGGTAACCTCTGCCATATTGTAGTGAACTACAATGCGAAATGTTAGGCCAAGATAAATATGCATGGGCTCCCTCCTGAGGTGTTTCCGCTTAACTACAACATGAGTCGCTTCAAAAAAAATTTAAAAAGAGTCCTTCAGGGCAGGCAACGCACTGGCAATGCCCCTGGTGTTGCAGGTGTCAATAGGCGACGGTAACCGCTTAACATCAGGCGGGCCGTATGCCAGTTTGTCGAATCATTACATAAAAAAAAATGTTCTAACGCTTAGCTCATTCCCTGTCACTGTCACCACAATGTTAAAACACGCGTGCTAGAGAGTGACAGGAACAATGCTAAGCTTTACGTGATAAGTAATATTTATTTATCTCGGCCTCAGTGTTCTTTTTCTATTTCCCAGATAATAGCTACCTTCCCTAGATTTATATCTCACTGCAACACACACATTAAAACCAACTGTGCAGTGTTAAGGCGCTATAGGTTCAACGAACATTTTTGTATGAGGCGAAGAAGGCGAGCGCACGCTCTGATACCGTGTTTTTATGTATAAAAAATTTATATAAAAATGTCGTTCAAAGTTTTGTTTAATTTTGTTGATGAATTCACTAACTCAAATAATAACTAACATGTAACCAAATGTTTCAAAAATTAAAACTTGAGAGAAGTGAGTGAAAAATAGCATTTACATTTTAAAAAGGAGGTATCTTTGTTATTTTTTTTTATCGAGTGTCGTAATTCAAATATTGTATTGAATTATTGATTTCACTAGATAAAAAGCTCAAAAATATCATATATTTTTTTCTTCATAGAAACTATGAAAATTCTTATCAAAGTCTTTAAAATTCTAGAGACGTTTGAGAACCTATCGCGCCTTAAGATATTGAATTCCGTGTAAAGATATTCGAACGTCATGTATCGGAGAGACGTATCGCATTACGATTGGTATCGAAACCACATTTCAAGTTACACAAAGTTATTCTAAGCAAATATATTTTTAATTTCAGTTGGTTCGTGTTTACGCGAGACTGGAATGGCCGAAGAATGTTTACATTCTATCAAAGAGAAACTTGTTAAAAGAAAACTTGCTGCGCGTCTGCATTCCGGAATAAATAAACTCGAGATAACTTATCTGTGAAGTTATCAATCTTGAATTACGGACCTCAATGAACATAGGTATTTTGGATAATTAATATGCTTTTCAAAAAAGCTTTTGGAATTAGTTAGTTATTGGAACCGAGCTTTTCAAAATGAGCCCACTCAAAGTCTACCCTCAAGGAGTTCCTTTATCCGTCTTCCACCTTCCGCCTCCATCATCACATCAGTTATTTCAGCTAATTGAAAAGAGGGTCTCTAACAACATTTGAGATTTGGTTGTGCAAACAGTTTTTTTTTTTTTTAATACTTCTTGAATGACGGAACAAGTAGATGGCCCACCTGATGTTAAGCGGTTACCACTGCCTATGAACAGTGCATTACCTCATTCGTCACGTCCACCTAGGACGCACCCTATGTGGCATTGTACTGCGCCCTCCACCCTGAGACATAAAGATGAAAAGTCTCATGTGCCTGTAATATGCAACACAATATCAACTTTGAGTACCTATCGAATTAAACCTTTAAATACATTTATTTACAGAAAGAATAATACGGCTAATACAAGGTATGTACGAAATACATATGAAACAGTGGTGCTACCTGAAGACCGCTGCTAACAATCTAAAGGTATCTCAACTGAATTAAACTACAATATCATATTCCAAAATAAATTTCTTACTACCAAAAAGTGAGCTATTGAGGAAAAAATATCCCAATTTATTAAATGGGCTGCGGTGTACGTACTTTGGAAGTTGTGTTTGAACTTGTTCCAAACGCCTGATTTTTGGGGTTTTCATATTGTATTTAAGTCAGGGTATAACGCAAAATTACCAATCTTTTATTAGATTTTTAACTGACTAAATCAAGTACAATATTCAAATTAAAAATATGCATGGATACTACATTATAATACCGAGGGATCACCCAGACAGAAACACAATAGGACAAAACTTTCTAGAAAAAAAAACACAAGGCTACCTCTAACTTTAGGCTAGATTCGATTGTTTAAAAATAAAAAACTAGCCTTTCTTTTTTTTTTATTAAAAAAAACTTTTTTTTTATTTTATTTTTTGTCAATCGAATCTAGCCAATGTTACAGATTATTGGGTCAAAAATTGGATATTTAAGATCAATACAATAAAACGAAGGGATAACCCTAGGGGTTTTTTTTTTTTTTTTTTTGTTTTTTAACTTTGATAGACCTTTGTTTGACCACGATCTCACCTGTTGGAAAGTGACGATGTGGCCGAAGATGGAGCACAAAGGTCTAGAAGGCACCAATAGGTTTTTTAAAACTATCTATATTTCACGAGATATTCAATAAAAACCGCTGTTTCGAGCCGCGCGTGGCGTTTTTTTAGTATGAAGATTACTGCCTGGGGTAAAGATAAAGATAAAGATAAAGATATATTTATTTGCTTGAACATAATGTCATATAGGTCTTAAAAATAAGTAGGTAAGTTCCAATTATGTTCTACCTTATCTAGCATGCAAATTACAAAAATACAAAAGAATGTCAGAATTAAATAGGTACATCAAATTAAAATTAAAGTCATAAGTAGCCCTAAAATCATAAAGTGTCCTCCATAAATTCACGAATATTATAATAACATTTACTGATTAACAATTGTTTCAACTTAGATTTAAATAAATTCTCATTTAGGATTTTAAAACTTTTTGGTATTTTATTGTAAATACGTGTTGCCATGCAGACTACACTCTTCCGTAACAATGCTGTTTTGTAGCCGGGTATAAATAGTCTGTCGCCATCTCGTCTGTTTCGGACTGCAACGTCAGCCATACGTAGAAATAGTACAGGATTTTTTCTCACAAACAATGCTATTTCAAAAATATATAGCGACGGAAGTGTCAGAATTTTATATTTTAGGAATAGTGGCTCACAGCTATCAATCATTTGTATTAATTATTATTTGTATTATCATTTATATTAACATCGATCTAATACACCGCTTTTGCATTTTAAAGATGATGATGTCCTTATTGGTTGGCGCAGTCTTAACCAAAATGTTACGAACACAATCGGAATAGGTAAAACAAGGCTGTGAAATCATTACTGATGCAGTACATAACGATCGAATAGTAGTCACCGCACTCAATACTAACCCTTCATTAGTAACGCGGGTCTTTTTTACCCCGCATTTGAAAGCCCAGTTCTTGAGACGGATCTAATTTGTTTCTTTTCAAGTGCGGCCTCGTTTCTTTCGCAGCTGATTGCGGGTTGTTCGCTCATCTCAGCGTATTACCCTTGTCTCCAATTTGTTTGCGTTAGACATTCATGAGCTTGATGATTTCCGTTCGACCCGTTGACACGTTCCGAAATAGTTTTTCCTTCAGCAAAACTGAGTTATGGAGAACTGCCCCCTTATTAGCTATGACCAAACGTGACATAACGCGGGCTCGATATCTGCGTGGAATCATCGTATAGAATACATTATGATGTCACACGTTATTGGCAAGGAATCTCCTATGGTCAAAGCGAGGGCCCTTAATGAAGTTCATCAAAGCGCGTTAAAATTTGCGCTGCACTCCACTATCGCATTTACACCCTGTGTTCAACAGACTCATTAAAAAGGCAAAGCGCTTTATTACTTTGCAATTCCCTCTTTCTTTACGGCGGGCGCGATGTCGGTAACAGCAAATGTAGTCTTTGTCTAAACGCATCTAACCAGGCTCGGGGATTCCACGATGAAGGCACAGAAGTGATCATAGAGATTGCACAGAAGTTTCACTCCGATCGTTATCCCCTTCGACCAAAGTAAAATCTTTGGTCGAAGGTTATCCCACTCATATCATAAATGTCAAAGTTACGATGTTTGGAAGTTTGTTACTCAATCACACCGAAACGGCTAAACCGATGAAATTTTGTACACAGATAAATAAATAAATAATGCTGGACAGTTCACACAACATTATCTAGGCCCAAGCTAAGCAGAGCTTGTGTTATGGGTACTATATAACTGATATACTTAATACAATATATTACATAGATAGATAGTTTTTATGATACGAGTACATAGAAAATATTCAGAACACCCTGATGTCTGCGAACGCACAAATATTTGTTCCGAGGTGGGAATCGAACCCGCAACCTCCTGCGTCGCAGGCGAACGTTCGCCCGCCGCGCCACAGAGGTCGTCAATTTAATAGTAATAGTAATAAGACGTCAGAGTTAATAGTAGATTGGCAGTGTTTGGGCTTATTTTGATCAGCTCGCGGTTCCGCATACTAATTTTATCTTCATGTGTAAGACAAAACTGTTTTAAATTTATTTTTTATTAATTGTAAAATCACTACAAAAAACCGATTAATTATTGAAATTCAAGAACCACCGATAAAGACTGATTGACACCTCATTTGTCATCGGTTCAAGGTGGTAATTTTTATTACCAAAAATAAGCTAAAAAAATGGTGTGTCTCAGCTCCGACGCGCGACTGGCTTTACTCCAGTCTAGTTCAATATAAGATGCGCGAATATGATGCGCAGTGGAAAACAAACGGACTTCACTCGATGTTACTTCACTCCCACCTATTTGCATTCCGTGGGTCTTATATGAAAATCAATTCTTAAGGTGGTTGCTTTCGCTTGTGGCGCGAAATTCAAATTTCTTCGTGTTTTTTGCTCATCACCTGATATTAATTAATGTGAAATGATATTAATGTGATACTATAAATTAAAACTTGTGTGTTAAGGTCATATAATTACCGACTGTAGAAATGAAGAAGTGAAGAAGGTGATTGATGAGCTGTGATGAGCAAAAAACACGAATAAATTTGAATTTCGCGCCACAAGCGAAAGCAACCACCAACAAAAAAAACAACAAACAAAGAGAAAACTCCAATAATAACAACTATAAATAAATTTAGCGTCGAGAGCCGATATGCAGTGACAAAGGACTGCGTTAGGTGGTACTTGTACCTATTTTTACTAACTGAACACCGCATAGAAATGTGCAACCACTTTTTGCATGAAAGATGCAAATTTTCGCTCGCTTCCGAATATTATACGAGTTGTGGGTTATTTCAATTTTCTTCGCTCGCTATTAAGCTGTAGTTTTTTTCTTACCACGAGCTCATAACTGTCTGAAACTTTTATTACTTATGCGGTATTTTACTGAACTCTGGTATAATTATGTTAAGTTACTCGTGTTGTGCTAATTATGTAAAGTATGCGTCAAAACTTCAGAACTAAGTCCCGTATTCCAGAACTAAGCTCATAGTGAATAAAAACACATAATGTAATACATAGATTTTGCACAGTTTATTGAAAACTGCAAAAAAAACCATGTGTCTTTGATTTAGTTCGAGTTTAATTCTGGAACGGGTCTAAGTTCAAGTTTAGAGAACTGGTTAAGTGACACCAAGTTGCGATGCACAAAGCGACTATTTCCTTTACCAAGTTCCAACTAACAGTATACAATTGCAAGTTTCGCAACGAGTACGCATCACTTGAAATAAAGTGCGCATTTAGAATGTGAAACTTAAAGACTGGGGCTTAGTTTGTAAATTATATACCCTGAAAATTAGTTTATTTTTGTTAACTGTCGTTTTAATTGTAAACAAAGTTATGTCAAGCTAGATATAAGTTTATAACTGTGTCAGATCTCTTTGCACGTTATCATATTCTCAGGTTTTATCTAGATTGATGACCTTTCTTAGTTTTATACCGGGAGAGAGTATTTTTATTATTGAAAGTTTTAAAATTATTAAATAAAACTTGTAGCCTACGGTTCGTCAAGCATTTACATGACGGGCGAACCGTAACACTAATAACGGTGCAGGGTTAAATCAAATTTTCCCACAAAAACAATAGTTTTTTGTTCGTTGTCTGAAAAATAAGCCAAATATCTACAAAGAGAAGAGGTAGACCGGTTCTAATTCAAACAACTCAAGCACAAGCAGCTGAAGGCCTGTAACTATACCGGTATCCTCTCATTGTTCGAAACAACTTGAGTTTGCAAAACAAGCAAGTCTTTTCACGAAACAGAAGGCTTTCCTAGTTATCGCGCTGATTTCAGAATAAGGCTTGCAAGCGATAAATCAACATTCCAAAAATTATGTTTTTTTCCAACGATGATCGTCTTTTGTTCTTGCTTGCGTGCGTGACACACATTTGACCGAGCGAAACAAGGTCTCAGTTTTGACCAAGGAGTTGGATTTCGTAAGTCGGTGGGTATTTATGTTCGTTAGTAGTTTTTTCAACCATAACTTTCGAACCGTTGATACGATTTCAAGTACATTTAGCAAGTAGGACGGTGACAGTACCAATACAATTGGCAAGTTTTTATATGAGCTTAAGCGGTACTTGATTCCTTCGAGATTGGCGATTCTTCTGTGCATTTTAGCAATGTCGTTTTATACTTACCTACCTACCGAAACAGCTGATTGAAAGCTAATTTATAATAGCCCATTGATTTGTTTGTTACTTTAAATCTATTTTTGTAGAACTCACACATGACGAAGGACCCAGACAAACCTTCTTAGGTTTATTAGGCGCGATAGTGAATAAAATATGTACCGAGTTCTTTAGTGTTCAAATAAATAAATAAATGACCAGCTACGCTCGCGTGGTACACGAGTAAAAAGCAGCGTGTGTGGCAATCAGCAATCCACGTCATCAGGCTTTACGAAACAATCTTACATCCAAACTTTCGCAGTTATAATATTACTATAATTAGTTTATGTATATGATGGTCACAACAAAAATCAAAGAAATAACTTCGCGATACTGAGCAAAGAAATATGTTAATCGTGACACCATTAGGGTTTCAGAAAATCTTTTTTAAAAGACATTATTCAGGCAAACAGTCTGAGCGCGACCCTAATTCCGTGTTAATTATTCAGTGGCCGACCAATCGGACCATTACCCAACTCTTCAGCAAGGAAACCCCTGAAATCAATTAGTCTTTGCACACAAAGCTTTGTTGAATTATAATCAATCGATATTTTCCAATCTCGCAATTCAATTCTGATTTAAAAGATGAGAAAACGGCATCAATAGACATGGCAAGTGACACACTAACTAGCATTGTATGGAACTACAACTAGTAGAAAAATTGTAAGCACAAGCACAACCTCGACCACGCACGGCCTCGTTGTGAGCACGACCTCTGTGGCGCGGCAGGCGAAGCTTGGCCTGCGACGCAGGAGGTTGCGGGTTCGATTCCCGCCTCGGAACAAATATTTGTGCGATCGCTGATATTTGTTTAGGGTGTTCTGGGTTTTTTCTATGTATAATAAAAAATATCTATAAATTCAATATATTGTATTAAGTATATCAGTTATCTAGTACCCATAACACAAGCTCTGCTTAGCTTGGGGCTAGATAATGTTGTGTGAACTGTCCAGCATTATTTATTTATTTTATTTATTTTTATTTAAGAAGTATCTACAACTAGTAATAAAAGGCACACTAACGGGTTGTAAGGCGCAAGAAAAAAAAAGTAGGTACAAGTTGTTGTAAAATACACACCAGCTAGCATTATAAGGTGCTATTAGATGAGTTATCGTAAGTACAGATAGTATCTACGAGTAGAACTAAAAGACACTAACTACCTCTATAATGCCCGGGATACACGAAACCAGCTTTTCCAAGCTAGGATAGTAAGCTAGAACCTCGGTTTACTATCCTGGCTTGCTGTCCTGGCTTGGAACATGCTAGTGCTGTTTACATGATGCCAGATAATTTTAAGTCCATACTGCCACAGAACAATAATACTCTCGCATTCTGCCGTGAAGTAAAATAAACTGCATTTATAAAAAAAACAGTAACTTCGCCGACAACTGAAGCTAGTACAAGGCCAGGATAGTAAAATCAGGGTTGGGGGTGCCACTAGCTCAAAAAATAGAACCTTATCCTATTAAACTATCCTAGCTTGAGACGCTAGCTTACTAGTTTTCTCACTAGTTTACTATCCTAGATATGAAGAACACACGAAGCCAGAATTACTAGCTTGCTAGCTTACTTATACTAGCTTGCTATCCTAGCTTGAAAAACTAGCATCGTGTATCCCGAGCATAAGGTGCAAGTATTTAAATAGTACTAAGTAAGTTAAACACTCCAAAGTAGTACAGATGCACATTTTGCATGTATTGCAAATAGTTGAAGAATGTAACCATTGGGTGTACCTAGTATAGATCCTGTACATCCTGAAATAATAATATTTAACTTTATGACAAGGTTTGCCTTCGAAATAGGACTAAATTCGGCTAACTATATTATTTGTACTCTGATTTTTTTCGAATGCACAATATTGAAAAAACCTTGTTGGCACAAATTATTATTTATTGTGTGCAATAGTTATTGCCGCACACGCTGACTCCCGTTTTTTCAGTTCAGTAGAGCTTTGCATGCCCAAAAGCCACCAGCGCGGCGCGCGGCGGGAAATCTACAGTTTGCGTTTAAATAGTCGCTTTCAACGTAATCGCGATTTTTAAATTTTATAAATCCCCCGTACGTTGTTTAAAAGCTGAAAGTCAAATGCATGTACTTACAAAATTATTATTCTCTTACTATGAAAATTCGCACGAAGTGAAAGTCCTATCAAAATCTGTTCCGAAGCCCTGATTTCCCAGTGGAGAAATAAACTCTGGAGTTTAATTTTAATTTGGCTTTTATCCATAACAACGAAATTTATTTTTTTGGGGAAGAATAACTTTAACAGCAGATAAAACAGATCGATATACGGAGGACTCCTATAGTGTAGTTTAATATTTTAAAGGATTGCTTTCAGAACGACAGATTAGGTAGGTACAGGCGGCAAAGCTAATTGGTTGCGTTTAGAGATTGAAGTGGAAACGAAATGATGCATATTTTCTGATAATTTTTATCTCAAGTTGTGTATTTAAAACTAAGCCATATTTCAATTAAATAAAAATAAATAAAAAGCTTCCAATGTGATCAAAAAATCACTTAATCGGCATGCTGAACGTAGTAACTATTATTTCATCTGTGTTGCGGAAGTAACCAATTAGCCATCTGAACTGTACGCACGAGCAAGTATGAAGAATTTGATGAGGGTAAATGACGCAAGAGAAGTGTCAGGTAGCAAATGGAAATCGGTTGTAACTGCCATTCATATTAAGGTTGTTCCTCGTGGTCAGCTAGGCACGACAGCGTCAATAGATGGCGCTGTTGCCAAATTTTGAAGTATTTTATGTATTTATGAATTAAAATGTGCATATTATGTCATAACACTAACGTTCACGCAAATGGTGGTTTATTTGCTATGTACCTAGCTATATTTCAGGTTATTTTAGTCTCTAGTTTTAACATACTTGTGCCGAGCAAATTCCGAGCAATATGAAAGCCTACTCACGCACACAGTCAAGGATATTATTGTATTAGAACTATAAGCTAATTTCGGCGCGCGAATTTCAAAATAGTTGGACTAGCGGCTTGGACTGTCGACTCAGAACTTCTGAACCCACGTTACTGCGTTCGATTCTATACTGCCTATATTTTTTGTATTTTTTTTTAACTTTTTTTTTGTGAACCAGTGACTAGATCTCTCGACACTAAAACCACAGTACTGGGTTCGATACCAGACTATTTTTTTTTTATAAATGTTTTTGTAATGATCTACAAAATACACTGATTCTGCTTCAGCCAATATTATGTTTGTGAAGTGAGTGTTGTGGTGTGTCCTTATTTCAAATCAAAAAGCAGGTACTCGATTCTTAACCGACCTCAAAAAATGGAGGAGGTTATCAATTCCAGAGTTTTTTATTATGTTTGTTACCTCATACCATTCACGTAACGATTAGGAAAAAAAATTACATGATATACTTCCAGATTGGTGCCATTTTCATTAAAATGTTTTTCTGATGATGGAATCCATGAAGATTGAGGGAACTCCTCAAATATTATAGGCACACATATATCAATTTCGGTATTTTCAGCAACAAGTCAAGCATTGCATTCAGAATGTTTTTTGTTTTTTATACTACTAGAATGACGGAACATGCTGATGGCCCACCTGATGTTAAGCGGTAACCTCTGCCTATGAACAGTGCATTACCTCATAGGTCACGTCCACCTAGGACGCGCCCTATGTGGCATTGCACTGCGCCCGCCACCCTGAGACATAAAGGTGAAACGTCTCATGTGCCTGTAATTTCACCGGCACCCTTACCCTTCAAACCGGAACACAGCAATGCGAGGACTACTGCTTTGCGGCAGAAATAGGTATGGTGGTAGTACTTCCCCGGACGAACTCTTACACAAAAAAGCTCTACTACTACTATATTTCACGGGTGGCAACAATGGTGTCTCCTGCGATATCCGATTGAGCTGAAATTTGGCATACTCGTACCTATCTAGTTCCGATGACAGTACAATACTATGGTGAAAGCGAGCTGATCTGATGATGGAGACGGAACGTGGACAGCGGAACTCCTCGATGGATAATAGTAAACTGGCCGTGCTTAGGCTCATTTTCATCAGCACACTAATTTTATTAAGTCTTATACCTGGACTTGTAGTTAGCTTGTAGTTCCTGACTGCTAGCTTATTTCAGGAATGTATTATACTGGAAGAAAGCATTAGCAGAGTCAGTCGTGGGAAGCAATGGCGGCGATGAGCTCACCACTTGTCACGTGTATTTCCCACGATGGTGCAACCCACAGTGAAAAGAGGCACATGAGAGGCTCTGCTTACTCTTTCGGGGAAAAAGGCGTGTGTCTATGTATGTATTTATGTTGTATTGGGTATAAATTCCTAGCTATGAAGAAGTTTTTCAGGGTTCCGAAAAAAAAAAATACGGAACCCTTATGGATTCGTCATGTATGTCTGTCTGTCCGTGTATGTCACAGCCACTTTTTTCCGAAACTAATTTTCACACAAAAATAGAAAAAAACAATAAGTTTTTGGGGTTCCCCATACTTAAAACTGAAACACATTTTTTTTTTCATCAAACCTGTGTGGGGTATCAATGGATAGGTCTTCGAAAATGATATTGAGGTTTCTAATATCATTTTTTTCTAAACTGAATAGTTTGCGAGAGAGAGAATGATAAAACTAAACAAAAAAAATGGTGAACATTACCATGTAAACTTCCAACGAAAATCGTTTTGAAAGAGATCTAGTACGTAGTTTTTTTTAATATATCATAAGTTGTAAACCATCCAAGAACTTTTATGTTATGTTACTTGCTGCTACGGAACCCTTCATGGGCGAGTCCGACTCGCACTTGGCCGCTTTTTTTTCTAAAGATTTATTTACTTCCAGCTTTTATTGATAGATCATCAACTGAAGTCCACGGCTGGGCATAGGCCTCCCCCATAATATAATGCACATAGAAACTTTATTTTACGCCGCATAAATGGCTATTGCTTTACAAAGCACAAGTAAGGCCGCACGTAGAAACTGTTCCCATCTATGGCACGGGGCACCCAAGTACCAGCTGCTTCGTTTTGACTCCTTACAGAGAAGAGCCATTAGCATCATCGGTGACCCCAAGCTCTCCGATACTCTAGAACCGCTTAGCCAACGCAGAGCTATCGGATCTCTTTGCGTGATCTACCGCCTCTACAACGGGGAATGTTCTGACGAGCTTTCCGATCTCATCCTCGCATCGAGATTTTACCATCGCTCTTCCCGGCACCGTGACAAAGCTCATCCGCACATCATAGAACCCTGGGTTTCTCGAACGACTCGTTTCTCGAGATCATTTCTTCCCCATAAAGTACTATTATTTATTCTGTGCCTATAAACTATGGAATGAGCTTCCATCTGAGGTTTTCCCGTGTCGTACATGTCGTACGTAACCATGTTTTATTTCATGAAAAATGGTCATAAATTCCTTCAGGGTAGGCAGCGCATCGACAATTACCCCCAGTGTTGCCGGTGTCTATAAGCGACGGTGACCACTTCACATCAGGCCGTATGCTAGTTTGCCAATTTGTATCATAAAAAATAAAAAAAAAACTGCCAAGTGCTAGTCGGACTCTAGCACGAAGGGTTCCATACAATAATCTAAAATTAAAATTAAAATTACACGCAAATGTACCAGCCATCACCCAATCACGCAACAGGGGGACAGATCCAACTTTTTTGTTCTAACTGTCACCTTAGGGGGGACAGATCAGTGTGACAAATGGGAATAATTCGTCGCGCTCCATTTCCATTATTGTGATGTCTTGAGTTTGAGAAATAAAGCCGACGAAGTAACAATTCTTCATTGAGGAAATCCGCAGTTGACCCTATTTTCAACAAGTTTTTTTTTTTTTTTTTAACATTGATAGACCTTTGTTTGTGCACGATCTCACCTGTTGGTAAGTGACGATGCGGCCGAAGATGGAGCACAAAGGTCTAGAAGGCACCTATTCACTCTAGCCTTGAAGAGGTCCAGATTATAGTTGAGTTAGTAATTAATTTTGTAAAAATTTAAAAAAAAAACCCCAACGCTGAACGGCTGAACCGATTTTGATCAAACAAAGCTAAGAACACTCCCGAAAAATAAACCTTTCAAACAAAAAAAAACGATTTCGGTTCATCCGTTTGGGAGCTACGATGGGACAGACAGACACACACACACACAGACACGTCAAACTTATAATACCCCTTCGTTTTTCGTCGGGGGTTAAAAGAGAGGATAACCCATTCAATAAAAATTAATTATATTATTTTTAATTTCGAGGCCTTTGCGACTTGCGAGACAATGAGGGAAAGGATTGCATTTCAAAAAGGCTAATTCTCCTTAAAAAAAAAGATTGTTAATTTGTATTACACTATGTATAAAATATTTATCTTTTTTATGTTTTTTTATTTATCTTCACTATTATTTTGTATTTTTTAACCCCCGACGAAAAACGAAGGGGTGTTATAAGTTTGACGTGTCTGTGTGTGTGTGTGTGTGTCTGTATGGCCCAACGTGGCTCCCGAACGGATGAACCGAAATCGTTTTTTGTTTTTGTTTGATAGGTGTATTTGTCGGGAGTGTTCTTAGCTTTGTTGGATCAAAATCGGTTCAGCCGTTTTATTTCGTTCGGTTTTTTTTTAAGTTTTACAAAATTAATTCCCTGTAAATATGTAAACTTTGTTGTTTTGTTTGTTTGTTTGTTTGCCAAGCTGCGGTGAAATGGCTAGTACAGTATAAACACAATTACCTACTAGTAATAAATTAGTGCTTAGGAACGTACCATCTGGACTAGCGCCTAGAAAGGAATGGAATCGCTTCGAAGCGAATGTCTTTTGGCTAGGCCGGCTGATATGCATTGCATGCAAATAATATTATGGAAATTAAAAAAAAAAGTGGCCAAGTGCGAGTCGGAGTCGCCCATGAAGGGTTCCGTAGCAGCAAGTAACATAATATCAAAGTTCTTGGATGGTTTACGATTTATGACGTATTAAAAAAAAACTACTAACTAGATCTCGTTCAAACCAATTTTCGTTGGAAGTTTACATGGTAATGTACATTTTTTTTTTAGTTTTATCATTCTCTTATTTTAGAAGTTACGGGGTTGGGGGGGGGGGACTTTTTACCACTTTGGAAGTGTCTGTCGTGCAAACTATTCAGTTTAGAAAAAAGTTATATTATAAACCTCAATATCATTTTTGAAGACCTAAACATAGATACCCCACACCAACGGGTTTGATGAAAAAAAAAATTGAGTTTCAGTTCTAAGTACTAATACTTAGAACTGAACCCCCATTTTTTTTTTGTTTTTTTCTATTTTTTTGTGAAAATCTGAATGCGGTTCACAGAATACACCTACTTACCAAGTTTCAACAGCATAGATCCTATAGTTTCGGAAAAAAGTGGCTGTGACATACACGAACAGACATAACATGTCATAGTAAGATGAACTCTTGTCTTCTAAGCAGGAGGCAAAATGTTCAATACCCACCCTGGGCCTGCATATCTGAATCTTCCGAAGACCCTAACTCGCAATTATAATGAATAAGACCCCTAGGAATCATTTCAACGAATTTGTTTGAAGATTGTAGTTTCACCTACCTACACAGAACTGACTTCGACTGAAACAAGGCAATACTATGTTTTTTTTTTTTAATATTGAATGAGCGAAGCGAGTTCTCTGATTCAACTTGGAAGAATTGGCATTTGTATGTATGTATGTATGTATGTTTGTCCGAGCATAACTTCCGAACCGTTAATCCGATCTTCATGAAATTTGATTGGGAGGTGATAGTATTGGTACAATTTGTTGGTAAGGTTATGAGCTATATCGGTCGGGGGGTTGTTGAGATATTGGGGTCCAAGAGGAGGTAAAAAAAAGTGAGAATATCAGATCAAATGTGGTGTCATATGAAAGTTCCTCGCTTCGACATTTCAAAACTATTTTAGTTTTTGAGATGTTAGGGTAAATCAAAAATGTAAAAAAACAAAACCTCTAGGGTACTTCCACTAATCCTACAACGCTGTTTTTTTTACGTTTGTAGCTTTTATGATACAAATACTGGGAAAAGTCTAAAATTTATGAATCTTGAAACTTGTAGGTACCTACTCTATAAAATAACAACCAGTGTATAACATTCTTTGTTGACCTCCCGTTTCTAGGAATTTTAACGACGTTGAAGGTCTAACTTTTCGAACCACATGTGGATGTACATAGATATTTTTTCGAAATATATAAGGTAACCTACCTAAACCGTGTGTATTCGTGAGGTCTCAGTTCAAAAAACCTTGTGCGTAAATATATAGGTAATTATGATCAGCTAGTAGTATTTAATTTATTTTTTACGTTATTAAGATAATATTATATTTGTCTGTAATTTCTGTCTAGTTGTTTGTAATTTAATTTTCTCCCATTATTTATACAAAGTTCATATGTAGAGACCTTGCAATGCATTGCGGCCTCCGGCTGTCTGGCTGATTCGCATACACATGTCCAATCCTAAATGTTTGTTTTTCTAATATTTTCTATCCGAGCTAATTATGATATGACAGATCGAAGCGGCAACAGCGCTTAGCCGGCGTAAGTCACGAGCTGACAACGTCGCGTGTAAGTGACATGTTACTGTTATCTAATCTGCGGCTATGTGTGTGACACTGTCAGTGTACACTCACACACTGACATAAATGAACTAAAATTTCGATGTTATTTTCGCTATTAATCCACTGTTTTCTTCAACCAAATATGTGTTGACGCAAATAATGACCAATATAAAAGCCAACAACAGTCATTTCAGTGTAAAATTATACTCTGTTTGCCCATATTTGTGCTAATACGTTTGTATGGAAAAGCGACCACCTTAAGTAGTAAAAGAATACAGGGTGTCACACGCGCCATATTTATATAAACCAATTTTTAAGCTCGTACTTAAAAATTTGCTGTTTTAAATTCAATATACTAGTAGTTTGTAATTAACTTGTATTAAAACTATGTATCACGTTGATCCATAATGATCAAACAAAGAACCCAAAAACTTACTTTTTCAGATATAAACTAAAAATGAATTCCAATATTTTTGAATGCACAACTTACTATTTTCAAAAACGAGTCTGAAACTTCTAACATCACTACTCGATAACTCTCACGGTTTCAGAATTGATGAAAAATATAACCTGTACCGCGAGTACCAATAAACATAAATACACCCGGATAGATGAAAGCAAGTTTTGCCAGTTGCAAGTAGAAAATTCAACCTCCCATATAAACAGTCTTTTTCTATTTCTTCTGTTATTTATTTTGTCTTTAGTAACGAAATATATCCGCATATATTTTCAGATGGATATATTTATAGATGGATTTTCAACTTGAATTGGATTGAAATGAACACAGGTAGTATTCACCTTTCTTTGCTCGTCATTATCAGTCTTCTTCTTTCGTGTCGATGTCTCACTCAAAGCCATTTTGACTAATAGGTTGCCACACCCACCGCATTGTCGGAGCAGGTCATTAAATCCTCAATCGCGCAGGACTCAGGGCAGGATGGGAATGCAAGGGCATGTGGCATGGTTTGGGACTGGGCACCACAGTCGCATTGCGTCGCGGAGGCAGCAATCATACCCCACTTGCTGAGATTGCACCTGCAGCGGCCGACTTGAGTGCGCAGTCTGTTAAGGGTCTTCCCCACTGGCCTGGGTAGTTGGTGACCAGGGGGTAATTCCTCTGCGGGTGTTATATAGCCGGGTGGAGGGTCTTTTTTTAATGTCCATAGGTCGAGACGAGTATCACTTGCATCAGTTGCATTACTTGAGGTGGCTGAAGTGAAGCGTAAAAAACCTTTACGGCTTATTAAGCGCTTTCTCGGTGGAACAGCGCCATACAGAGAATGTCAGTCATCAGATTCTTGTTTTTCTTTTTCTGTTCCTCAAGCAATTTCTTGCCGGAAGTCAGATGGCGCTATACCCGCTAAAGGGTAGAGCTTGTTTAATGGGGTTGGCTTTAGACACCCGGTTATTATTCGGTTATTATCAGTCGGAAAACGTATACCCTAGTCATACAGCTTCGCGATGCCATGATAAACTATCTTGAGACATCTTCCTTTTCTACTCCTTTTTTAATCTAAAATCTAAAAGTTCGTAAGCGTTCAGAGGTCCACGGCCGGGCACCTCGGCCGCATTAGC
Source organism: Operophtera brumata (assembly GCA_932527175.1). Lineage (NCBI taxonomy): Eukaryota > Metazoa > Arthropoda > Insecta > Lepidoptera > Geometridae > Operophtera > Operophtera brumata. The sequence goes on along the minus strand of OW052231.1, from coordinate 5,296,522 downwards.
TAGCCGGCCGATACGGACACGTGATAAATTGCGATCTCGGGGTCTGTACGGGAATATGTATTAGTACGCCTAGTTACGCAATGAGAGATTGCGATCGATCGAAGAATATTGAGAGTTTGGAAATTGATTGTAAACATAGTCAGATTAAGGTAAATATTTCGACATAGCTCTTAAAAGGGTGTTATTTGTGCAAGCAGTACAGTTTGATAAAGCAATGACTCCCATAACATTCGTTGTCAAATCAAATCAAAAATCATTTATAGATAAAACATAGATATCAAAGATCTTACATACATACATATATACATATACACGCTTTTTTCCCCGAAAGGGAAGGCAGAGCCTCAAATGGGCCTCTTTTCACCGTGGGGTGCACCATCGTGGGATATAGATGTGACAAGGGGTGAGCTCATCGCCGCAATAGCTTTAAAAAAAACACGCATAAAAAGACGAGGGTGTCTTACACTATGATTTGTAACATCTGACATCTCCATGGCTGATAGTACCAACCTCATGGAAAAATGCGCGCTTCCTGTTACACACTTCCTTCCCTCGTCAGTTAATTCCATAACACTATAAAAATACTTATCTTCCGGCCACAACTTCATTTTTGTGATGAATTTGGTATGTTTGAAACACACGGCTGAAGATCACGGAAGGTCGAATAAAAACTATGATTTTTTCAGTTGCGTAGGTTTGTAATTTTTTGGTCTCTTCGTATATATATTGCAATTTAATAAACTGTCAAATTGCGTAGGTCTACACAATAATCCACACAATCATTTCGAAAAACTTCTCAGACAATATTGTTATGTACTTAAAATGTACACTTAAAATATTCAAGACCTAAACCCATTTGTTTTTCCCGCACTCATCTAGTCCTAGACAAATCCACATCTGCAACTTCTTTGACAACTTATTACGAATTCTGTCTATCAAAGAAACTTTGGCACAGTTTAGTAACAAGTTTAAACTGAATGTAGGATTGCGCAGCCGTGTTCACCTTTTAAAATTAGATGCGTAGAAAGCCTAGGGGCAACCTTTAGTGCGGGCTAATTTCCTTGCACTGAATTTCAAGCTTGAGCGAATTGATTGTATGCGAGACCGAAGTCAAGCTTTGGTGTCGCAACGAATGAATCGAATGAATTGTTCCTAGATCAAGACAAATAGTTGAAGCAATTGTGGGACAGCCGTAATAAAGATGAGTGTATGTCAGTACGTTTTATTTAATAATGTCTTCTACTAATAAAAAAATCTTAAACTTTTGAAGAACCTCAAGATGCAGGTCTTGACTTTCATAAATAAAATATTAGATCGCAATATTTTGAGGAGTCACGAGCCAGCTCTTAACCGCCTCAAAAACAGATCCGAAAGAATTAGGTCAAAAGAAAAGCAAAATATTTTCATCCCACAGATACTTCCATCTTTTCAATAATTCAGAGCTAAGTTGGGTCCGGTCGAGATCAAAAGCCCGCAGATATAGAGCTCAAAAAACTATAAAAGTAAAGTTGTAAGACCGTCTTGGAAACTGTTATTGAACCAGATTTATTGGGGATAACGGCGACTAATCCTGGTTATGGGAGGAAAGCGGACTTAAGAGGCTATGGGACCTTCGATGTAGAGGTGAAGGTTCGATGGCGGAGTATATAAAACAGATTACAGGCACGTTATGTTATGGATACGGCCGGAATACCTAATGGACTAAGGTTTACTGCGGGCATTGATGTCTCACTGGGAGTTCAGTAACTTGTTCTGAATTTCGGTCAGGGATCTATTCAAAAATGATAACCTATTCTGTTGGAAGGTCTGGCTATTTCCTTTGCAGATATATATCCGTATAAATACTAATATATATATATATACCTTATTCACGGAGAATCTGCTTCATGATTAACGATTTTACGGATGAGATACTATTTGAGGAAGGAGGAAGCACGTATCTCGTCTCAGACTCTAGTTTCACGACACGACACTTGGAGTTACAATAATCTTGCCAAGACTAGTCTGGCCTTGTACGCTCTTTGTGAAGTCATTGTAACAGGATTGTAACTTCTATTAATGTGTATATTTATACTTGATTTGCAGGTGGGTACTGTATATATAGTTTAAGGGAAAGTGAGTCCCAATTTTTAAAGGTCTATATGTTTCTCTATACGTTTTGAAAGAAACATCGATCGCAACGTCGAAGATTTAAAGACCAATTTAGTTCAAATTTAGTATCGGTTGCGTCAAGACACAGCGCCTGATTTCAGTTATTTTATGGTTTTTAATATTTATTTCACTTCCAAGTAACAAAATATATAATATGCCTCCAAGATTCACTAGCAGTTGCTAATAACAATAATGTGGGTATTTTATCATAGGTATTGTTAAAATAAACAAATATTCATTAAAGAAAGTAGCAAAAAGACCCATGTTTAAGGTTTTTTGCGAACGAGCGAAATAATACGAATTGTGTTTCGGGCCTTATCCTGACCTTTTATGTTCCTACATTTATTTAAATCATAAATCCATATTTACGGAACAAACCTGGTTTTTAAAATGAAATTCAGGGCTCACTTCTCCGTAACGCTTTCAAACTAAAATGTATTTAACTACAATAATTATTATTGATTACAATTAGAATACATTTTTGAACAGTAATTTTAATCCATAATTCAGCTTCAAAAGGCCACAGCCGCAGTAACTATTACCTAATCTGTGCCTCACAGCCAGCGTTTAAAAGCATTACATAAAACATTAACCTGCCTACGCTATCTCCCTGTCGGTTAAGCGGCGTACTACAAACCGCAATCACCCACTGCTTGCCGTAATTGATGATAACAACACCTTATCGCCTTCCGATTGCTGCGCGCCTGGTAGTTCTTTCCAGTTAGTGTGCGAGAAAGGTTCTGTTTTTTCATATGTGCGATTGGAATACTTACACTGCTAGTTTGTTTTTTGTAGTTAGAAGTATTTTTGATTTAGGTAGAACATCTAATCGCCTTTCGATGTATTGTCGCCTGGTACTTTCTTCTAAAAGTACGTTTGCAAATAATTCCAGTCCATCCCAAGGTTGTCTGGCAGAGATCGCTTGTAGCGATAAGACCGCTCATTGTACTTCCGTGTTTAGTTTAATATTAATTTTTAAATAGCTTATTTTCTGTGTTGTGCAATAAAGTGTTTTCTATCTTTAATTTTTAGTCCAAAGAGTTCAACTACATTTTGAAGTTGAAAAAATTGGAGAAAACTCATCCAATTTGTTCAACTGGTTGAACAGATAGTTGAACATATTGGAGTAGAGGTCTATCTATCTATCTGTTTATAAATAAGATTTGCAAACCTAAACCAAAATTATTTATATAATTCTTACCAAACCTTAGAAGTTGATAATTTCTGGACACCAAAAAGGATTATCCAGAAAAAAGCTCCCTTTTTAACGCAAGTGGAACCTGCGCGCTATCTCGATCGCACTGGCGAGCATCGTGCACAAATATATGTAGTTTTTAGGATTCCGTACCCAAAGGGTAAAACAGGACCCTATTACTAGACTCCGCTTTCCGTCTGTCACCAGGCTGTATCTCATAAACCGTGATAGTTAGACAGTTGTAATTTTCACAGATGATATATTTATGTTGGCGCTATAACAACAAATACTAAAAAACAGAATAAAATAAATATTTAAGGGGGCTCCCATACAAGAAAAGTTATTTATTTGCATTTTTTTAATTTCATACGGCGGCATAAATTAAATAATCTAGAATTTATGTATTTAAGAAAAATTAATACATTTTGCCTTATTAATCTAGTGCAATTACTACGAGTATCATGCAAAGTCATAGTATTAATTGAATACTAGAGGTTTATTGTAAAATTTAAAGGCAACTTTGTGATCCTTTCCTTCGGAGATTTTTTATGGAATCCTGATTTCGCATAAGAAAATACTTAATGTTGCCGTAACAGAGGATCATGGTTAGCAATTTGAGGTAGGTACTGTTAATGAACGGTGCAAGGTTTAATCAAGTTCAAAGGGCGTCTCAAAACACTTTGAAATTGAAAACTTAAGCAAAATGAAAAAAGAAGCAATACCCTTTATAAAAACTATAGCGAAGCGACGATGGAAATAAAAGAGTAGAATTTCAATATACACAAAGCTAAGTCTAGCTTAAAGGAATATCTCAATCTCAAGCTTCGCCGTGTTATTTATAAACATGGCTTAGCCACTGTATAGTTAACTGTATAGCGTTTCTACTGAAAGAATAATACAACTAATACAAGGTATGAATAAGATACATGTGAAACAGTTGTGCTACCTGAAGACCGCTGCTAACGATCTAAAGGTAGCATAGCTCAACTGTTACAAATCAGAACCAGACGGAATCGTCCCTAAGATGCTGGCTGCATTGCCACGCTGAATGGCAATACTAATGCGTTGAACCAGATAAGAGCCAGCTCTCGTTTCTACTTGATGCGTTTATAAATAAAGGGTTGAGAGTACAAACACAGTAGCCCAACTCCACCCAGAACTAATCACAACACAAATATCTCTGTCAATCAAAATGCCGTGCTTAGGCCCCGACAAACGGGGCATAAACACCGCACATTTGTACCCGAGTCACGCGCGATCATCCGTAACCAACAAAGGACGGGGACTGCGGGGACAAAAGCGACCCGCGGTTTGAGTAATAAGCGAACGACGTCGAGACCTGGGATAAAGTTACTGCTAATTGTGTACTGTGGCATTCACTTGTAAATGGTATTGTGAAGGAAAGGAATTGAAACAGTATTACTATCTGCTTTGCACTTTTATAACTTGATTCGAGTTACTGTCAAGGAAAATATAGCATCCTTGAATGAGGGGTTTACACTAGATGGCGCCAGCTCTGTACAAGCTAAAGTAGCTCTGTCAAAATAAAGTGAAACGTCAACGTCAACAATGTAGTGATCTATTTTCGTGATATTCACACAAAAGCACAGACAATGCATTTGTTATTTTGACAAGTATACTTGAGTCAGCGCCATCTATCGAGTCAAATCGAACTACTTTTTTTTTATTCGTTAGTGAAAAGGCCACATTGAATAAAATTAACTTGAGAAATAAAAAAACATACAGCATTGATTTAAAATTATGAGCTGATAACTTACAAAATCAAGAACAAAATCCAAATATTAAAAGTTACGTAGGTTAGCTACTTTAAAATTAAATATCTTACAATACACATGCGTGGCTTGTAATGAACATAATGCTATAGAATTCAAACTCAAGTTTTCAAGTTTAATTAATTAACTGTAGTAGAGCCTAGATTTCCCGTGGGATGAATTCTTTGAAACTCAGGATAAATTATATGGAAGCGTAATTCGCGATTTCATGTTTAAATTGAGTTAAATAAATTGTTATGTTTTGTCTACATAACTGCTAATTTATGAAAAGGGATAGGAACGTTAACCTGTCCGCTAATTTCATGTTCGAAGCTAGAACCCATGCCGGCTTGGCGAAAATTCAACCTAAGGGGCGAACTGCCCCCTTATTCGCTATGACCAAACGTGACATAACGAGGGCTCGTTACGATTTCAGCGTGGAATCATCGTTCAGAATACATTGTGACGTCACACGTTATTGTCAAGTAATCTCATCATAGCGCATAACAGCCTGGAGCGTTTGGCTAACGTGTGACCGCACTTGCCAAGATACTGTAATGTCTGGCTGAAATACACGGCCCGGCTGATAACGTTGGCCCCGCAACGCCAAGCACCCTTGTCCACGCTACCTAATCACCTATCCACCTCAGTAACTAAGTTTTTCGTTAAAAGCCGTTTCCAGTTGCTCTCGTGATTATTTTTGTTTCCTTGACGTGAGTATATAGCAGAAATTTGGTTGCCAAGAGACGTTATTCATTGGCACATTCAGCCGGACCGCATGTTTGCAGTTAAGGTGGTTGCTTTTTCATACAAACGTATTAGCACAAATATGGGCGAACAGAGTATAATTTTACACTGAAATTACTGTTGTTGGCTTTTATATTGGTCATTATTTGCGGAAAATCATATTTGGGTGAAGAAAACAGTGGACTGATAGCGAAAAAAACATCGAATTTATTTGTATGACAAAAATTGCGATGTTATTTCGCTATTAATTCACTGTTTTCTTCAACTAAATATGATTTGCCGCTAATAATGACCAATATAAAAGCCAAAAACAGTCATTTCAGTGTAAAATTATACTCTGTTCGCCCATATTTGTACAAATACGTTTGTATAGAAAAGCAACCACCTTAACAAGTCTGCTTGAAGAATTGATTGTATTTTTTTTTTTTTAATACTATTTGAATGACGTAACAATCAGATGGCCCACCTGATGTTAAGCGGTAACCTCTGCCTATGAACAGTGCATTACCTCATATGTCACGTCCACCTAGGACGCACCCTATGTGCACTGCGCCCGCCACCCTGAGACATAAAGATGAAAAGTCATGTGTCTGTAATTTCAACTGCGGTCGACTCCTCGATAGACCACCGTCAAGCGTGTTATCAGCAAACGTGCGGTCTGGCCAGTGAAGTCCGTCTGTTAGCACATCAGTTTATGTTCAACGGTGATGTTTACACATAATTTCGGTATGAATTAATTCAACGCTTGTCGTGTGTGGCTTGTCCAATAGTGCAAACGTCACAAAGCCGGCCAGCCGTACGTTTTTCAACCAAACAGCGTCACAGCACGGACACAGCTAGTCAGCCATGTAACAGCTGCTATATATGATGTTTCTGTCCTACCGATTCCTGTATTAGCACACCCGTACATCTTAATTCTGTATTTGTAATAAAACCAGCAATGGTGCTCAGGCAATAAAAGTTCAAATTCATAGAGTTTTGTTTTGTGTCAATTTAAACATACAACCTCTGCAGCTTCGAGCGAGTAGCCGGCTGAGATGCAAGACCTTGCGGGTTCGATTCCCGCTGCGGGACAAATGTTTGTATGATCTGCAAATATTTGTTCCGGTTCCAGGTGTTATAGTATTATTGTTCTCGTAGTTCTTAATACCCACGACACAGGGGACCCTAGTGCGGGATCAGGACTATTTAAGTGACTGTTGGGTGTTATGTTATACAAATTTTCACTAGAAACGGGTTATTTACCATGACTTTTGAGTTTTAATTGTTCCCGTGATCATGGCGCATGCAACTGTGCCGAAATATCGGGAATATCCCGTTTCTAGTGAAAATATGTGCATAACCATGATAGTTTCAAAAGTTATGTTATACTGTTATACAAACATCCAAACTTTGACATTAATTATATTAGTGGGATGACTGATGGAAATGATTGACGCTAGCATGAGTGTCTAAAGGACGCCTAAGGGTGAAATAAGTTGTGTTAAGTGTTTGAATGTAGTTCACCAGCTGTTGTCTAAATAAGCGCTGCGTGTGTCTGTCAGTGCACTGTCACTTGCATTATACTAATTGTCAGCCCTCGGGACGCAGATACGGATAACATTTCGGAACCAGCTCAGCCATTAGTATAATGGTTAGAGCGGTTAATTAACAAGCGACGCTAATTTATTGAGTTTGTAACGTTCCTTTGAGATACGTGGGAATTACGGATCAGCAAGTTAATTTTATACAAGTAAATAATATTGTAAAAATTAAAAAAACCCTCAATGCAATGAAACGTCTGAACCGATTTTGATCAAACATAGCTAAGAACACTCCCGAAAAATTCACCTTTCAAACAAAATCAAAAATTGAAATCGGTTCATCCGTTCGGGAGCTACGATTCCACAGACAGACATACACACACACACACACAGACACGTCAAACTTATAACACCCCGACATTTTTGCGTCGGTGGTTAAAAAATATTAAACTAACTATTTTCTGTGTTCCATTAAAATTTAAAAAACGGAACACTTCATTGAAGCGCTTCAGTTTCTAATACGCATGACGTAGGGCCCCGAAGCGAATTACTAGATTCAGGACTATATGTCGCCAAAGGTTTGAACGCACTATTAATTAATATGCAAGCAAGCGCAGAGTTCCCTTTTGTAAAAATATTGCGATCTGAAGATCCTGGAAACGGCTGAACCAATTTCCACCAAACAGAATCAAAATCGGTTCATACGTTTGGGAGAGCGATAGCCACCGACAGATATACACATGTCAAACTTGAAGTTAAAAATGAATAACATTTAGTAAACCTAGTTAGTAGAGCTTTTTTGTGAAAGAGTTCGTCCGGGGAAGTACTACCACCATACCTATTTCTGCCGCAAAGCAGTAGTGCTCGCATTGCTGTGTTCCGGTTTGAAGGGTAAGGGTGCCGGTGAAATTACAGGCACATGAGACTTTTCATCTTTATGTCTCAGGGTGGCGGGCGCAGTGCAATGCCACATAGGGCGCGTCCTAGGTGGACCTGACCTATGAGGTAATGCACTGTTCATAGGCAGAGGTTACCGCTTAACATCAGGTGGGCCATATGCTTGTTCCGTCATTCAGTAGTATAAAAAAAAAAAAAAAAAAAAACGTAGACGATACCGAATGTATCCCGATATAAAGGCACCGGTCGCCTCTCTCCTTTAAAAATATTGTTGTAGCTGAATAAATACCTACCTTTGAAACTAAAATTGAGATAAAGCTAGCGTTTTCCCCGAAAGTGTAGGCAGAGCCTCAATGGTCCTCTTTTCACTGTGGGTTGCGCCATCGTAGGATTAGGACGTGTCAAGTGGTGAGCTCATTGCCGCCATTGCATCCGACGACTGACTCGGCTAACGCTTTCTGGAAGTAATAACTAGCAGCCAGGACAAATCTTACCAACAAGTGCGGGTACAATACCTAACGGGCTCATAACGAGAGAACTTCTAAGTTATTGATGAAGTTACTTATGTTATCAGCAACAATGTCTACATTGTTTTTAGGATACATCAGAACTTGCTTCCGCCTGCGGCTTCGCTCAAACTATACCTGGATGAAAAGTACTTTGCTATTTTTTTAACTGGGTAAATGACGGGTAATTAGGTGGCCCACCTGATGTTAAGCGGTAACCTCTGCTTTTAACTCGTAGGTTACGCCTAGGACACACCCTATGTGGCATTGCACTGGGCCCGCCACCCTGAGACATAAAGATGAAAAGTTTCTTGAGCCTCTAATTTTGCCGGACCACTTCAAATTGGAACACAGCAATGCGAGCACTACTGCTTTGCAGCAGAAATATGTATGGAGGTAGTACTTCCGCGGATTACTATTACCGGAAAAATCTCTACTACTATTATTTTAATCTATCGCTCTCTTTACCAAATTTCGTAGAAATCGGTTCAGCCGTTACGGAGTGAGTGCGTAGCAAATATAATGTGACATTAGTGTGACATATTTGATCTTAGCGGCATGCACGAGTAGTTAAGTCATGTTTAAGCTATACGTAATTAGGTATGGTTTATTTGCTCACGTATTAATACTTGTTAGCTTAGTCTGTGTCAACTTAATTAGTGATGGGAATAATAATTATAATTAAGTTGTTAGAACGCCAGATTGGATAAGTTCTTATTATGACGAGTCATGGTTTTAGATTGAGTCGACCTTAGGAGTTACTAAAGACTCATTTCATCAATAAGGGCGACTAAAATAGAGCAGACTCTCGCCTATCAACATTGTTATACATTTTTAACCCCCGATGCCAAAACGACAGGGTGTTATAAGTTTGTGTGTGTGTGTGTGTGTGTGTGTGTGTGCCTGTGGCATCGTAGCTCCCGAACTGATGAACCGATTTAGATTTATTGTTTTGATTGAAAGGTGAATTTGTCGAGAGTGTTCTTAGCTATGCTTGATCAAAATCTGTTAAGCCGTTTCATTGCGTTGAAGGTTTTTTAATTTATACAAAAATAATTACTTGTTATTAAAGTATCCTCCTGGTATTTGTGGTAATTCCAATAAATAAATAAATAAATAAATAAATAATGCCGGACAGTTCGCACAACATTAACATCAGCGTAACATATGTTTCGTATGTGCAGTACTCCCCACAATAAATATTAAATCTGAACGATTTCCATGACCAGTGCTACTGGCACAGGCATAGAAGTTGCCTCATACTGACACAAATATAAAAATCTGAGTAAGAAGATAAATAAATAAAATAAATAATGCTGGACAAGTTCACACAACATTATCTAACCCCAAGCTAAGCCAGAGCTTGTGTTATGGGTACTAGGTAACTGATATACATAATACAATACATTACATAGATAGATATTTTTTATTATACATAGAAAACACCCAGAACACCCAGAACAAATATCTGTAGATCGCACAAATTATTTGTTCCGAGGCGGGAATCGAACCCGCAACCTCCTGCGACGCAGGCGAACCATCGCCAGCCGCGCCACAGAGGTCGTCGAAATCCGGGCTGTTCTTGCACCTTGCTCAGGTTTACATGGATTCATACATAATATTTGTTAAATCATCACACCATAAAAGTAGAAGGTCCTGAAATAAATTACAAGCAATTTCCTTTCCTTGCAATTTTAATGACGACATTTATCCTATTAATATAAAAATTAATACATACATACATAAACTCACGCCTGTTTCCCAGAGGGGTAGGCAGAGACCACGGATTTCCACTTGCTACGATCCTGACACACCTCTTTTGCTTCATTCGCTCTCATCACATTCTTCATACATGCTCGTCGGTTAAGGGTACTCTTGACCTGGTTTTTTTCCAGAACGTCTCCGATCGTCTGAATACGTTCGCCGAGGTCTTCCCCTTCCCACTGCCCCATTCACGCTCGTCTTATGTACCAGTTTCGTCAATTCGTCATAATTAATACCATAAACTATGGTAATAAAACCGATGTATATATAGCATTAAATGTTTACATTTCACAGGCAACATCTAAGTTCTGTTCCAGAAACTCTGGCTAAATTGTTGAGCATGTACGTAAGCTGTGTGCACAACGGCGTAAGATCAACATCAGATAGTTTAATACGCCGAACGTATCAAATGTCAGACTATCCAGTGAAGCGATTAATCGCTCGATCGGGCAGAACACGCCGACACGGCTCTGTCTCACGATTATTTGGCTGGTAATTTATTGTAAAGGTTATTAGCAACTTATGCTACACTGATGACTACCAGTTTACCAGCCTCCGTCGAAGCTGAAACTTCGCCGCTGAAGCTATGTATTTATACGGATGATTAATGCATTGATATGGGCAGAGATTACCGCTTAACATCAGGTTGGCCATCTGCTTGTTCCGTCATAAATTCAAATAAAAAAATGCGTTTAAAAAATACTCGATAAATGTCCTTCCTACACGATGGTGAAAACCGCGTTCAAATAATTCGAGTTAAATGTGTAGACATATACTGACAGACAAACGTTGCCTCATAAAATGTATAATCCTTATTATGCATAGACTAGAGATAGACCTTTTACTTTTTTGCGAAGATTAAGATTCATGATTACTTAATATAAATAATAATAAATAAATAATACTAGACAGTTCACACAACATTATCTAGCCCCAAGCTAAGCATAGCTTGTTTTATGGGTACTAGAAAATTGATACACTTAGTACAATATATTACTTAGATATATATTTTTATTATATATAGAAAATACCCAGAACACCCTTAACAAATAACTGCAAATCGCACAAATATTTGTTCCGAGGCGGGAATCGAACCCGCAACCTCCTGCGTCGCAGGCAAACGTTCGCCAGGCACGCCACAGAGGTTGTCAATAAAAATAGGAGGATAAAGAAGTTATATACTTAATATAATATAAGAAGAAGAAGCTAGAAGCTATGCGCGACTAAAATCTATACCATTTTAATAAAATTAAGTGTCCGGTTGCGATTTCAAAATAAATGTCAAAATTTCAGTAAAATTTAAACGTTATTATTTAAATTTAACTGCTATCATCTTTGCTTAATCATAAATGACCGTTTTTTAATGTTTTGTCTGTTTCTGAAAGTTTGTCTCAAATAGGCTCCGAAACGGCTCAACGGATTTCAATTAAAATTTTATAACTTTGAACTTATATTTTCGTGTAGGTTTCATTTTGATATCTTACAGGGCTCTGATGAAATAAATGTACCACGCGAACGAAGTCGCGAGCACAGCTAGTACGGAATAAATTTCAAGGACTCTTAATTTCGACAATCTCTGCATGAACGTTATTATTTATTTAACTATTTAACTACGTGAATGTCGGAACAAGCAGATGGCCCACCTGATGTTAAGCGGTAACCTCTGCCTTTAACAGTGCATTACCTCATAGGTCACGTCCACTTTTGCACTGCGCCCGGCACACTGAGACATAAAGATGAAAGTCTCATGTGCCTGTAATTATAAAAAAGGAATCCCAACATACCTACACAAATACGATGCCGTGATAGCGCGAACACACTATGAGTTTGAAAAAAGTCAAGGATATCAGAGAAAAATGAATTTTTCCTTTTTAAAAGCAGTTAATATAAATGGCATTTTGATTGTTCTGCATTTGATAGGGCTGCGAATGAAGTTGAAGTAAAATCCTATCACGTCCGACTACAATATCAAGAGTGTCAGAATAGCGCGCATTATTACCAGAACTTGACGAAATGTATGTAAAAATATAGGAACAGTTCCATGGAAATGATCCTGTCAAACCTATACCATGGTTTACAATAACACCTTCAGTTTCCAGCAAATTATTTTCCCCAGTTTACCCAAACCAGATTAATTTCGTAAACCAAAACACACAAGACCTCGAAAAATTCCCGTTCCACGCGAACAATTTCAACTCGCTCTCAACAAAGAAAGCTATCTACCGACGACGCGACCAGAATGGTTCGGGAATTTGGAAGCAGCCCTAGTGAGACAGGTGCGCCCGAGTTCAGGCCCAATCGTTAAGCCTGAACTGCTCGAAATAATAAGTAGTTCCACCATTTGAGTTGCGGAAAACGTCTTTGGCAACCCTATTGAAAGGCCGAATGAAGATAAATGGTGTAGTCGACTACGTAACGAGGCAAAGTCGACTGTTTTCAATTTGCCCGTTCTAGCTTCAAGTTCGATTTAGTGTAAATTCTGAGAAATGTATTTTATATTACTCGTACTTCTTGGTTCGTGCTCTTACATTTATACCGTCTACAAGCCGTATCGCTTTCAATTTTTGTAATAGCTGTTCGGAGTGGTTTTACTTGTTTTAGTACTGGTCTAGAAGCCGTACAAGTTTTGTAGAAGTGGTTTTATATCTACGTATATCTTACTTTTTATATTTGTTTGAGGCCGACTGTTTAGGTTCTGGCTGCGTTTCCTACTGGCACAAAGCTAAAAACTACTTAAACTTTGAGTACTACTAAACTCAAATTAATTCAACCGCAGGCTCAATAATTTTTTTACCCAATTACCCTCTAAAAAATTGCAAGAAAATGGCGTCTGGAAGAGATCTTTTATTTCATTAAAACTGCTCTTTTGTATCAATAAGCGCCGAATGACAGTCAGCAACCTGTATTATACATGAATGCGCCCTAACATGTGTATAATTTAAATAATTCAAGCGCTGATACACGCTCTGCTCTCATTCATTCGTTTCATACGCTGCTGAATGGAGGATGTCGCTAACGAGACACTTTTAACAATTTCTAGGCGAGTGGCGTAGGTATATACGACACTAATGAAAAGTTCCATCAACTAATCCACAGAGAATAATGTGGGGTATGGAATTGGAATTGATTTAACAAAACGAACAGGTGGTGCTTATCATCATCATCAGCCTTTAGACATCCACTGCTGGATGAGGCCTCGTCCATAAAACACGGCGGAGGAATTTACCATAATCACCACGCTTGGCGGACTGGTGATCGCAGTATTCATGTTGAGTACTCAGGTAGACGCTCCTGCCCATCCCCTAATGTAATCCCTCAGTCGGCTATTACGACATCCACGGGAGGAGATGAGGAGGAGGAGGAGGTCTATTTTCAGGCCGGACGCATCACAGCAAGGTATCAGGGACATACGTCATATCATTGTGCCAGTATACGACACAATGATATATATAAAACTAGGGACTGTGTTACTAAGCAAACGTGAAACAGTGATTATCAAAAAAATACTACGAGTAGTGTCTGAAAATGTTATTTCAGCGAACTAATCCCATGAAACCTGTGAATTTCTTAGTTAGTAATCCACGTACAATGGCAATAATTGGATAAAACGGTAAAAGGTGACTGAACTATGTCGACTGTACTTTTAATACAATGAATACTCCTGTGACAGTATTCGATACCAGTCTCATATTTGTAGGTCCATTGCGACCTACCTTTGCATTGGCTACTTGAGCCCTGACTTCTGGCCGAAAGGGGTGAAGTTCCGGCGGTTCAAGGGCCGTCTGTCACGTGATCCCCCGGGCCGCAACGCATCGGCGATCACATGTGTGTTAGATTAAGTTATAAAAATCTTTATATGTATGTTAGTTGTAAGGTATATATTACTATGGACCTTTGTCTATGTACATTGTACATTTTTCACTGTTGCCTGAAATAAATGAATTGAATTGGATTGACACTCTATCGCAATTCTAATTTGGTATTTGCTGTCAAATTGTATGGATTTTGGTACGCTTCACAACACGCGTGACGCTTGTAGCATTTTTGTTTTTGAAACTTTTATTTCGTGTATTTTTTTTATACCTGCTTAACTTGTTTTTAAAATGTAATTTGTTTTTGGGCGCAACTATTTTCTTTCTTTCTTTATAGGTAACTTAAACCCGTGGTGAATACTCAAAACTTCGACATGATGGCAAACATATCTCGGCTCTGGTTATTTGGTTAGGACTGCCCTCCAGCTCCAGCAAGTAGGTGCAGAATGCCCTTGTTACAACATTCACATAACCTTCGAACTAAATGATACACGCGGATATATAACTTGGAACTATGAAATTTTAGTCGATCGATTCACGATGTGTACCTACGTTTATTTTTATGTTCTTATTTAAGCCGGTACGTGTTCAAAAAGGCACGACTGGCCGTGCCTAGAGGGGTGTTAGTGCCGACACTAATGTTTGGTAGTGTAAGATGGGTATGGCAGAACATGAAAGTAGAATAAATGCAGTGGAGATGAGAGCTTTGAGAAGTATGCGTTTTTTTTTTGTTTTTTTTTTACCACTTGAATAACGGTACAACAGATGGCCCACCTGATGTTAAGCGGTAACCTCTGCCTATGAACAATGCATTACCTCATAGGTCACGTCCACCTAGGACGCGCCCTATGTGGCATTGCACTGCGCCCGCCACCCTGAGACATAAAGATGAAAAGTCTCATGTGCCTGTAATTTCACCGGCACCCTTACCCTTCAAACCGGATCACAGCAATGCGAGCACTACTGCTTTGCGGCAGCAATAGGTATGGTGGTAGTACTTCCCCGGACGAACCATTTCACAAAAAAGCTCTACTACTACTAAATATGTAAATACGTAAATACGTACTAAATACGTATGTGTGATACGACTACGACTAAGAGATAGAGTGAGGATTATACACCTAATAATTGTATTGTTATCTCTTCATGTTGTTACCAGGGCGGCATCATCGCATAAGCGAAAAAGCCATTATCATTTAACATGATTAAAAAAAAAATAGTGAAACAGTGTAGTAAGAGAGCCTTGTGGAATGAAAGAAGACGTAATGACTAGCATTGAGAAAGATATGCTAAGACGGTTTGGGCATGTTGAAAGGATGGACGAAAGTAGAATGACGAATTAGGCACATAAGGTGAGCTTGAGTGGGAAAGTTGGAAGAAGCAGAAAACCTCAGCAAACGTATGCATACCGGATCAGAGACGTTCTGGAGAAAGGCCAGTCCAAGAGTACACTAAACCGAGCACGCGCGAGTCACGCAGGCGAGTCACGAGCATGTTCTTTGTACACTGTACGAGCATGTACAAATAATTTGATAAGAGTTAATGAAGTAATGGTATGAGGTATGTCAGGATCGTAGCAAATGGAAATCCGTGGTCTCTGTCTACCCCTCCGGGAAAAACGCGTGAGTTTATGTATGAATGTTTTTTGAGTAGTGACGGTTCTGGCTGTCCACGTATAGTTCAGAGGTAATCTCTATTACAACTACAATACCTGCAATACCTCATGTGCCTGTAATTTCACCGGCACGCCCAACCATTCAAACGGGAACACAGCAATAAGAGGATTACTACTTGGCGGTAAAAATAGGTACAGTGGGGAGTATTTTCCCAGACAACCTTCTATTACACGAGGAGCTCTACTCCTCGCTAGGTACTCTCAAATCATAGTCTACACTACAAAGTTGTTAAAAAATCTTAGAGAATCCCATGAAAAATCAAATTAAAAAACGCTCAAGTACGAGCCAGAGTCGCGTAGAGAGGGTTCCGTGCAAGACTACCATAGTAATCGCTACACCAATTGAACTTATTAGTCCTCGGTGACATTATGCAAAACATTTTATACGCATTTCCTGTCGAATAATTATTTATTATAAAATAATTAAACTTTTGATTTTTTTTATTTTTACTGATATATGTATATTTTGCATGCGTTAAACGCCGATTATGGCTGAACATTTAACTGTAGTACTAACCACCAGTTACTAACCCATATATCGCAATAAATGAATTTGAATTTGAATACTTTCCGTTTCTATGACTATACTTCACTATATGAGTGATTCCGTATGTGTAGTATAGAGTAACATGTCCAATTTTTTCAAAATTTTAATTTCTTTATTTTAGTATGAAAGGTAAGTGAATAGTAATTTTCGTACATTTCCTTATTTTTTATTATTATTTAATTATTAAGAATGATATATTTGTGGTCCTCATAACGAGCCCTTTATTTGATAATCTAGACAAAAGTTTATTTTAAAAGTTTAAATTTTAATTATACAGAGGTAGATTACCTAACTCTTTTGTCTAGTACTTTCGGAAAAATAGGCTGTGACAGACATCAGATAGATGGACCTGAGAGACGTATCCTATAATGGTTTCGTTGGTATTTTTTGATATACGGAACCCTAATAAATTGGTAAATTCTGTTTAATTCCATATCCATAGGTTTTCGTCTCGGCCCCCTTGTCATAATGGTTCTGTCCAAAGTAGTATTAGGTAAAAATAAGGTATAGGATCACTTAACAATCTACATACGTTTACTAACGTCTGAATTGGAAGGCCAAAGGATCGATGACATTATCATTTCCCATTTAAAAAGGCGACTCGACGATGGGGGAATTACTCAATTCGGCGAGATCTTTTACAGTTCATTAATCCCCCAGATTGGGGCCTTCACCACTTAAAATTCACTGCCTTCTATAAATAAGGGCTGGACTTAGGGGCGAAGTCAGGCAATAATATATCGGTCTGCGAATGTCTGCGAAGCTCTCTGAAGTTAGCGTGAAACTTATCTCTCTATTTTTGTGGATTTTCTTAGTGTCGACATCGTTGTAACTTTAGTGATAAATCTCTGAACATGAAGAGGTACCTTCTTCCAGTAAATGGAATTTTCGTGAATGTTTTATATGACTCGTTCACGTATGTCTTCAGCGTTCAATATCACGTATATGTAATGCGAAAGTAAACATATTTTTATTTAAAGAAAAATTCAAAAAGCTGTTTTTATTCTCTATACAAAATCTTATACCAACGAGTATTTGTTGGTTTTAGAAGAAACAAGGGGTTCGGGGTTGTATTGACACTTTTTATTCACTCGTGGTTCTGCAAGTACCAAATCCGAACACCAAAGCAGTTATTTATGAGGTTTCTTTTGAATAAACTAAATTATATTAATATAATCTATATGTTTTAGTACAAGTTTTGAATACCTACTTCTCTTCTTCTCCTCTCTTCGAGTCTTTGAACCAGATTTTAAAAAAATGGCCCAGCTGTTTTTGGCGTTAAATACCGACGACCATGCAAACAAAGTTTCTCATTTATATATATATGTAAGTATTTTAAACTGTGATTGGTTTTTACCCTTAACTTTTTAGTATGTACTAGTACTAATAATTTATAGACACATAAAAGGCAGCTCTATCAAGAGATCTGTAGTGCGCATGCTAGAAGGTACTAAAAATGTATAGTTATTTGAAAGGTTGTGGAATAGATAAAATTGAATGTATCAAACCAAAAAGCTTCATTCTCACAAACCGTCTGAATACCACAAGCATATAAAAACGCATAGCGAGGTTTTCACCCTCCTGATATCGGAACTATTTGTTATGTGTCACGGATGATGGCATAATTCGTGTAATTTCATCGTAAAATATAACAGACAACCTAAAATTATATGGCACAGAAACCGCAGTTTGAACGACTTACTTCAGTCATTATTTTTTGGCGGCCTGATCCTAATTCTCATTGGGACAACAGCCTGCGTATAGTGGCGGGCATCAAACAGGACACTGCAACCTCAACCTTCTTTCACAAGATTGGGGCCACTGACAGCGAGCTATGTCGCCTGCCGAAAAAAGGAGACGATGGAGTATGGGCTTTTAAATTTTCGCCCATAAAACAGGCCAGGGCCAAGACGGGTTTGCAGGAGCTACTAGGATCCTGCTCCCCATTATCGACGCCTTCGGACACACTTCAATAGTGTTGCCATCAACCCAAAGTCCTGCTCCGTTACTTTAAGGAGCTGGGCTGGCAGGGGTAGGGTTAGCACAGGGGCACACACACAATGCTCCCCACAGCCGGACATCAGTGCAGATCTTAAAGAGTTAGAATTAGGATATCAAACTTTCCCTCGAAAAATATCTATACCTACTACATCAGTCAATGTCATGCGGTCCTTGGTGGTGGGCGAATTCCTTTTATGAATCCCAATTCTAAGGTCCGAAGTATTTGGATCGGGTCACAGGGTTAGTCCCTGGCCATGTACACGATTTCGTCGTCTGTCAGGATACGCGCAGGGATGTAAGAATTGTCGCCTGCCTGCGTTCCTTCTATGCCTCCTAATCCTATGGTCCTAAGTATTGGGATAGGGTCGCAGGCGTGATAACGGCTCCCAGCACGCGACGGTAAATGGAGCAAGAATGCGACACGCTACCATTTCTTTTTGTCGATGGATCTTGTGGCACTATGGTTTTAGGTATAAAGTTTTTGTAGGCTCGAATTACGTGCAGGCGTTATGTTCGTAGATGACCTATGCATGCAGTAAATTCTTCAAAAAAAGTAGCATAGAAGTGATGTTAATCCATGCCAATATCTATTTCTGTTCCAAATTTCATCGAAACCGGTTCAGCCGGCGTGATTGAAAGGCAAACAAACAAAAATGAAACATCCAAACTATCACATTTATTAGAATTACATAATAACGTAACCCAAACAGTCACATACATATAGTCCTGATCCTACACTAGGATTCCCTGTGTCGTGGGTATCCGGTACTACGAGTACCATGGTACCACAACACACCCGGAAAAAATATTTGTAGAACATGGAAACATTTGTCACGCAGCGGGAATCGACCCGCAACCTCTTGCATCTCAGCTGGCTACTCACCCGCCGCGCCAACATTAATTCATCAACATTCGCGAGGTCATCATATCAAAATTTGCACTAGCATTATTATTATTTTATATTTATTGTTACTAAGTTATTGGGAAACTATTCCCTGATTTGGTTAGCCAACTCAAATAGCTGGCAAACCAGCCGTATCAAAAGTTTTCATTGTAAAATATGATATAAGTTGAGCTGCGCTGAAAATGCGAACACACTATACAATCCTGTACAATTTAATATCAAAAATTAAAATACATACGTTATGGTACGTAACGCTCCATGTGAGAAGCACTGAATCCATTCATCACACTGGTTGTTTCACCAGCCAAGAGCTTCTTTTCAGGGCTATTAAGGCAAGGTGACTAGAAACGCATGAAAAAACATGAGTGAATAGTTTTTTAAAGAAAGAAAGAAAGAAAGAAAGAAACATTTATTTATGACTATACAAACAAAGACACACACCAACAAAAAAAAAAGCAAACAAGATAGGAACTAAATAAAAACTAAAACAAAAACAAATTACAGAGATAAAAAAATATAAGACAATTTGTGTTTTTTAAGGTCTCGTATGATGTAGTGTCGAATTTTTATGCAGTTCTTCTATCAAATAATAAGTTTTTTGTGAAAAATATATTTTTCAATACAAACTTTTATAAAATTAGTGATCGTAACCGTGTGCTGATCAAAATGAGCCTAAACACGGCCAGTCTACTATTATCCCTCGAAGAGTTCTGTTGTTCACCTTCCGTCTCCATCATCAGATCAGGTCGCTATCACCATCATATTGTATTGTTATCGGAACTTGAAAGGTATGCCAAACTTCAGCTCAATCGGTTTAGGATAACTGCTTTAAAATTCAGTTGCAAGATTCCACCCGGACAAACATATTTCACCCGGACATACATTACAAGTCAATATAAAGTTTAAAAAAAAAACTGATTAGCACAAAGATGTCTTTATAATTTACCAAAACAAATATATACTAATTCAGCTATATTTAGATAGTCTGCAACGGTCTTTAGATAGTACAACAGATTAACTTGTATTTTTTAAATTTTGTATTCTTTTTATCATTCTTTCTATAGGTAAAGATTAATATTAACCAAACGGGTTGCAAGTATGGTTTCTGAATCCGGCTCGTTGCGCAAATTCGAGCCGACAGTAAAATATCGAATTTCGGAATACCAGTGATGTGCGAATAATGGTTAGAGTATTTGGGAATTATTTTGCCCAGAATGTTTTATTCATTTCTTTGAGTAAGACTGTCTGTCCTAATAGCCCACCTGATATTACAACTGCAATATCTCGTAAGTCATATCCGCCTAGGACGCGCCCTAGTGGTATTGCACTGGGACAATACAAAGACAAATCTTTCAAACAAGCAGAAATAAGTACAGAGGAAGAAATTCCCCGGACAAACTCTTTTACAAGGATATAATACTAGTACAAAAATATCTAATTTCTCATCAGTTAAAACATATAATAGAGAATCCAAAAATGCCTTGAAAAATACACGTAATTATGTGTAAAATAAGGACTACGAGCGAAAAACGTCGAAAGCAAGGCGTTTCTAAGGATTTACAGTTTCTAGAACATCGCGTGCTCAAAGAGTATCGACCGAAGTTTGTTACTTACTGTGAAAGAAATGTACATGAATGATATTATTTATTGCAAGAGCGTAAGAATCATATTACTAAATACCTGCAAATAACATCCATAGTATATTGACAACTAGCACTAATATTTAAATTGATGTTAATTTTTTTAGAAAATTTCGACTGATCACCACGTACTTTACTATTCTCGCGGTCGGTGCTCATGAAGAAGGACCTATAAATTATCAACGAAACGTCAGCGGGAGAAAAGTAAAGTACGTAGTGTATAGTCGTAGTTTTTTCTAAAATGATACCAAGCCACGGTAATTTCAATTCTATGATGTTAAACAATCAATGAAAACCAATATAATAATTAAAAGTGAATTTTATTTAAATAAATAAATCAGGTCAAGTTCAAGTCAGACTTGCGTGGAGAGGGTTCCGTACGTCATTTTCATGTCAAGTCATGAATATTTTCCGTTTCCCGTAGTAATTTAAATACGTAGGATTTTCGTTTAGTTTTTCCTGTAAACTTAAGGGAGGCCCTATATTTTATATTTATTTTCAAAAATCGCAAGCTCATAGAGAGAGAGAGAGATAATGGTCAAGGAAGGTCTATTTTCATATATTTTCCTTAATATCCATGTATTTTAAAACAACCTATACAAAATACATATTTGTATTTCCCATAACGGGCCCTTTCATTTGATATGTCACATGACGCAATTAACAAAAGTTTTTTAATTTTCTATTTTGGCCCCACGTAATTAACCTCCAAAATCTGAGTCAGCACACCTACGCTACACATACGTGATTGGATCACCTAACTCTGTTTATGTACCGAATTTCAACTTTTTTTGTTCAGCAGTTTCGTATAATCTGTGACAGACGAACATACACACACGAGAGTGATCTTATAATGGTTCCGTTGTTACCTTTTGAGGTACGGAACCCTAAAAAAACTATTAATGGTTGCATTGTGTAAAGATCTTTATGTGGAAATAAATGGGTGAGCATCGAGTCAGCATCTGTAACCTGATAGCGAACTAATACTCAATTTTATTGTATGTATTAATCATTTTCATGAATACCAAAAGCGGGTTACTTGTTTTGTTATGATTAAAAGTAAGTTATCGTTATAGAATCTTTATGTTTCTGTTTTCCAAATAACTAATATTTTAAACGTACTTAAATCAAAATAACTACTTTGACTTATTTTCCCATAAAGAAAGTAAAATCTATTATTTTACGATACAGTAAACTATAAAGTTGTGTAAAACCTGTCCTTACATATCAATGAGTTTTATTTCTTTTACATTCACAAAAATAGCGCATAAAGTTTGTTGTCAATAAACTCAAATAACACGACAGTAATCGAGTTATTATCTTCAAGTTTGACAGCCTCTCAAACGATCTTCGCTTCATATGAATTTTTTACGTCTCCTGTACCTACAAACTTCGATCACTTTGGTCGAAGCCTACAACTTCAATTCAAGTATTAGTGCAATGAGATTCCTTTTACTTTTTTGCATTTTGCAAAAAGGTCTACTCCATGCGCATTCCAATTCCGTTCCAAAACACAAACACATTACATGGACACTTTCACATCACTAGTTCGACTCGCTACGCCGGCGTAGCTGCTACGCGGGCGGTCTACGCGACGAGCGTCGTAGCACTGAGGCGCGGAGAGATGCGGCCGAGCCTTCCTTTTCAATTAGCTTAGCCTCGATGACGCTCTTGATTTTTTAAATGGAATTTTAGATTTCACACCAGTCAGTGAAATGAAAACGTTGTAGGGTAGTTTAGGAACCGAAATATGATTTTGTTAAATCCGTCAATTTACTAATTTGACGTCGCGGGGCGGATTTAGTTTTCGCTCTGAATTTATAGATAGTTTTTCCGATCCAATGTTGCCAGTGAAAATCGTGAAATAGGAATTGTAAATGGAACTGTATACCGCAACGGAAATCAACACCGGGCTTCTTTTATATGGAATTTCGCCTCTTTATATGGGTACTTGGAGATAGTGGAATTTAAAACCAAACATACCCAACGCTAGTTTTTCTATGAAGTTTTTTTTTAGTTTGATAATATTTCCATATTTTGACATTTTCTAGGCGGTCAACAACAAACCAATCAGAGCTTTTTTTTGAAGTGTTTTTTTTTTGAGTTTAATTATAAATAAATGAAGTACTAAATAAAAAAAATGAGCTTTTTAGTATTAAGAAATGGGTTTGAAAAGTGTGTTTGAAAAGTCTGGGAGGCTAAACCTTTTCATCAATGTTTCATTCCCAGAGTTCAAACACATAGGTACGTACGTACTTACAAAAACGAATAATCTAAAGCAAGCAAGCGAGTCTCAAATCGCAACACACAATAAGTAAAACGGTATTGTTTATTAATGATTTCTAAAGAGGGGATCAGTTACGTCACGGAGTATTCCCTTGTTTTTTCTCCTGGATTTCCCCCAAAAGCCGCTTTACAAAAAAAGCAGATATAAAGGAGGCAAATAAGGCGCGCCGGAGGTTTTTTATTTTTCTCTCAACGAATAAAAATATCAAAAGGTTCGTTTTGTTTTCAAAGACACTCATTATTGTCAGGATTTTATTAAATGGGGAGACACACTGCTTATTTATTCCGCTAGGTGGCGCATTGTCGCTGGTGTTTTTTCGTAGCCAAACATAGGTCTATAAATGTTTTAAAAAAATGACAAAAGTGTCAAATATCAATGGATAATTTTAGTAAACAACATTAAATAATAGTCTGGTATAAAACATGCCTCTGTGTAGTGCATTTCAGTGTAAAAATACAGGCACACACCGTTTCCTTTCTGATGAGAAAAATACAAGACCACTAAATGACAAGCACCAGCGATGGTGGCGCCATCTGAGATTAGTTTTGCCTGTGGCTCCCCATTAATAATGAGAATATCACGGTGGTGATGGAGTCGAAATATGAGTAAAGCGAAGCGAAAAGAAGGGTTATTAATGGGTTTGCTGTCAAAGTAGCATTTTTTTTGTCATATGCGACTGTTTTTAATTTTCGGGAATTTTGACCAACAAAAATAACATTCAGGTTGTAAGATTGTAGGATGAGCCTCCATGTGGGATGAATAGTATACTTTTTAACGCTCGCACGAAAAGACAGGGGCCTTAGTACGAGTCTTTGATAGTTTTCGAAACTATATGAAGCGTTTCCTTCCATTTATTTACTTGCAGCGCCCCTTAGTACCAGGACGTTTTCGCAGCAAGTAAATGATTAAACGAAACGTTATAGTTTCGAAAACTATCAAAACTCGTACCAAGGCCTCATTCGCTGTGGCCTTGGTACGCTCATAACCTATGAAGTCCAGCAATGGACGTCTTTTGGCTTGGTGATGAGGCTAAAGATACTTGTTTTTTAGATGGCAAAAAAAAATATTATAAAAAAACCTATGATAGTGATAAATAAACCTATTCAACCCTTAAGAAAGCCACAGACAACTATATAGAAGTGGCCAAATATTACTTTAAAATCATTCAGGTAAAAACCTGGAAAACCGTTGATACGCTAGAAACCCATCCTAATTTACTAGATGCACACGCAGTTGTTGTTTTTTTTTTGTCCCTTGAATATAATAAGCTGTATAATATTATGTACGCGGAATTGGTATAAGCTGAAAAGCGTTGTTACGCGGCGCCGCAATTTATATCACGGCCGTGTTATAGCGAAACCGTTCACAAGCTCCCCGCGAATAAGGTCTCAAGCCTAGTTTAAAACAAATGCAATACAATTCATCAAACTCAGCCTGGCTCTTGTTCTTCCGTCAAATTACTGCAACAAATCAGCGTGATTGTAAATGATACCGAATTAGCTGGACTTCTGTTATTAATTCGACTCAGGTGTTCCATGTCTTCTGATTAACTGAGGCCTTGGAGCAGGCTTTTGGTTGATGGGAATTTCTGATTGAGTTTATGACGAGCGCTTAATGGGTGTTAGAAAGAGTATGGAATCATTAATTAATTTAAAAAATATTGTAGTTAGGGTTACGTAGTCATCAAAACAAGGAACCTTTATAGTTTCGCCATGTCAGTCCGACTGTCTATCTGTACGCGGTTTAGCCCAGACACTCTTAGTACTAGAAAGCTGTAGTTTGGCATGTGTATGCATATTAATACCGCCGACACCGTGGTAAACAAAAACTATTTAAAAAAAATGGTACCTTTCTCGTAACTGTGGGTGAACTTTATTTCTCTCGTCTATCTGATGGTGTGGGGTGTCGTTGGATAGGCCGTTCAATATTGAAGGTGTGTTGTAATTTTTGTCAAGTGTTGCTACCCCCTGCCAGGTAAACTGTTGGTTTTGGATATGTGAAAAAATTCACGGCAGTAGTATACATAACGAAGTTAAAAGGAAAACTATCACAGCTAAGTAGGATTTACAAGTTACGAGTAATAGTCGAACAACTTATAAAATGTACTGACTGTAAATTAACGGTTTTTAACACGCTTTTATTAGCTTGGGTTGTATCTATGTATGTATGTATGTATGTAACTGAATCTTTGAGCATAATTTTCACCAATTTCCAGAAGTCTGATTAATTTGAAACTTTGCATAGAGAGAGAGAGAGAGAGAGAGAGAGAGAGAGTAAGAGTTAGAGTTAGAGTTAGAGTTAGAGTTAGAGAGAGAGATAGAGAGAGAAATCGAACTAAAAAATTAAAAATAAATAATAATTAAAATAACACGCTTTTATAGCTAAACGAACTAAAAAATAGAAAATAATTTTCAATTTCAAAGAGTTTATATTACAGTAGTAGAAGATCGAACAAACTACCAGTTCTTTTTTTATTTTTAATGCGTGGGGGTCATTTTACTACTTTTCATAACTCTCCTCTCATAGATAGTTGCCAACAGAATGATTGTTTATATACTTTATCAAGCAGCCCACGCTTTAAAAAAAAAAACTGATTGATTGTTCGATCTTCTACTACTGTAATAGAAACTCTTTGAAATTGAAAATTAAATTCAATTTTTTAGTTCGGTTAGCTATAAAAGCGTGTTCTTTTTTTTTTTTAAATATTATTTATTTCTTATTGGCTTTCTGTACTCGAAAAAATTAAACCTATCAAAATGTATTGTTACCGTCATTACTGTCTGTGCCTATTGGTACAAAGAACTTCAATTTCAAATATCTAACTTTACAAAGCCCCAACAGCCACTTAATGTTAGTAATTCGAAAGGCACAAACGCACAAACAACCATAACTCAACTGTGAAAAATTAGGAAATTTATAGCCGATGATAATCAAATGTAATTTCGTAGCGAGCTCGCCTATCTAAATTATAACACTTGTTCAAACTATGAAAAATTATGGATAGATAGACATTAAAGATACCACCAAGAGCTTTTAGGGCAGTGAACACGTACCAAGCAATAAATATTATAATTTATGGTACAGACCGATCAGAAGCAGCTGAGCAACTTTTGTATCTAAAAACACCTACTTTCGCATAAATACCGTTAGCGCGCATCCAACCAAAGCGTTAAAATCGACCAAAGCCTAGTTAAATACCTAAACTATCTAAGTTATAGAAAAATAAGTAAAACTATAAAAAAGCACCAATTTCGTTGATTATTTTGAGCGCGTAGATGTAGGTGTATTTTGTATTTTACCATAGAAATAAGCATAAAAGTAAGTTTTTTAATGAATTAAAACACGGATGTAAATTAACACTATCTTTGTATGGAGACACTGATGAGCGCCTCTAGCGGACACTTTGAGAACCTCAATTTCCAAAAAATTCAGACGACGGCCCCTGAGTTGATCACCTACTTTTTTTTCTTTCCTTATTTGGTTTCGCACTGCTTGTGCATTTACCATTTTAATGTTTTTGTATTTTCAATATAATTTTATGGTATTTTTGATATCATTTGCAACGTTACACTCCTTTCAAGTCGTCAAAGTAACAGTGAAGTTATGTTTTAACAAAACGGTGGCCGTTTTACTAAAACTTTTGGAGACAATTTCCATCAACATGAAAAGCCACGCAAATCACTTCCATTTAATTGCACTACACTTGTGCTCTTTAAACGAGCTGCATTGGTTAAAATAACACAAAATAACTAAAAAAAATACTAAGAAAAAAATTAACCAAAAATAGAGGACGTCTCTTTTCAAAAATGGCGGAATCAGTTGCTCAGCTACATGTGATGGCGACTGTAACAGGGACACACCAATTCATAAATAAATCTGACTTCATGTAATATCCCAGTGAAATGAAACGTGACGTAATGTTTTGTAAATCGTCGTGTGACAGCTGGTTCATCTGCTTCGAAGTCACACCACAAGTTTCCGACGTTATCGAATCGAGACTATAGTCAATGTAAAATATTAACCAATCAAGTTATTAAGATGTCTAGTCACCCCGATGTCATTGGCCAATATTTGACACTGACTATCGTTTCGCTTAGAAGCGATTAGAAGAAACGTAGCGTAGCGCTAGATAAACTTGTGGTGTAAGGGTACGGGATTTGACGTGGACACGTCTTATTACTGAACTAAACGATAACAAATTCGAGGTATTGCGTAACGAAAAAGCCTAGGTTTTGAAATCCCATACAAGACAAATTACTTTAATACCTTACTTTGAGAAAGTCATCGACAACCATTTAGTTACAGATGTCTTATCTTATCAAAGCATATCAATGTTAGCCTAGATATACGTTTAAATAGAGCAATTTGCATTCCAAAATTCTCATAAGTAGCAGCAGCAACCACACGTTCATTCAAATAAAAAAACATGTCAAGTCAATGGTGTTCGGTATCGGTAGGAATATCTTAATGGCGTGTGCAGTCAAGCCTTGTTTGCTCCGTACGCCCGCACGCTTATTATGAATGCCGCTTTACCCGATCAAATCGAATAGCCATCTTGCTCGAGCGGGTTGTATCAGACCGTCGAGCCAACGTACTCTGCCGGTTATTACGTTTCGTGCTATGAACAATGCATTATTGGAGGCAATCATGAGCGCCGCCAGCCAGGTGGTGGTATACTTCGATTTGCTGATCAATTATTGCTAGCAGGCCGAAGGCACGAGTTTTTGCAGTGTTGTATTTTTAACCCCCGACCCAAAAACGACGGGGTGTTATAAGTTTGACGTGTGTGTGTGTGTGTGTCTGTCGCCTCGTAGCTCCCGAACGGATGAACCGATTTCATTTTTGTTTTGTTTGAAAGGTGAATTTGTCGGGAGTGTTCATAGCTATGTTTGATCAAAATCGGTTCAGCCATTTCATTGCGTTGAGGGTTTTTTTAATTTTTACAAAATTAATTACTTTTTATACTGGTAGCATTAGTAATTATTTAGATGAAGTATTGAATTTCAATATCTGGGTGTGACAAAACAAGAATTATTTTTCCAGTTGCGCCACACTATTACACAACCCAACTGTTTTTTAACTGGTAACTGTTACTGTTTTTCACAGTTACT
This sequence comes from Operophtera brumata, assembly GCA_932527175.1. Classification (NCBI taxonomy): domain Eukaryota; kingdom Metazoa; phylum Arthropoda; class Insecta; order Lepidoptera; family Geometridae; genus Operophtera; species Operophtera brumata. Next base: position 5,267,990 of record OW052231.1, on the reverse strand, counting down.
GTTTGGTAACTGTGACTAAACGGGTCAAAAATCCCGTAGTGTGTAATACATCGTTGTAATACATCTGCGTGTTACTACCCACAATGCGGGCACATGCGGCCTCTTCTAGACTAAAAGACGTTCTATTTTCGAAGTTCGATAAAATAGGAATCAAAAAGAGGCTAAGTAAACCTTACTCTACATTTTTGTTGGCTTCTACTACCCAAATTCTAATAACTTCGACCTATCTTTAGCGATCTAGTACCAACCTTTAAGAAATCACATTTATTTGAATGTTCTTTTGCAAACAAACCTACAATTAGAGGCGCAATCGATTGTTAATATAATTAAAGCAAAACAAGGGTCGCAGAACTCGCAGATAATGCTCGTACAATAAAAGGCGCAAGTTTTACAACTCGTAACATTACGGACCCAAACCTAATTAAGATTTCGTCCGACTCCCATTCACGTACTTATTACACAGATGGTAATCACTTTTGTTGGGAAGTCTTCCTTTTGTACGGAACCCAAACAACGGATGATAAATGGGTTCAGGTATCACTGCTTGATTAAAACGCTATTAATGTGAAGCGTCTCGCCATTTTGGGAGTGACCACTTAAACGTTGTACAATTTCGTATTGTATGTAACTTTTGAACAGAACCTTTATGGGGGCTTTTGTTGAAATATTGTAAAGCTTGTAAAACATTTTTATAATGAATGGCATTGTAAAAATCGAGAGGAAAATAAAGTCTTTTGAAGTCAATCGCAAAACTGCTTGTTTGAAAACGACTTTTTTTTTTTTTTAAATATTAAGTCACTTATTTTTTTTTCATTCATTGAATTGTAGTTATTTTTGATTTGTAAATGATAACAAAGCCTTGTCAAATCATTGAAACTATCAAGAGCAAAAATAATAAAAGAAGTACAATTTCAAACTGAGCCAAGTAAATGTCATTCTTATAAGAACACAATTATTGGAGAAGAATAGATCCTGTCAAATTATAAGCAAGACGTGGGACGGAGCGAGTATTGCTGCCATAAACTAGGGCATAAAGTCGTACTTTACTTTTGGGATTGAAACGATCAATGTGTTTTATTAGATACTAGCGACTCGTCCCGGCTTCGCACGGGTAGTTTCAGATGAAAAACAGCCCCCCCCCTCGTATCCCCCCCTCGTATCCCCCCCCCCCCTGGTAGCCTATGTCACTCAGGGTGAACGTAGCTTTCCAATGGTGAAAGAATTTTTTAAATCGGCCCAGTACTTTTTGAGCCTATTCATTACAAACATACAAACATACAAAAATAGGTACAAATCTTTCCTCTTTATAATATTAGTATAGATATGTACTCTACTTTCGAATTGATAATAATCAGCGATTCCGAATACTGCACCATTTCTGATGTTTAATTGACGATTCAATTCAAAATACAAGCTTATGGCTGCGGCAATAACAGTACAGCCGGCGCTACCGCAGACACGGAATAACTTACCACCAGAACGCTCAATCTGAATCTATTATCAATGTAAAATTAACTTTATCGCACCGACTTTAGTTTCAATTTGGGATAATTTTGGGTATCTGTTATCTCGACATACTTCTGTGGCAGTTTTACCAGGACTTGTTGATAAAATTCGTTGGTATAAGATTTGTCCTGGCTGCTAGCTTATTATGGAATGTGTTATTACTGGAAGAAAGCGTTAGCAGAGTCATTCGTGGGAAGCAATGGCTGCAATGAGCTCACCACTTGTCACGTCTATATTCCACGATGGTGCACAACCCACTGTGAAAAGAGGCCCATTGAGGCTCTGCCTACCCCTTAAGGGAAAAAGGCGTGTGTCTATGTTTGCATGTATGTATGTATGTATGTATGTTGGAGTGAACCATAAACGCATAACATCAAACAGTAGAATTTCCTACACAAATTTTTCAAAAGGCCTGTTGCATCCAACCTAAGAATAAACCCCTCTTTCATCTCCCGTGGATGTTGTAATAGCTAACTAAGGGACTGTACCATGGGATCAGCACCAGCATTTATTTGAGGATCGCTATCACCAATCCGCCAGCCAATGGTGATTATAGCAAATCCCCCCCATTGACTCTATGGGGGACGCCTCCTCTAGCAGTGGATAGATAGATAGATAAATAAACTCTTTATTGTACACAAATAACACACAGAAATACAAAACATAACTTAATAACAAAAAATAACAGAAATGCACAATGGGCGGCCTTTTTTTAAAATCATTGATTGTCCTTTGTTTGACCACGATCTCACCTGTTGGTAAGTGACGATGTGGCCGAAGATGGAGCACAAAGGTATACCCTACCACCTAGACTACTATATCTATATCTAGGCACCTATTCACTCTAGCCGTGACCCAGATTATAGTTTTCAGGAAAGACAGACGACGGTAGTGAATCTCACTCCTTAGCAGTTCGCATTATAAAGATAGAACTGAAAAGTTTAGTACGAATAGAGGGTATACTAATGAGGTAAAGGTGGTACCGAGCCGTGCGCCTGCTCGTCCTATGATGAAAAGGAGATAATGGGATTAGATCATGAAGTTCCTGGGAGCATTTCCCGAAATGTAACCTATAGAGCCTTATCGCTTATGGCGATTTCTTCTAGACCACCTTAGGATGGAGAGGACTATACGGAAGAATGATGGGACAGTGGTGTTATCACCTTGACAAATACACATATCATTTAATATTATCATCAGCTGATGATAATTCAGAAAGAGCATCGCGTGAAGGATTCAGGCATGAAGCATTATGCCCTCCTTAAGTACGCAAATACATTTCACAGCTGGTCAAACTTTTGGCTAGCCAGATAAACCGTTTACCTAACCGGCCAACAAGTTACCTGGGAGCACATTCACGGTCTTAAATTGGACTATCGAGTCGAGTATTCTAAGTTTAGTTTGGCCAGAATTCGAAATGAGGTAATTCTATATAGGGACGGAATAGTCGAAATAATTCGCGACTGGCGCGCAAAGATTGTGCAAGCGTCTGGATAAGGTGCTGATAGGATTCGGTAGACTACCTAGGGAGTTGAGAGTACCTACCACTAGGTATTGTTTGAGGATACGAGCTAAAATATTATAAGCAGTTAGACTAGTAAGTAGTGCTGTTAGCATTAAGTCCTCCTTGCACTATTGTCTTGTGTGAAAGTTTTTAAATAAATAAATAAATAAATAAATAGTATTATTTGTAGTAGTAGAGCTTTTTTTGTGAAAAAGTTCGTCCGGGTAAGTACTACCTACATACCTATTTCTGCCGCAAAGCAGCAGTGTTCGCTTTGCTGAGTTCCGGTTTGTAGGGCGAAATTACAGGCACATGAGATTTTTCATCTTTGTCTCAGGGTGTTGGGCGCAGTTCAATGCCGCATAGGATGCGTCCTAGGGCGACGTGACCTTTGAGGCAATGCATTGTTAAAGGCAGAGGTTACCGCTTAACAAGCTGTACGGTTACGGAACAAGCATGCTCGTCACGATATCTGCGTAGAATCATCCTTTAGAATATACATTATGACGGCACACGTTATTGGCAAGGAATCTCCTATGATCATAGCGAATAAGGGCCCAGGTGTACCTTCTGTACATGTGAAAATAAAAAGAAGGTATATTTTTGACCTGTGCAACGTAGTGAGAACAGAAAGCGCCCTTAATAAGATAAAAGGAAATTCTTATAAAGCGATCATTATTATCATTTCCCGTTAAAAGATGCTGATGCTCTTCTAATAAAAAAAGAACACTACCTTGTAAAATGGAAGCGTCATGACATAAGGCTGGTGAGAAGCCGTCACCTTGACGTGCTAAGCGCGAATTGTTTCCCTCGCGGATATCGAATGTTCTCGGACTAAGTGGTGTGTACACGCCCTAATGGCATTCTTCTTGGAATACATGGATTATTTTGCACTTTTGAAAATGATCCAAATATTTTGTATAAGGTTGACTCTGATACGAGACCTCGAGTTTTAATTTTTAAAGAAGTTTTTAATGCATCCCTCTAATATTATAAAAAGTTATGTACGATGTTTGGATGTTTGCTACTCAATCAGGCCGAAATGGCTGAACCGATTTTGATGAAATTTGGTAAACAGATAGGCTACTTTTTATTCTGGTAGAACGCAAGCGAAGCCGACCTCTAGTTTTAAATAAAAATAAATTTTTATTGAAAGCATTCTTGAATGCTGAGGTCATACTTTGATGTGTTTGCGTGATACAAGAATTTTCATTTTTAGCAGCGCCGATTACGTTTTGATTGCAGAAATAAATAAAACCTTGCCAATGTTTTTCCAAATACCAATTAAATTAAATTAATCAGTATGTTTCATAGTCATACCTACCTATTAGCAAACCTCAAATCAGTTCGCTCTCGGCCGTCTTCGCGATAGCAAAATGCCTAATGGCGACACAGTGAACTGTAAAAATCCTTCAAAATCAGCTAGCCGTGCGAAATATCTCCAATATTTCGTATCAAAGTAGGTGCAAAATAAAACGGCACGCTTGGCTTCATACAAATTTACGTATTTGCAGTGTCTATCCTGATATATGGTCTGTTCAAACGATCTAAAGATAGGACAACTGATCCAAGTCACTGCAAGACGGAAGCGTCCCTAAGATTCTTGCTGTTAAAATTGTGCAAAAGACATTGCATTGACATACAGGCAGCTTCAAATTCGATCGAAAGAAACAAAACTCGGAGTAACTATTAAAAATATGATCCGCGTTTATTAGTAGCACGGTAGTAATATAAACATCAATGCTCGTAAATATCAATATTATTTTTCACGAAAACTAGGTACGCTTTCGCAGAAGAACTTTCTATTTCGACTCGCCAAACAAGCCCAAATAATGTATTCTGCCTACGAGAGAGAGTAAGTGCCCCGAGTAATATGATATGAGCTAAAAATGACTTGAACTCAACATTTAAACCCACACAGATAGGTAGATCTTGGAAACGCCGGCGTTTATCAAATATCAGCTATCAGAAGTGCGAATATTTCTATTGTTCTCTGTGAATAGGGCTGGTAGTTGCTACTTGTTACCTGACAATGACATGCCCACATATCTAGGAGGGCCTAGCTATGTACAGCTCGTTCACCGTAAGATGTACTGCACGGAGCTTACAGTACTTAAGTATCTATGACAGCATTGACGGCATTTATTTAACTTTACTCTTTGGCAAAGTTGTCATTTTAATAAAGTTACATCGGTTAAAACTCCATTGAAATTACACAGACTCAGACTCATAACGACTTGACCTAATTTTATTGAAATAATATACTTGATATTATAGAATTGAAACTATCGTGGTTGGGAATCATATTAAAAGATAAACGGCTAATTACCACTATTATTCGTCACTTTGCTGACGTTTCGACCGCGTTCGACGGTGGACCAGCGAACACCGTCGAACGCGGTCGCGGGCGGTGCTCATGATGAAGAGGCTTCTGAACTCAGTCTCGAAACGTCAGCAAAGTGACGAATAATAGTAGTAATTTGCCGTTTATCTTTTAATATACTTGATATTGTCAAAATTGAAGAGACTCTTCTTAGAGGCCATAATTAAAAGAAGAAAGAGAAAGATACATTCTTTTGTATTTTTGAATTTTGCATGCTAGATAAGGTAGAACATAATTTGATGTTACCTACTTACTTTGAAGACCTATCATATGACATTATGTTCAAGCAAATAAATATATCTTTATCTGTATCTTTAAAGTAAGTACTCAATGCTTATTTCGTAGGTTTGTTTCAAATCTTGCAAGCTGATTTTGAACCACTTCCCCGATACCGACCGAGTTGAATCTTTGCGTACCTGCCAAGTTCTGATGACACTACCATATTATTGTGAAAGTGAGCTGATCTGATAATGGAGATGAAAGGAGGACAACGGAACACCTCGAACATAGAGACTAGTCGTGTTTTGGCTCATGTTCCGAATATTGAAATTTCTTCAAGTACTTCCTGGTTGTTTTTAAAAACAGAATTGTGAATCGTCGCATGATACGTAATTAAGGAAATGGTCGAACTACCTATAAGACAAGAGTAACTTTTTAGACTTAAGTTATATGGTTATGGTTCGGATGCATGGAGAGATTCCTATGCCCCATACCAACGGTACAACTGTCAACTAATACCACTTCCCGGACAGCTGCTTAACTTATACTTAGGTATCTGTGTGAGAGAGTCACATTCAAGAGATAATTTAGAACTGTCTATAAACTAGGTGAAAACGCCGTTTCATTAGATTTATTCGCAGCTCACGCCACGAGCTACAAAGGCGATTCGTCCAGGTTATTCCTTTCTCCAGAGACGCTTCACACCCCTATCCACCAGCTTAGCAGTGTGCCGTGACGAATACGATTTGCATATGAAACTGAGCTGAAACATCACTTTGGCGCACGCCTCTAGTTGAGTTATGTTTTCCTGGTACAGACAAAGACGATGTGTTGAGTACTTGGGCGTTAGCACGCAAGAAATATGGCTAGACTTCATAGCCTAGACAAGGAAATAAAAATCAAAAAGGGTATGCTAGTCCATTTCTGACCTGGGCTATACCAGGACTTGTTGGTAAGGTTCATTGGTATAAGACAAATTCTGGCTGCTAGCTTATTAAGGAAAGTGTTATTACTGGAAAAAAACGAGTCGAGTTAGCCGATTTTATATATTCCCACGATGGTGCAACCCAAAGTGGAAAGACGCTTATTACTCTTTCGGGGGAAAAGACGCATGCCTATGTATGTTCTTTGTACCGAAGGAAACTGATTGCGGAAAGGATTTTAAACAGAAGCCCCTCAGGCCTCAAGTTAATAGGTGATCAACAAAAAATAAATGCTGGATGATGATCAAGCATATACTCGGATTTTTTGTTGACCAGCAATTTCCTTTGAAAGCTATAGTGCAAAACTTTTCCCCCTCCCAGCTGCAAGAAACGTAGGTACCATTCAGACGGGTGTCATAGAATGTATAGCATATCGGGGTGGCGTAGAATGCATAGCATTTACTGAGCAGCAAAATAAATATTAATAGGTACAATGTACAAAAGTCTTAGACACGAAAACTGATACTATGGATGAATCAGCCGGTGGCAGTTGAATTTCATTCGACAGAATTATCAGAACCCCTGAGGGATACTCCAACCATTTTCAAGTACCTACCGAAATAATCAACCGCCAGATAGAGTCTAAAATCAGCGCGATTAAAGCTCATATTCCATTGCAAGTTGACTGGAAGTGACACACGCCTGATGAGAAGTGGGTACGGTACAGACGGGTTCACTACGTTAATATCTAATGAGCAGTAATGGAGCTCGTCTGCGCGCCATAATATTAACCGTAATGAGCGATTTATTGCGGACCACTGTCAGTATACCGTCGGCGTGTAGCGGTTGGTGAGTGCGGACATCGATCGCGGCTAAGTTATCTTTGAGGTCTCCGTGTGCATAGTCCATGGGGACCAATAGGAACCACATCGATTCTGAACCAACGGTCATGCACGAGTTTGATGCTAAACTGAGTCTTATGCATTCAACTTGTAGATTCAGGAGTAACATGCTCCATGCTTTGTGCTCCATCTTCGGCCACATCGTCAACAGCTTACCAACAGGTGAGATCGTGGTCAAACAAAGGTCTATCATTGTTAAAAAAAAAAAAAAAAACATAATACGGTGGATAGCAATCTCAAATAATATCGCGTTAAATACGGCCTGTTTAATTCTAGTCGACAGTAGCCTTAATTCTAGAAAAGGAAATAATACCATAAGCTGATGATACTACAGACGAATGTAGTCGCTCACTCTACTAAAAGGAACCTTACATGAAAGTTAGATGACAACATAACGGCCGCGTAATTCCAATGTCATTATCTCACCACAAGCGAACGGAGCCAAGTGGCGACACTAACTTATAACATAACAGGCCCTTCGCCAAATTGAAGTCGGTTACGTGCCAACCGAACCTTACTTCTAACTCGAGGACAAGACTGCAGGCGAATAGGAACGCCTTCATAAAGCTGCGGCCTAACCGAAGCGAACAAAACGACTGCAAAGCGGGACCGTCGTACTGGGGCCTAGAGTCAACAAATTTAACAATGAAAGTAATGCGTCTCGGCAATCTTCGTGTTTTCGAAACAGAAATATGATTGCAAGTGAGTGAAAAAGCGACAGACAATCACAAACGAAGATTAGTACTGTGTAACACGAGTTTTTTTTAGATATAAATTATGGTTCTCAAGGTATTCGCTAAGAGCGCCTTTCATGTTTTCATACAAAACCTAGTGTCACAAATACCCATGTAGTTACTAGTTTTCTACATTCTAGGCTTTGCGCTGTAAAACGCAATGTGTAACTCGACCCTACGGCGCTCCCGCTTTGCCATCGCTTTGGCCTTAGCTTAATATTGGCAGCGATATGAACTTCGTTCTAATTCGAGCAGTTAAAAGGCATTGGGATGGGTTGGACGTACCTACCTCAAAAAAATCGAAAGATCTGTGTGAATAATAAGCTGATGGCCCGAGACCTGAACAATGCTACCTAGGCCGTGGACTACGTGGTACCAGGTTGTACGCAATGAGTAACCAGCCTTTGTTGGAATGTTTTAAAAAAAAACGTTGCTTGGAACACGAGTTTTACCTAGTTTTTAAGACGATTCAAAATGATCCTATTCGATATCAATAAACTTTTTTGTAAAACTTATGACTTTAACATGATTTTTTAAATTAGTTTGTAGGTTACCTCTGTAGGTATATAGGGCGTGTTTTAATTGTGGTCACCATAGTAGGCTTTAAGAGTTATTTTTGACTCAGTCTCGTTATTCTCCTAAAAGGCACTTGAATCTCGGGGCCAAAGTTCATAAAAACTGAGCCAATTTAGCTACATTTTCTATTTAATCACAACTAATAAACAAACCTACGTTTTATTTTTATATTACTAGGTTTAGGGATGTATTGCAAATTTCCAAAACTAATGACGACAGACGACGCAGTTATAGGTAATAATATACCCCACCCCCCAACCCTCGATGGCCTAACAACATTTTCGGTTCAAGGGCCGCCTGTCACGTGATCGCCCGGCCCGCGACGCGTGTGTTAGATTAAATAATAAATAAAGTGTTTTATATGTATGTTAGTTTCTAAGGTATAAATAATGTTGATATGGGCTTATTGTTTAGGTTTAGTGCATTTCTCAATAAGCCTGAAATAAAGAATTTTTTGTTTGTTTTAAAGGTTGCTGATAATGTCGTCGTGGCATTTTATGGTGGAGGGCTATGTCCAAGACTTCAAAAGGCTGATGATGATGATGATAATGAAACACATGCAACTTACATAGTATTTTTTATTTTGTTGGCCCTAACTGACAAAATTAAACAAAGGTATGAGGAAAATAGCCTAATCTCATCAAATGTCTTGACCTCATCAATATTTCAGGCGAGCACACAAAACGTTTCGCCCAAGTTTCGCGGAAATGAATCTTTGGGCTGAATATCTTCGTTATAACAAGACGGTCCATTCATAATCGAGCTTCATCGAAGTTTGGAACTTAGTTTCGTATCAATTAAACGCTGACTTATATCCGGTTACACGAAGCCTTAAAAGCAGGGAGCAGGCAACCTTTAAAAGGTTTTCAAAACTTTAAATAAGTGGATAATAATATACAAATCCATAGATCTTTTTCATGAATTATTTTAAAACGTCCGGTATTACAAGTTGTATGTAATTAGAGATCTAGGTAAATATTTATGAAATTTTCCTATAAAATTTGGCAAAACTTAGTTGTGATGGTAAAATTGTATACCTATTGTAGTAAACGTTAAGAATTTTTGAATAATATTCTAGATACTTACGGGTGTGGTTTCGGCCTCCATTGCGATGTCACTTCGCACCGGAACTAAAATAACCTGGAACAAAAAAAAACTTTTATTATCTTTGTAAATAATTGTAGACTGCGTAACACTTTATTATTTATTTCATTTAAATTTATTCACGATGTTTTTTTGTTAACAAATCATTTTTGAATGTTACTTAATACTTAGAGATTAATAAATTATTAACAAACAAATTATCACAAATTAAAAATAACACACATAACCAAAAACATTATAATAACACTACTATGGACTTCATGCACTAACGCCAAATTATGTCATCTTACAAAATTCGAACGATGACAATTGTTGAATACACTGCCGGTTCACATCACTAGTCCTTCAAATGTGTTCAATAATTAAGCAGCAATGGACGGATATAAAAGTCAGAATTGTCCCTCTTTATGCGTCTCTATTTTGGTTTGGACACTTTTTGAGTGCTGAATCGAAGTTCATCTACTTGAGGTCTTTGATTATCACGACGAAATTATTATTCTGCTGAAACCCATCGTACTTATACCGGTCAAACCGTTTTGTTGATAAATGGGAACATTCGTTTGCACACACAAGCACATTCACACCCTAAACGCTTCTCAGTTCCGTCCTGGATAAAAATCTTTGTAAAATACTTCTTCAATAGTGCTATTTGTTAGTGTAGTGTAGAAAAACAACGTAAATCCGGCGGAATAAGCCGACGCATAATCCGCTTCGGCTTGTCAACATGTTGTTAGCGCCCATACGGTAACATTGTAGCAAATATGGAGTTTTGCGAACGCGACTCAGTGTTGGCAACAAAGGAAGGCTTTTCAGAAAGCTCATAGAATAAAATCTGTGAGATTTTTGTGGACCTTTCTGGTTAAACAACATCTTTCTCAAACATTTAACGACATAGTATTGCATTTTTACCTACTCCACTGCTTCGTGGTACTGGTTCTTTCTTGGTCACCCAGTGTAAGGTTAAAGACCAGTTTTAAAAAAACTGATTTATATTACAGAACAAGCACATGGCCGAACTGATGATGAAGGGTCATGCGCCTGTAATTTGACACCGGCACCCCTTCAAACCGGAACACAGCAATGCGAGCACTACTGCTTTGCAGCAGAAATAGGTATGGTGGTATTATTTCCCTTAGAGCATCTCTAAGACTTACCCGGACGAACGCTTTCACAAAATAAGCTCTACTGCTACTGAAAACAGCTTGAGGTATGGTGGCCCAAAAAAACCTAATGACCTATGGTGAAAGAACAAGTGTGGTGTAAGTATTCAGTGCGCCTCGATCCTTAGGTACACATCACATATCTTCAAATTTTTGGTTATATGACATGCCGGTTTTCTTACGATGTTTTCGCTCACCGTTTAAGGACATCAAATCAATATTACTTATATCACTCGTATGCATTCTGAGCGGTAGAAATAACTATCTTACACACTCTAAAGCTATCAAACTATTGGAATGATACTTAAAAAGTATCAAAGTACTTATATGTATATCAATATGGCCACTGGCTTTATTTCTGAAACATGAATATTGTGATTATGTTCAATAACCCATTTACCTCTGACTGCATTCCTTTTCTTGTGTACACGGCTCATTACATACTGTTTATTTCTAAAACTACCTAACAAACAATAACTAAAGCCTCATTAATGTATTGGCTACTGGCTTTAATTGACACCGGAGATCTTGCGTCACCGAACAATTAATGAAAATAATAGGGACCACGTTACCACCATTAAATATTCGGACATTACTGTCAGACACCTAGTGGTATACGTACTCATTGCGGTTTGTCTGCTACAAACTTATGCCAGACGATCCGCAATTCGTTTCTCGTCTATTCATCGCATTGATTTCGTTTGCGCTCTGAGCTCTTAATGTTAGGGCCATGAAACAAGACTGAGAAGGTTAATATATCCACACAACACATACACACACACACACACACACACACACACACACTGCATCACGGCATAGGTAAAAGTGAGATAATATTCAAATATTTTGTCTTTTTATTATCCCGCGTCGGTTGCCGCCACCTCGTTTTGAGCTGACTCCGCTCACGTCAATCGGCGACTGGATTAGCCAACGTATAACCGATAAATATGAAATTTCACCCAACACAGGTTTTTTTTTTACTTTGATAGACCCTTGTTTGACTACGATCTCACCTGTTGGTAAGTGACGATGTGGCCGAAGATGGAGCACAAAGGTCTAGGAGGCACCTGACCCCATAGTCCTGACCCCACAATAGGATACCGTGTCATAGTTATCAGGAAATACGAGTACGCAGTAACATTACATAATCTGTGCTGCGAGTACCATAGCACCACACACACAGTCATACTTAAATTTGTGCCTTTTTGTATTAGTTATGGCTACATATAAACAATTCTATCATATCGGGTGAGTACGGTAGTTTGGGTGATAAAAGCTTAGAAGCGCAGATTGAAGGGATGAGACGGCACAGCAAGGGTTTTTAAAATGCTGAATATACCAAAATAACACGAAAATAAAGTTGAAATTTCAAAGGCAGTCATAGCTCTACAAAGGAGACTGCGATTCAGGATGCCACAGCGTTCTTAGTCGGCTGCACTCGGCATGCCATGGCATGCTTTGCGGGGCAAGAGGCACGAAGATGTTTATTTACTACTTGACAAGGCGTGAGCATGATTCCGCGTCAGGATGCAATCCCATGGCGTGCCCATTCGTCAATCTGCAAAGGACCGCGCGTAAATTCTTTCTCCGCTAGTTTCGCAGCCTCGCATTGAGAGAAGCCAGGAGTGCTGGCACTAACTCAATTACAGATATCCGGCTTGTTGGGAGCCGATTCAATGACTCCGAGGTTTTCTTTCAGCCGAGAGATCCTGAGAGTATCTGATCACCATAATTACTGCTGCATTATGCTCAAGATCATGAAATTGTCTAGGACGTGCCAAACTGTATGGCCGGTCTGCCCCGTTTGTCAAATGGATATCGAACTGAAGAGCGAAATTAAAGTGATATGTATGGGAAGAGCAATGATCTTGACGGCACGCGGTGGCACTTGTCGATAATTTGTCATCGCCACACATTTTCGTAGCAATTTGTGACGCATATCATCTTTTTAACTTATTCGAGAGCATGGGACATCCAATCCAAACTAACCTGCACCTGTGTTGTTTGTTCGTTCATCATGACACTGGTTCTTTCTTGGTCACCCATAAATTAAGCTAATGAACAGGTTGAGGTATGGGACCGAAGGTGGTGTGGTAAAGGATTCAGTGCACCACGCAGAGGCTCCGCTTATGCACTGTCAAATGTTTGGTTCTAATAGGACATGCTGATTTAATTACGATGTTTTCCTTCACTGTTTAAGAACAATAAGAGATGGTGGATGGAGTCCGCTTAAGAGCGTTCGTCGTGTTAATATTATTAGGACACCTAAGCCACCTGACTGTGTTGAGACTTGTGTGCATGCGCCTTCAACTTCAAGGCAGTCTCGTTAAATGGGTTGTACAGATGTTAGATGTTGTTGGGTTGTTTAAATGGTTGTAACGCACTCGTATCAATGGACTGAATTGAGTATTCGCTTTGGCAACTGTGATTGAACATAAAAACTCAGACGTGAAAGACGGAGTACAGAAATAATATGTTTTTCAATTCAGAGTTTGACACGTGTCGCTCAAGTCGCCCATCATTCTTTTTGCGACCTCGGCCTGTATTCAGTGATTCAGAGCCTACGTAGGCAATTGTATGTAGATTACAAATATGACGTTTGAGTATTTTTTTAAGAATAAACCTACTGGACCTGTATGATTTCTTAAACCCACAAAGCCTTCGCAATAAACTCCGTTGCTTAGCGATTTCGTAAGACCAAAACGTACCTACTATATTTTATGTGTTCGACATAAACTATTACCATTTACTTACTTTACGAAGTCTTATGACTTCGTTTTATTAGTCACTTCATAGTCTTGATTCCAAAGAGGGCAGAAAGCAAGCATACTCCTTGCAACAAGTAATTAATTTTGTAAAAATTAAAAAACCCTCATCGCAATGAAACGGCTGAACCGGTTTTGATCAAACATAGCTAAGAACACTCCCGACAAATTAACCTTTCAAACATATAAATAAATCGAAATCGGTTCATCCATTCGGGAGCTACGATGCCACAGACAGACACACACACAGACACGTCAAACTTATAACACCCCGACGTTTTTGCGTCGGGGGTTAAAAACGCAAAAACGGCAGCCTGTCTACTTCTTGCGAGAAACATGCTTGAATATATGATCACCATGTAACGTCAAGCCCTTCGCCTTTCGCAAACGGCCCATAACTATAGCAAAGGAATAGTTTATGAAGTATAGGAATTCGATAACGCTGAAATCCAACTCCGCATTTAAGGGAGCTGTCATTTTAACGTGTCGCAAGTCGCTACCCTTGCCCAAGTTGCTGTTGCTCTGCTTATAATGAGACACACAGACCATACATTCAAGAAACATCTAATCAACTAAGTATCTCCGAGCGTACAAGTTCCAAAAGTCAAATCCTAGCATCTAATGGGGATCGAGAGGTAAAAAAGATAAATTTAGACAGGCCAACGCCAAGGCATCAAACAAAGAGAGCTTGTTTTCACGTTAAAAATTTACATCATAACATGATTATGTAGTATTTTTTTACATTGTCGGTAAAACTATAGACTACTTATTTTAGTGTTTCGAGTTTTTGATGTATTTGAGGGTGTGTGGGTGTGTAGGTTTATGGGTGTGTGACAGTCATAAAGAAAATCATTATATTTAAATTTAATTGTAAGTGAATTGAAAGTAAATTGAATAAAACTAAATCAATTAATGTGTGTTTGTTACGATTACTGAGAATGTGCCATTCCACTAAATATAAATTATGTAAATGTTTTTAATGTTTTTAATGTTGCTGTATGAAGTTTCTTAATAATTATGTATCCGTGTGTATTCTTGAAGAATTCTCACGTAGGCAGTGAAAGCTACACGACTACACGTGTAGACGAAGTTTGTGTGAAAATATTTATGGCAGCTGAATCTGATCCTGAACACGTGCTGTGTACTGGCCCAGTTCGAGTTGGGCATAGTCTCGTTGCCCGTTCAGGTAAACGAGAGTAGGTACGTAAGCGTCTTAGTTCAAGGTTCTCTTCCTTCTTAGGTTCGGTTATACTTGTTACCATTCACTCTTGCTAGGCTAGCCAAGAGTGAACGATCGCAATACCGTTCGTCCTGGCATTCTATAATATAACTAAGTTTTCACGAACTCGCCCAAAACCTGCTATAATTTAAGGTGATGTTAGTTCACGAAATTGTCTGAAAAGGGTATTTTAAAAGCAGTGTACCTAGAAAACCCGTGGTTTTGACTTTTAAAAAACAAGACAAGTTTTTTTGAGCTGTTGCTGTTGATATAACAGGCTGCCGAACACAATTCGGAGTGATGCAACTTCTACGATGGTCTTTAAATCGAGATTACGCAAGTGGCTCCTGGATCACACTTTCTACTCGATAAACGAGTTGTACGAGCTGCCGATTTCTTAATTATTAATAATATTTTTAATGTATAATTTAAATGATGAAATTAATAGTAATTTTTTTTTATATTTTGAATGATTTATAATATGGTTATTTTTGAATTCCATATTTAATATTCTACTGTTACCTGACTTATAACTTGGCGTTATGAATAAAGATATTGTATTGTATTGTATTGTATTGTTGTCGGAACCAAAAACAAAATAAACATAGGTACTGTTTTCATCATCATCATCATCACTATCAGCCCACAGAAGTCCACTGCTGGATATAGGCCTCCCCATAGAATGCCAGCCTTATCGCGATTTTTTTGCGATTGCCTGTATTTTCTGAGCTTTAGCTTTATTCTACTATAAAAACAGTTTCTTCTCTTCAGTGTCAATTTAAAAAATCGCATTAAAAATACCCTATATAATTTGAAATTTCAAACCGCACACATTATTTTTTATTAAATCGTAAACAAATCATTTTACAGGTACACTTTTCCTTTTCGAACGCTATTCTGTCACTTTTTAACTTACTTAAACTATAACGAGTTAGATAGTTTGGCGTCTGACCGCGCCTTTTCTTCCTTTATTAACCATGCCTCCTAATCTACAACCAGAATACGTGCCTCGTGGGTCTTGCTAGATAATAATTGCAATTGCACATCGGTTTTATCCAGTTCCATACGGTCTTATTCCAGGCAGCCTCGAGCGATGAGATCGGAACGGTCCGCGCGACTGCGTATTGGATTGACATGTAATTTTGTGATCGCGCTGCATTCGAACATCACTATTCTAATACAGATTGAAAAAATACGTTCATTCTGAAACCTATTTCAGTGGATTTATTTATGGAAAAAAGTGCTGTTGTGTTTTGTGGTTCAGTATCAGTAGTTCCATCATATTACCAATCTAATTGGTAATAGAGATTTTTAAGGATATATAGCAAGCAATCAACCACTTTATAGTGCCATTGAAAAGAAAAGAAAGAACGAAATAAACGTTTATTTATGACTAAACAAACACACACTAAGAAGAAAGCAAACAAAATATGAACTATATAAAAACTAAAACAAAAACAAATAACACATGACCCATGACTGCTTTTATTTTATTCTGAAAACAAACAGTATGTAACAGTATGTAAACCACAACACTAGTAAACCACACTGATAGTGATAGCCAAGTTGCACACAATAAGCGTACTGCTCAGTGTTTTTTTTTTTTTTTTTTTTTTTTTTTTTTTTTTTTTTTATACTACTTGTTCGGTTTCTGCTGTTAACTTGAGGGTAGTTCATAAATCTCCACTAACCGATACGACCAGCAGCAGAGCCGCGTCGACAGAAAGCTTTTGTACGCCAAGATAAACAGACGTTCTGTGTTATCAGCGATTCTTGACCGTGTCAAACAAATAGACATTTTACTTGGTGTGTGGGCCCTGCATCTTCTTCATCATCATCTCCTGGACTCTGTGGCGTGCCGTGCATGCCTGGACCAACCTGCTGCCCCCAGTCGAAAGGTAGGTGGAGTTAATTACCTTCTGGGAGATTGTAGAAGCCGTGTGTCCACCCACCAAACCAACTTTTCTCACATTCAAAAAACCTGCCAGTATTAATTAAAATATATAAAAAAAAGAGTCTGTTAAAACTGAACAGTCAAAATGGTCCTTCGTTCACCGGATAGGTTTTTTTGAACCCTAGAACTCGTAGTTCTAGTCTAGCCGTGCTAGATATTTCCCCTACCTAACTCGTAGTTAGTGTAGGTACCTATTCATACAGACGTTCTGTATTGCTTCTGACCGTGTCAGATACATATAGGTACTAATTTCTCCGATAACTAGCTCGTAGCTCCTTATTACTTAGTAAAGACGTTCTTTACTTCCCCTGTTTTAACAAATAAATCATTGTAAAATCATTGTTAAAATACCACGTCATAGACATTTCATTTTCGCTCGTAATCTATTTATATCTTTCGCTGGCAGGTTCACTACATGTTATTTACACATTATACACACATATATTTGTCGTACATATTATATTTAGTGTATTTGTAATTGATTTGCATAGAAACATTCGTTAATTTTGTTAATCGTTAATAATTCCTTTGTCCACGCACTGCGTAGGTAGTTAAACAAAATGCCGCGTTCCGGCAAAACTAAAGTAAATTCAAGCGACGATGACGAGTACCAAAATCATGAGTTAACCGTGTTAATTCATAGAAAACAACGAATGTTCGAACAAATTCAAAATGCCTATGATCTGTCGAAAGATATATCGGATCCTGAGTCGAAAGAATTATTTCTGATGCATACGTATGAGATTGATAAATTACGTAGTGCATTCGAAAGTTTAATGTTCAAAATCTTACAAAAAGAACTTGAAGATGACCCGAAGTCATCTCTTCGTAGTCATGAATTAAAAAGTTTTGATGATTTGTATTTTCGAATAAAAGTATGTGCATCAAAATGTGAGCCTAATGCCCACTGCGTTAAGGCCGTAACTAGTTCGCGCTCAGTAGAATCTCGACCACGTCTTCCAAAGTTAGAACTTTTTTCGTTTGACGGAAACATTGAAAATTTCAATACATTTTACGAGACATTCTGTTCCCTGGTTCATAATCAGACGAGTATTCCGAAGATAGATAAATTCCACTATTTACTATCGTGCACAAAAGGTTCCGCGCTAAATATTGTGAAGAGCGTACCTATTTCTGCGAATAACTATGAACTCGTTTGGAAAAGTCTCCTAGATAAATATCAAGACAACAGATTGTTAGTCGGTAGGTATTTAGATAAAATGCTTACTTTTTCGCCCCTGCAAAAAGAATCATCTGATAATTTGAACACGTTCATAGAAAACTTTGACCATTCAAACAAAGCTATAGAAGCATTACACATTGAAAATCTAAGTAGTTATATGATGTGCCACATTGCTTTGAGGGCCTTAGATCCCTACACACGTAAATGCTTCGAACAAAAATTGGATCAAAAAACAATTCCAACTTTTGATGATTTAATAACTTTTGTTCAAAATCACATCAAAGTTCTAGATCATTCTACGTCATATTCTACTAGTTCAAGTGCACCGCAGATCAATCAACGCAAACAACCTGTACCTAGGCAGGCTAAAAATAACTATTCGCATGCAACTTCTTACACAAAAATATCGTGCTCGCATTGTGGAGAAAATCACATGATTTTCCGTTGTGATCAGTTTCGTAATCTGACCAACGTTCAACGCATTAGCCGTGCTAATGAATTAAAGCTATGCCATAACTGCCTAAAAACGAATCATGCATCGAAAGAATGCAAAAGTGAATTTAAATGTTACGTTTGTAAACAGTCGCATCATGTACTGCTGCACCGAGAGTCTAGCGATATGGTACCTAAACCGGTTAGCTGTTCGGCGCTCACTGCGTCCGAGCGCTCGCCGAACGAAACGCAGCCCGCTGCTGCTATAAGTACTAACCACATAGCATCTACGCATAACTATGCAGTTATACTCGGGACAGCTGTTATTCACATTTTAGATTCGTTTAACAACTACCAAACTTGCCGCGTTTTAATTGATTCTGGCGCGCAGTCTAATTTTATAACTCTTGACTGCTTTCAACGATTAGGTCTATCTGCTAATAAGTGCCCGTACAATATTTACGGCCTAGGTGGCGAACATGTAAAGAACAATGGGATGGTGTCGTGCACCATTAAGCCGCGTCACTGCGCGACTCCCTGTTTTAATATAAATGCAGTCATATTATCTCACTTGACTTCCGACTTACCTACCGTTCAAATACCTAACAATGTGGTTGATGATTATAAGGATCTACAGTTAGCTGATCCGTGGTTTTATAGAAAGTCGCCGATTGATATAATTTTAGCCGGTGACATTTTTCCGTATATTTACGATGGGAAAAAATTGATAATTAACCCTGACGTACCAGTCGCGTTAAGTAGCGTGTTTGGGTATGTCGTAACGGGAAGACTAGAGACGCAATCCTCTAGCAATTGCCATGTTGTAGCGTCTACAACATCGTTAGTGTCGTACACTGTCGAAGAAAATTCTTTGAATGAAACTCTCAAACGTTTTTGGGAAGTGGAAGCTTCGCCGTGCGAAGTTCCTATTGATCCGTTAGAAGAATTAGCGGAAACAATTTATACTGAAAAACATTATCGTGATGAAATCGGCCGGTACGTTGCCCCGATTTTATTGAACCCTGAGCATAAACCACTCGGTGACTCGTATGACACTGCATTAAAGCGATTCAATCAGATCGAGCGCCGTCTCGCTCGATCTCCAGACCTTCGTAAGGCTTACGTCGACTTTATGTCAGAGTATGAGTCCCTTGGACACATGGAACCATACAAAGGTACGGAACCCTCAGGTTATATTATTCCACATCACTGTGTGCTACGTCCGTCAAGTACTACGACACCCTTGCGCGTAGTTTACGATGGATCCGCCAAAACGAGCTCTGGTGCTTCACTCAATGATGCACTTTTGACCGGCAGAAAGCTACATCAGGACATACTTAAAATAATAATTAATTTTCGACTTTACGATGTCTGCTTTACGGCAGATGTGTCCAAAATGTATAGAGCCGTCATCATTGATCCAGCTGATAGGAAGTACCAGCACATACTCTGGCGTGACAGTCCTACGGAACCAGTACGTATTTTCGAGTTAACACGAAATACCTATGGTCTTCGCAGTGCACCATTCGTCGCGGTTCGTACTTTGCACCAGTTGGCGTCGGATGAGCTAGCTCGCATTGAGCAGCTGAAAAATACTTTGCCCCAGCTAGCCTCGGATGAGCTGGTTCACGCTGAACAGCCGAGAACAAAGGCAGCAGAGGTACTTAAGATAGGGTTCTACGTTGATGACGTTTTATGGTCTTGTCAGACTCAGGAAGAAGCTTGCACGTTGCAAGATGACTTAACCTCCTTACTTAAAAGTGGTGGTTTTGATTTAAGAAAGTGGGCTAGAAACTGTCCAGATTTGCTAACGAGAATGCAATCGGACCAGGTTACTGCCATCAATTTTCAAGACGATACGTTATCGTCATCTCTCAAAGTTTTAGGTTTGACATGGTTACCCTCGTGTGACGCATTCTCTTATAATTACAATTTGACAGACACAAAACAAACTAAGCGCTCCGTTCTAAAACTGCTCGCAAGTATATTTGACCCGGTAGGTTTTATCTCGCCATGTACTTTCGTCGCGAAATGCATCATGCAAGATCTATGGAAACTCGGCCTAGGCTGGGATGATCAGTTGCCATCTGAGCTGACCTCCCACTGGAACAGGTTTGTTACCGAGTTATCGGCGTTAGGTAATTTGCGAATTGAGCGACATGTTTTAATTTCCAACTTCATTGAAGTACAGTTGATAGCTTTCTGCGATGCGTCATCGCGTGGCTATGCAGCGTGTGTCTACCTACGTAGCGTAGATAGGGATGGTCATGTTAAGGTTAGGTTGTTGACGAGTAAATCGAAAGTCGCACCTCTAAATCCAATTTTGTCAATACCTAGACTTGAACTTGAGGCAGCCGTGCTCCTCTCTAAACTTGTTAGTTTTGTCGTACAAAACTTAAATGATTTTAAAGTCTCGATCATCGCGTTGGGTGATTCAAACAACGTTTTAGCGTGGCTTCAAACGCCACCTTATAAATTAAAAACTTTTGTGGCTAACCGTGTTAGTCAGGTGACCGCCGTGGTCCCGCCTAATTGTTGGTTCCACGTGAACAGCGAGAATAACGCTGCCGATATATGCTCGCGCGGTGCGATGCCGGCTCGTTTCGTGGAAGCTGCCGCGGAGTGGGTTCACGGTCCAGTGTGGCTGTATGAAGACCAACAAAAATGGCCAATTAAAGCATTTTACGTAAAGGACGGTTTTAAAATTCCTGACATAAAATCAAACTGTGATACGTTTGTTTTAAGTTCGTGTGACGATAAAAATATTATATTAAAAAATGACTTAGAAGAAACATATAATAAATTCTCATCTTTCAATAGATTGCAACGCGTTATGGCTTGGTGCCATAGGTTTATCAATAACCTAAAGCCAAACAAATCTGCGAGGTTAGATGGACCTCTTAAGTCTTCAGAGCTGAAGAAAGCTCATGATACTATTATTCAGGTGGTACAATTAAATCATTTTCATGATGAAATTGCATCATTACAAAAACATAAATATGTAAATTCATTGCGTAAGCTGTCACCCTTTGTAGATTCTCACGAATGCCTCAGGGTGGGGGGTAGGCTCGTGCAGTCCGACCTACCTTATAACACGAAGCACCCCGTGCTTCTACCTAAATGTCACACGATCAATTTAATTATTGAATATTTTCACAGGTTATATTTACATGTAGGGCCTCGTACGTTACAAGGCATATTATGTAAAAGTTATTGGATTATAAATGCTCGTAGCATTATCCGATCGGTTCTATCTAAGTGTAAGATCTGTTTTCGATGCCAGCCAACCTCAATTCAGCCTGCGATGGGTACGTTACCCGCGCCTAGGCTAACACGTGATAAAGTTTTCAACCACGTTGGTTGTGATTTGGGTGGGCCTTTCATAGTGAAAGAAAGTTTAAGGCGTAACGCGAAGGTTTACAAGTCGTACTTGTGCCTATTCATTTGTTTCTCAACAAAAGCAGTGCACTTAGAAGTACTTACAGATTTAAGTTGTGAATGTTTTTTAGCTGCATTCGACCGCTTTGTGGCTCGCCGTGGACTTTGCAGTTGTCTTTATTCTGATTGCGGCACCAATTTTATAGCGGCAGCTAAACATCTTAAAGAAGTTGCGAACTTCTTAAATAATAGGGAAAATCAAGACAAGATTACCAACGGACTGACGTCACGTCACGTGGCGTGGTGTAATAATCCACCAAATGCGGCAAGCATGGGGGGTCTCTGGGAGGCAGGAATAAAGTCTGCAAAACATCACCTCTACCGTGTAGTAGGTGACCGAACTCTCACTTTTGAAGAGTTAAGTACTGTTTTCAGCAGAGTTGAGGCTGTTTTAAATTCACGCCCTTTGTGCTCTTTATCAGACAATCCAAACGAGTTTGAAGTATTAACCGCAGGTCATTTCCTAATAGGTCAGAGTTTACTAGCTGTTCCGGAATATGACTTTGAGGACGTTCCTCAGAACAGATTGTCACGTTGGCAATCCATTCAGAAGGTTTCGCAGTCGTTTTGGAGGCGTTGGTCAGATGACTACCTTCACACTCTCCAGCAGAGAGCGAAGTGGTTTTCGTCTCCACCCAACTTGAATGTTGGAGACTTAGTCCTGCTGAAGTCGAATCTGACTAAACCTCTCCAATGGAACTTAGCTCGGATCGAGAAAGTACATAGTGGTGTAGACAAAGTGAATCGTGTTTTGACTCTACGAAATAAACATGGATTAATCCAGAGGCCGACAAATAAAGTCTGCCCGTTGCCCTATGCAAATTAATCACTTTACTCTAAATACTCTAGTTTAGTAAGTTTATTTTATACTGTACCGTGTACACTCTACTTAGAAAACTCTCTACAAATAGGCTTCGTAAGTTTATTTTGTTTATATATTATATAATTTTATATATTTTGCATACCCTACACTATACATTCATTTAGGGAAATCAATCATATTGATTTCGGTGGGGGGTATGTTCGGTTTCTGCTGTTAACTTGAGGGTAGTTCATAAATCTCCACTAACCGATACGACCAGCAGCAGAGCCGCGTCGACAGAAAGCTTTTGTACGCCAAGATAAACAGACGTTCTGTGTTATCAGCGATTCTTGACCGTGTCAAACAAATAGACATTTTACTTGGTGTGTGGGCCCTGCATCTTCTTCATCATCATCTCCTGGACTCTGTGGCGTGCCGTGCATGCCTGGACCAACCTGCTGCCCCCAGTCGAAAGGTAGGTGGAGTTAATTACCTTCTGGGAGATTGTAGAAGCCGTGTGTCCACCCACCAAACCAACTTTTCTCACATTCAAAAAACCTGCCAGTATTAATTAAAATATATAAAAAAAAGAGTCTGTTAAAACTGAACACTACTTGAATGGCGGAACAAGCTGATGGCCCACCTGATGTTAAGCGGTTACCTCTGCCTATGAACAGTGCATTACCTCATAGGTCACGTCCACCTAGGACGCACCCTATGTGGCATTGCACTGCGCCCGCCACCCTGAGACATAAAGATGAAAAGTCTCATGTGCCTGTAATTTCACCGGCACCCTTGCCCTTCAAACCGGAACACAGCAATGCGAGCACTACTGCTTTGCGGCAGAAATAGTTATGGTGGTAGTACTTCCCCGGACGAACTCTTTCACAAAAAAGCTTGTAACGAACCATCTTTACTGGATTCATTAGTATCTCACAAATGCTCAAATAAAATTATTATATCTTGTTATCAAATAAATCGAGCGATACTTGAATAATGAGGTCGAAAACAGTAGAGGGTTTGTTCTGTCGTTTTTTCAGAGAATTGGGATGTGGGAATGTTTATATACAAAAAATATAAACATCCGATTTTCAGAATACTTTGAGGGAACACACCAATTCCTGTTTAGGAATCGTACGAATAAGATTCAAAATTGAATGAAATGTTTTATCTTGGAAGGCGACTTTAAATAGAGATGTAACAGCCAAAGCGGGGTCAGTACTGAGTGATTTTGGGAATAGTAACACGTCTGCGCGAAAGCGCTGGGGTAAAATATCAAATTGTGTTAAATAAGTACGAAGTGATTTTAAAACTCGTTTAAAAGCTAGAAATTTATACTTTGGAATATTAGGATTGATTCTAGATAGTAGAATAATCCATAATAAGTGAAATTGAATATAATTTAGTGAAAGATTAAATTTTGTGAAATATAAAAATAATTGGAAAAATCGCCCAAAATAAAAGAAATTAACTAGTTTCTTTTTGGTGATGTTTTTCAAGTGTTCTTGGGTATTCAAAGTCAATGTTATGTTTAACTAGTGAAAAAGTGAACGATCTTCGAAAGGAGATATTTGTTAGACTGTCGTAGTCTATAAAGTATCTTCTATTTTAATGTTTTCAGGTTCCGATATCTTGTTTGACAGGAATCCCTTTATCAGCTCGAAAGAGTTGCCCGTGAGTCCGCGGGACAGACAAGATCTTATCCATCCATAAACCTTATTCCTGACCCCTAGGCTCCTTCTGTCGCTTTAGGTTACACAGCGACAGATATCCTATCCTTAATAGTTCAATCTAGGTATTCTGACCTTGCACCTCGTCAGAAGACATACACATTTAACTGCACATTTAAAACAAAATGAGAACGGTTTTCTCAAAGTTTGAATCGCACACACCCAATTTAGCCAGGTAATTAGGCACACTTAAATAGGCATTGTATTAGTGCGTATGTAGACCAATCTTACAAATTGGCATTTTCTAAAATTTAACCGGTGATTTAATTTAGTTTACTATTATTCTTTCATAAAGGAACGGGCAAAATAATTATCAAACGTATTAAAATACTAGATAAAAGGAGAATCTTGTAATTGAATATTATCATTCGCGGAAGGAAAATTTCATTTAAATATAGTCTAGAATTTTCACAAGCGATTATTCCTACCTGGATAATCCAACTAGGAATTCTATTTATCCTACAGAGAATATTTAGAATTATTTATAAGTAGGGGTATGAATCAAGTAGGGATTTTCCTAGGCTTCAGGAAGCCTAGATAAATCCCAAAGTTAACCAAAGGTGAAGGATGTATGTGGTTGATTTTGCGTTATTGATTAAATGTAAAATTCCCTGGAATGTTTGAAAATGACTAACAAACTTACTCCGACGGAAATAGGTTCGCGATCCTCTGAAATCCCTTGTATTAAAGTAAAATGGAATTGATTTGAATTAGAATATCATTTGGATGAAATTCTCGGACAATATTAGGTAATCTACCTATGTCCAAGCGAGGGAGGATTGACCAAAAGCATTGGAAGAAATCCACCGAGGGCAGCGCGGACGGGGCTGTTCTCCAAAAAGTCGCTTATCTCTGGATGTGAACCTTATCAAATTTGGTTCATCCTTCAAATAATTAAAGAAATAACTTAAATCTATCTGAGAAGCAAATAATTTATACAAGTAATTTCTTGTCATTTCCCTAATGGATCTATTACAGATGCAAATCTGTCACGTAAAAGTATCTTGAATTAGCACAAGACAAACATGTCTGTATTGAAGCCCTAGAGTCAAAATCAATAAACCTCAGAAATTGTAAAATCAGAATGTTCAAAATATTACTAGGAACTTTAATTGTAGCTTATTCTTTTACAAAGGAATAACAAACTATAATGGAAATAAATCTCTGGAGTAATCTTTTAATTATTTGTTCCGATGTGTACTGAAGTAAAATAAAATTTAAGTAGGTATCTTTCCTATTAGAATTAGTAGCAACTATTACGAGGATATCGATAAAAAGGTAAAATATTTTATGTAGTTAGGATACGTTAAGACTCGACAATATTAACAAATAAAGAATCGAGTTATTACAATACACAACGTAGGTATATATCTAGACGATCATATGGCCAATTTATAGTGTTTAAAGAAGTAGGTAAGATTAAAGTTATCGTAACTCCACAGAGTAAAGTAGGAAGTCGGTGAGTGCGCGCAGTATATTAGGTATTTAGATTATTAGGTAAAGTAGAGTAGGAATTAGGGGGGATGTTACAAGCTCTACTACTATTACTGTGCTTCTACTGTGTTACGCGATGGTGTGATTGTGATAACCGATTGGCGTCAACGTATAAGCCTCTTAGCGCCATCTGTTATCCAGTAGGCGCACTGCGATTAGAGCAGGCCACATACATACATCTGTCGTCTTTGGATTGTGTGATTAAAAATTTAAACACCAATAAGCACGCATTTAAGAATTTAGATAATTCAAATTATAAAAAAGGTTATAAAAAGATATATAAAGGGATGTAAAAGGAAGAATAAAATATAACACAAACTTAGGACAAAAAAATACTGACAAGACAATAAAATAATAACTTAAACCAATGGTTAGTAAGAACGCACTTGAAGGCAGATGGATACGAGCTAAATAAATCTAATTCAGGAAAGACAACCTCCCAAATTCATCAAGCAATTACGGTTCTGCTAAACGGTTTGTTTTTGATTATGTGAACAAAATCAGGACAGTATATATACATAACGAAGTTGAAAGGAAAGCTATCACTGCTAATTAGGCTTTACAAGTTAATGAGTTATAGTTGAACAACTTATTAAATGTACGTGGGGAAGTTAAAAAGGTGTTTTTTTGTATTTAATTGAAAATTACTTAGATGAACATGTTAGTTGTTAAAAACAGGAACACCCTCTTCTGCCACCCCGACACACACTTGGCCGCTTTTATTCTATATTCATCAAATTGAGAACAAACTCATAGTATGCAGATTCACAAGCTATTTATATGTGATGCTAGGTTGTTGATGTGATGTTTTATTTAGATGAAAAGTAAGACACAATTTTTAAATCTACTCCCTCGCACTCAGGCATTAAGCACCGGAAGCAATTTCCCATTTTCTTCAGTTGAGCCGTGTACTAGCTGCACTAAAGTGTCCTCTACCATGTGTTTTACTCACTACTAACTCATATTAACTTTGTGATTCGACAAAACATCAGAAATGAGCCACCTTGATTGAAAAGCAATGAGTATATTTTCTGGCTTCGCACTCTACACTGTAGATTTGATAGATTTAATTTCCTCCTTTCTTTCCAGCCGGGTTAGGCAAGTGGCATTCGCTTCGAAGCGATTCCATTTCTACAGTCGTAATACAGTACAATAGACCACGTGATATTTCGGTAGTTTACGTCAGTCTCATATATTTTTGGCTTTTCTACTAGGTACGAGTACATCGCTATTAGAATGTTACTTTGTCTACGGCCTCAGATATATACTGTGCTATGCAGACTTAAACTTATAGCATAATAATAATATTAGCATTACAAGGTATTTTTAATTCGCCGAGCGTCTTACCTAAGTACATAATAGAACTTTGTTTACTCCAAAGTCGTAATCAGTATCAGCCCTATTACTTATAAAAATTAAGTCCAACCGCACATTGAGCCACTAGTTGCGGCCACTAAATGCGACCACTAGTGGCTCAGTCAAGCCACCAGACGCAGCCACCAATCGCAGCCGCTAGTGGTTTAGTGGCGGCCATCAGTCGCCGCCACTTAAGCCACTATTTGGCTGAATTGAATGCAGCAAGACTGACGTGTGTTGTTGGGGACAAGCTGGCTACTGTGACCTACTGTGCAGGCGCACTAAGAACAGCATATAACTTGGTTCTGTTCTTTCCAGAGGAGCAGGAGCGAGTTAAAAAATGTTGATCTTCGAGTACCGATAGTAGTGGTCAAGCATTAGGTGGATTACACAGGGCGCGCCCGACGCGCGAAATGACAACTTAAGCACCTGCTCATCGTCTTAATGTTGAGGTGAAAAGATATACAGTCTGGATGATAGAGTACTACCGGAGATTATCAACCGAACAGCTGTTACGCTGTAAATAACCTGGGTTTATTATTAGTGGTCTTAATCCTGTCCATCCGGCAGGCTTGGACAGTATGAACAGAATTAAGAGAGGTTTGACCATGTGACGATAACATTGTTTAGACTTGCCTCTAAGTGCTCGCTATATCCTCACGGATATAAGATTTGATGAAATCCTCCAAGGGGATTCAAGTCATCAGATGTATGTATATGGTTATAATCTTGTTAGCTACTGGTATTCGTAAACCTTCAAAACAGCGTACAGAATATGAGTACAAAGATCAGAAACCAGTTAAAATGTACTCTGCCTGTGTTGCTGCCCGGGTGAAGCAGAAGAGTGAGGTGTAACTGGTCAGTCTTGCTTCACGCTAGGACACCATATGTAATGGGTACCAGGAACTCCGAGTGCCATGGTAGGTACAACACCCACACCAAGAAAATAAAATGTTGTGCAAGCATTGTCACGCAGCGTTTCAAAAGCCATCATGATATTAACTAATGCATTCCCTTACTAGAGATAAAAATTCAGCAAAAAATCATGTGAAACCCGACTGAGCATCTACTAAAAATGCAAAAAGCGTTTCATGAAGTGTACATAACTCAAACACAAAAGGAAGCATCAAGCTTTTTCACATGTCGTCTCACATAAACACTCCGTTTGTTCAGACTGCTCCTTTATAAAATCGCACCCGGTGTGACTTTTAAATAAGATAGTGTTACACAACATGATATTTCCGAGGGGAAGCCCCGTGATGCGCTCTATGCAAACTTGTATAAGGTGCAGTCTGCCTTGTCAAACGTAAGTAAAGTGCAGCTATTTTTGTAAGGTTGTTCAACTATATTTTAATAGTACCTATTCTATGCCGGACGAGGCCTCTCTCATTTAATGAAACGGCGGATTTCACTTGGTAGATGGATTGATGATCGTAGTATTGGTACTGAGTACTCAGGTGGTTGCTGCTGCCCATCCCCGGTATGATTATTTAGTTAGTTTTAGAACATCCAAGGCAGGAGATGGGGTGGACTATTCTTGCGGATTTATTTCCGGATTCCGCCCAAGATTTGTTCATCCCACGAAAAATAAAATAGTATTTTTCTCCGTATTGATCGGATAGTGCGGAATAATCCCGCAGCCCATAACAATGGCTATTGGTACAATCAAACTGAAAAAGGCAAGATCGTAATTATAATAAATTTTAGTTGGATACAAATTATTAATAAGTTATTGAACGAAACTCGCTTCACGAGTTTTCCAAGTCAATTTGAAGGAATCGGCGTTTGTATGTAGGTATGTATGTATGTATGTATGTTTGACCGAGGACAACTTTGGAACCGTTGATCTTATCATTTTTTTAGGTGAGACATGGACTATTATCATAGCAAAAGTTTTTTTTGTTTACATTTATTGTCTCTCGTTTGACCTCTATCTCACCTGCTGGTAAGTGACGTGAAAACCCATGTATCAGAAAATTTCAGTGTTTGATTAGAAAATTTACATAATTATTTTATTTTTATTTTTTGAATGCTGGACAGTTCACACAACATTATCTAGCCCCAAGCTAAGCAGAGCTTGTGTTATGGGTACTAGATGACTGATATACTTAATACACTATATTACATAGATAGATATTTTTTATTATACATAGAAAATACCCAGAACACCCTGAACAAATATCTGCGATCGCACAAATATTTGTTCCGAGTGCGGGAATCGAACTCGCAACCTCCTGCGTCACAGGCCGAGCTTCGCCCGCCGCGTCACAGAGGTCGTCAAATTTATATCATTGTAACTACTGAAGTAACGAAATTGTTTGATAAAGTATTTTTTTTTAAATGTGGTTCCTTTAGTAATGGGTTCACACTGCACTGCGTTTCCATAAAGGTATTGCATTGCAGAGCAGTGCATTGTAATTACTTCCACCATACAGGCTTTGTATGCATTCTGATTGACTTTGTTATCCGAGAGGCATTGTTATCAACCTCTTGTTTGTATATTGTTCGTTACTCGAATGAAGTGATGTAATACATACATACATACATACATAGACACACGCCTTTTTCCCCGAAGGGGGGTAGGCAGAGCCTCAATGGGCCTCTTTTCAAAGTGGGTTGCACCATCGTGAAATATAGACGTGACAAGTGGTGAGCTCATCGCCGCCATTGCTTTCCACGACTGACTCGGCTAACGCTTTCTTCAAGTAATAACACATTCCATAATAAGCTAGCAGCCAGGACAAATCTTATACCAACGAATCTTATCAGCAAGTCCGGGTAATCCCTTAGTCGGCTTTTACGACATCCACGGGAGAAGACGGAGGGGTCTATTCTTAGGCCGGACACACCACAGCATGTAATCCAGTGGACAAAATGCAAGAAAATCACCGCGCTCGGCAGGCGGGTTTGTGAGCTCCGTACTGGTATTGAATACTCAGATGGTTGGCGTAGCTATCCTCTGGTGTTATAATTTAGTCGGCTTTTACGAAATCCACGGAAGGCGACGGAAGGAGTAAGCTCTCAGGTCGAACACACCACGGTACGGAAAAGGTGTACATCATGAAATGCAGCATAAAATAAAAAATAAAACAACAAGATAAAAGTTTAAAAACTAAAGCCTGAATACAGAAAATCATTATTGAAAGAATGAAAAAATTAGAATGACCTCTTTTGATACCAAACAAGATATGATTAGGAATCTAAAAATACACGTTTTGCACAAAAAAAAACACATTCTTTTTTTCAATCTGAATATGCCCAGTTACACTCCCTCAAATAAAGGTGAATCTAACGACATAAAAATCATCAAAATCGGTTCAGCTGGTTTAGTTGTTACGAAGGAACATCTCTATGTTCCTCTTATCATGGTATTAATTGGTGCTTGGATGTATGTATCTCTATACATACATAATGAAATACACACACACATTACATGCAAGTCAAACACATAACCCTCCTTTTTGGACTTTGCCACAGTCGGGTAAAAAGCTTTAGTTATTCACAAATTAAAATATAAGTTTAGAATGAACTGGTTTTTGAGTACAAGACTCTTTTTGGTTAATGGTTTTTATGGACCGCCCTTGGCGGTATAAGCGAGGAGATATAAGGAGATTGAACATGGAATACCAATATAAGAACATTCAAAATGGTTTTAGTAGCTACTTTGAATAAAACACTGTTGAATTGGACGAATCAGAAGCCCTGAGTAAACTTAGGTACTAAAATGGATCACTGCATGCCTGCCGAGCCTTTCAATGCGTGTCTCTAATTGAATTTTCCTAGCCAAACGTCACTGATGCGATTTTAACCGCAAAACCACTGTGTTGCCAGCAAATTAACGCTCATTGTGTCACCCCAATCTAAATGTTGCTTAGAACACTTTTACTCAACGTGACTGTAATGCGTTATAATTGTTTTGGGGTTATGACAAACGGTTGAGATCGAAATAGGTATATCTCATTAATAAAGTTTTTTGCTGACCTAATGTCTAAGAGCGCGTACACATAGAACGTGCGTTTTACAGGTCCGTTTAAACGTATATGTTATTAGCGAATGTAGTTGTATGAGCGAGTTCACACAGAATACTGTATTCCGGATCCAGTAATCCGACAAAATAAGCAGCAATCCGTCAGTTAAAAAGGATCCTGTAAAATCGGACGTTCTATGTGTACGCGCCCTAAGACGTATTGAATAGAGTGAGCGAGAAAAGACCTCTAATAAGAACAGAGTAGCAGGCGAAAAATTGTTAGTCATCTTTTATGATATGACAGCTTTATAAAAACCATCTTAGAAGGGAACATAGAATGAAATCGAGGAAGAGAAATACCACGCATAAGTTATATGAACCAGATATGGGAGAAAGACACTGTTATGTTGTGTATAAGGAGGTAAATAAGGCCGCATTGGAAAGGGATAAATGGGGGAAATGTATAGGTTGCACAGACAAGAGCCGAGCTCTTATATCATGAATAAATGTCTAAACTAGACCCCGCCACCATGGCCATAGCAGTGACATAAAATATATTTAGAGAAATTACGTACCTACCTATATAACATGCCTTACAATTAATGTTATATTATAGTATGCAATTAAAATGTTTTTTTATGGTGTAAACCTTATTAAAATATGACATAAACTATTCAACAGCTCAACAACATCGACAAAGGTATAATGCGCGTCATGTAAAAATAACGCTGGCGGTCATACTTCTTCATACGTTCCAGCGTTCTTTTTACATGACGCGTACTCTACTACTACTGTCTAGTAGGTATGCGCGTCATGTAAAAATAACGCTGGCGGTCGTACTTCTTCATACGTTCCAGCGTTCTTTTTACATGACGCGTACTCTACTACTACTGTCTAGTAGGTACTGCTTCCAGTAGGTACTGCTTCCAGTAGGTACTACTTCCAGTAGGCACTACTTCTAGCAGGTACTACTTCCAGCAGGTACCACTTCCAGTAGGTACTACTTCCAGTAGGTACTACTTACAGTAGTTACTACTTACAGTAGGTACTACTTCTAGTAGGTACTACTTACAGTTGGTACTACTTCCAGTAGGTACTACTTACAGTAGGTACTACTTACAGTAGGTACTACTTCCAGTGGGTACTACTTCTAGTAGGTATGAACAATGGTACCTACTATGTTGATTCTTGTTGATATTTAACTTATGTGCTGGTTTCCTGGAGCTGAAGGGCCTATTTCGAGCTATGTATTTAGTTTAATAATATCGCAGCGGACTCATTATGGTCTGTTATTGACCGAGTCTATTTCGATAAGGTCCACTGGAGTTCGCTAACTTCGGGCGCGGAGCTTCGGGCCTACATTTTGTATGAGGCTATTTGTATCCAGTCTCTTTGAGTAATTGGTTTCAATAATTTCTGTATGTAACAAAACAACCAAGGTTGACAATTTCCAGTATAAAACTATAGAGGTTTGGTAATGTACCTATCATTAATTGCTTTACCTTCTACCATAGACTAACAAAACACAATAGACTGCCAATCTCATACTAGAAAACGTGACTCAAAAAGGTCAAATTCCAGGCTATTTCTAGATGGCGCTGGCAAAATTACAGCCTATTTCTAGATGGCGCTGGCAAATTCATTCAATCAGCATTTTAAACCAATTACCTAATCTCTTTAAAAATAAACATTTACTAATTTATTTTTTAATTATGAAACTATGGTCGCAAAACATGTTTTATCAATCTATTCGAAATACATGTAAACATCATTTTAATCGTTTATAGCAGATTCAAAACAGCTACATCTAGCGTCATTGTAGGCAATCATTAATCGATGCACGTTTTCTTGTATGAGATTGGCAGTCTATTGTGTTTAGTTAGTCTATGCTTCTACCTTGGTCAATTAATTGCATGTTATTTCCTTATTGTGATTGTACACTGTTTTATTAGTAGGTACCTAGTGATGTAATAAATAGTAAGTAATAATACACATTGGTACTTATAGAACCGAATTACATATTTACTGAGATCACTGTGTTTGAGAATAGGTTAGCTGCTAAGGCTCCTCTTTAATCATGGGTCATCCCCATGTGGCTTAGTGGTGGTGACGATGCCCTATTTTTCGGAGAGTCTCTAGTGCGTGTTGGTGGATGTCACATGGCTGCGAGTTTTTAGTTCTAGAACATGCTGGATTGATGGATGGTTTTTTCTTCTCCGTTTTGAGTAGGTACGTTCTTGTTTGCTGTGTTTTTGATGTGCGTCTTTTTGTTTTGAATAGTCACTAATAAACGTTTTCTTTCTTTCTTTCTTTCTTTACGTTTTTTGTGTAATTCACTGCCAGCCCATGATTTGATATCCATGACCTTTGGATCGAAACTCGGGATACCTGCCATTGAACCACTACGGCTTTCACAAGGCACAGATGTCTAGACCACAGATAAAAGAATACTATACTAGTCTAGACTAAGGTTCAAGGATGAAAGGTAAGGTATTCAACGGTTTACCGTCGGACGCGGTCGCGGGCGGTGCTCATGATGAAGAAGCTTCTAAATTCAGTCTCGAAACGTCTGCAAAACGACGAAAAACAGTGGTAATTAGCCGTATACTCAATTTGATATGATTCCCAACCAAGATAAGTTTCAATTAATTAAAACAGACCTTTCGGTGGCTTCCGCCAGCAAAAAAAACTCGTATGTAAAGTTATAAACCTGTAAAGTTCCGAAATTTTCAGGTTCGTTTATTACTTTACTTAGACACATGATACCTACAAGGTATGGCACATATTTTTTTTTCAGACATTAAACATGTCTCAAAACATGAGTATAGCACTTGAGCCTGTTAAGACACATAAAAATATTGCGCGGGGCAAGATCGACACCTATGGGCTGCCATGCTTGCGCGGTCCTGGTTTTCTTAACATAGGATAGCTTCTCAGAATGTTAGTAACATCTAAGGTTGGTTATGTTGGTTGAGCTAATAATCATACGTGTTCTTTTGCTGGCTCCTCTAATACGGTTTATCTTATAAGTATAATTATTTTTAGGTAACCCATAAAGTGGCGCTGGGCAGGACACTTGGCCAGATTTGGTGACGGCAGGTGGTGTAAGGCCCTGACCGAGTGGTGGCCGAGAGGGAGCATTAGAGGGCGTAGCAGATCATCAGGCAGGTGGGCGGATGATATAGAGGCCGTAGAGGGAAAGATCTGGATGCGAATCGCACAGAACAGATTGGAGTGGCGTTTGGGGGAGGAGGCTTTTACCCAGCAGTGGGCTAAAATGATCAGATCAGGGAAAAAAATGAAATGATCAGTGGCAGCTGCCAATTATGGCGATGATGAACCGCACGCAAATATAAAAAAAATACCTAAATAATACTTATGTCGAGGAGATTTGACGATGTCCTTGTGGAAATAAATTAAAGTTTTGTTCCTATAAAATCAAAGTTGAAACCGTTCTGTCAAAACAATGAATCTACAGTTCAATCCAACCTATTTATGGATTCATAAGTTAGGTTACCTTTCTACCCTGACATAGAGTTCAAATTCGTTAATACAGCTGTTTGGATTTCAGATTTAGTTATCTGTTTCTAAAGTTGGATTAACCTGTATAGCTTTGTGTTAAGGTGTAAAATTGCACGTTTTGTCTGGTCTGGTCGGATCGATCCCAGCCGCAGCTATTTCAGGCGGCCACCGACGCAGGCTGCAGAGAGCATCAATGTCAAGCTTAATTGGGAAACACGGCGGAGGCATTTTTATTTGAGACTAGAAATTGTCCGCGGTCCCACTCGCGTGTTACCTAATTACTGACACAGATTATCTAGACTCTACCCTTCCTACGTTAAAGTTCCTACACAAAAGTGAAAACTACATCAAAATCCGTGAAATGGAACTCTAGTGCTAAAATCTATGTTTTTCACGCAAAAACTCGTGAGGCCCGGCGGTAGGCCATCCTAGTACTGATACTGACCGTGCTCAGCGATGATTAACCTTGGTTTTTCCCTTCAACTCACAAACACAAATATCTCTAGATACCACCTCGACATCTGTAGCGCGTCGGGCGAGTAGCCGGCTGAGATATAAACAGATATAAACAATTTATTAATAATTTGTCAATTATACGTCACATTATAAATACATTATTACATTATTAGATAATTTAGGAAAAAACATCATTATAATAATAATTAGTAGGTACCTACCTATTATAAAATAAAAAGGTACAAAAAGAGATGCGAAAGGTTGCGGATTCGATTCCCGCTACGGGTACTGTATATATTCTGTGCTACGGGTCAAATGTTTGTATGATCTGCAAATATTTGTTCCGGGTCTGTGTATTATGGTACCATGGTACTCGTAGTTTCTGATACCCACGACACAGGGTATCCTAGTGTGGGATCAGGACTATGTATGTGACTGTTGGGTGTTATGCTAGCTCTAACAACAACCAAAAAAAGTACGTGGATGTATATATATTAAAACCTATCCAGATAAATAAAATCTTTTTTTTTTTTTTTATATATACTACTGAATTACGGGACAAGCCGAAGGCCCACCTGATGTTAAGCGGTAACCTCTGCCTATGAACAGTGCATTACCTCATAGGTCACGTCCACCTAGGACGCACCCTATGTGGCAATGCCCTGCGCCCGCCACCCTGAGACATAAAGATGAAAAGTCTCATGTGCCTGTAACTTCACCGGCACCCTTACCCTTCAAACCGGAACACAGCAATGCGAGCACTACTGCTTTGCGGCAGAAATAGGTATGGTGGTAGTACTTCCCCGGACGAACTCTTTCACAAAAAAGCTCTACTACTACTAAAAAACATACAGTAATAACAACATTTGAATCTGTCTAAGTGTAAATTATATACAGACAGACATACAGACGTTGCCTTTTATGAATATATACAGATCAATAGCAGCTAAATCCGCATTTTAACTGGGGCGGATCGGCGTCTAAAGCGGATTTGGATTGGAGATCGTGTAATTTGTGTGTTTGTTTGTCTGTACCCACTTAGCGCGGGCTATAGAGAGAACTAAGCTCGGAGTTTCACTACATGATATCATCTGGAATGAGGAGATCCGTAGAAGAACCAAGGTCACAGACATGGTTCTCAGAATTAGCAAGCTGAAGTGGCAATGGGCAGGCCATAATTAGAGCCCGCAGAACTGATAACCGGTGGGGTATAAAGGTTCTCGAGTGGCGAACACAAAGCGGACGACGCAGACACGGATATATCAAGATATAATAGAGGTCGCAGGAAGTCGGTGGATGGAGGCGGCTAAAAACCATGCGTCATGGCACTCTATGTTTTTTCACGTCATGGTTTTTTAGTAGTAGTAGTAGAGCTTTTTTGTGAAAGAGTTCGTCCGGGGAAGTACTAACACCATACCTATTTCTGCCGCAAAGCAGTAGTGCTCGCATTGCTGTGTTCCGGTTTGAAAGGTAAGGATGTCGGTGAAATTACAGGCACATGAGACTTTTCATCTTTATGTCTCAGGGTGGCGGGCGCAGTGCAATGCCACATAGGGTGCGTCCTAGGTGGACGTGACCTATGAGGTAATGCACTGTTCATATGCAGAGGTTACCGCTTAACATCAGGTGGGCCATCTGCTTGTTCCGTCATTCAAGTAGTATAAAACTCTATGGGGGGGTGCCTTGTCAAGCACTGGGCTTCAATAGGCTGATGATGATGATGATGATGATGATGAATCACATATCACCGAAATAGCAAAACCGATTTGAATGCGGTTTATTTCATACGTTTTGTATGATCACAGAGCAGGTTTCAAGATGAAGGTCGTGGAAATCAAAACGTGCCGTGCGTGCTTGTATTTTTAAAACAGATTGTTATAGCTAGTTTTTTTATACTATTTGGAACGACGCGACGGTCAAGCAGATGGCCCACCTGATGTTAAGCGGTACCCTCTGCCTATGAACAGTGCATTACCTCATAGATCACGTCCACCTAGGACGCTCCCTTTTGCACTGCGCCCGCCACCCTGAGACAAAGGTGAAAAGTGTCATGTGCCTGTAATTTCACCGGCAACCATACCCTTCAAACCGGAACACAGCAATGCGAGCACTTCTGTTTTACGGCAGACTTAGGTATGGTGGTAGTACTTCCCCGGACGAAATCTTTCACAAAAAGGCTCTACTACTACTATAGCCAGATATAGCTATACCCTGGTTCAGAATACGAGATATTTTTTGTAAACAAACAAATGTCACCGTCAAAGAGACAAGCCAGTTTTAAAAACATTTTTTTGCGTGGATCATATTTTACTAGTACTGATCGGCGGCTTTTCCTACGGTATTAAATTTTTATAATATATAGCCAGCGGGTTCGCTCGCGCGGTATGTACCTTCAATTTGCGGCAAAAAAATACAAACCCACTACCTACCTAAGTTTATCAAACGAGTCAATGTGTAAACGGCAAAATGTTATATATAACTCTTACCTATTGATCAGTATGACCATTCCATTGTAAAACTGTGCGAAAAGCACATTCGTATTCGGCAAATGAGGAGAAACGAATGAAATTAACAAAATGGGGACCGGCTTTCAAAACAAAGCCCAATGTTTCGAATCTCTGCAGTGTTCCAAGTAACATGAAATATTTTCTACTAACAAATATGTTTTTGCTCGATAACTTTGTTAATAACCAAAATAACTCAAAAATATATACGACAAAATATTGATTACTTTATAGTTTATCAGATCTGAGTTCAAATAACATGCCTAGCCTGTTTATTGGCCTAATTTAATAAATTACCATAGAGCACCTATTTTTTTGCTATGGTATCCCCTTTGTTTACAAAAAAAACTCGAATTCTGAACCAGGGTATAGCTAGATCACTTCTAACGTCCGCTCGTCAGCAGATTGCGTTACTCGTTAGCAGGCTCTAAATGCATTTGGTCGGCGTAACACTGTAATCATATCACTTCCTATTATAAATGCGAAAGAAAGTTTGGAAGTTTATTTCTTTACTCAATCAAACAACTGCTAGACCAATTTAAATTAAAGTTAGATACAGTCGCGGGCGTTCCACTAGTTAAGGATAAGAAGCTTAACATAAAAGACTCCACTTGTACAAAGAATCATAAAAACAATAGTTGTATTATCGCTTTCAAGGGACAATGAATAAAATTAGCTTATTAATAAAATAAAAAGATTCTCTCTGGTGCTAAATGAAGCAGATTTTAGCAAACTTCCATAGAAATACCTTTGTACCTAATAACTAGAGAGGTTTCTTTTT
This sequence comes from Operophtera brumata, assembly GCA_932527175.1. Taxonomy (NCBI): domain Eukaryota; kingdom Metazoa; phylum Arthropoda; class Insecta; order Lepidoptera; family Geometridae; genus Operophtera; species Operophtera brumata. Next base: position 5,229,376 of record OW052231.1, on the reverse strand, counting down.
TATATTTAGTAGCCATGTGTTTGTACCCCATTTCACCTGATGGAAAGTGATGTATGTGGTCGAAGATGTAACACGCTTGAAAACTTCCTAGTTTTTTTTTTTTTTTTTTTTATTTTTTTTTATTATACTACTTGGATGACTGAACAAGCAAGAGGCCCACCTGATGTTAAGCGGTAACCTCTGCCTATGAACAGTGCATTACCACATAGGTCACGACCACCTAGGACGCACCCTATGTGGCATTGCACTGCGCCCGCCACCCTGAGACATAAAGATGAAAAGTCTCATGTGCCTGTAATTTCACCGGCACCCTTACCCTTCAAACCGGAACACAGCAATGCAAGCACTACTGCTTTGCGGCAGAAATAGGTACGGTGGTAGTACTTCCCCGGACGAACTCTTTCACAAAAAAGCTCTACTACTACTATTATTATTATTACTAGATTATATTTGTCGGGGATAATCAGACGCCAGATGGCAATATGTCCCATTCATTTGCTGTTCTGTTTGACGACCTCTGTGGCGCGGCGGGTGAAGGTTCGCCTACGACGCAGGAGTTTGTGGGTTCGATTCCCGCCTCGGAACAAATATTTGTACAATCTGCAGATATTTGTTCAGGGTGTACTGTAAAAAATATAGGGCGCGTCCTAGGTGGACGTGACCTATGTGATAATGCACTGTTACCGCTTAGGGTACCGCTTATCATCAGGTGGGCCATCTGCTTGTTCCGTCATTCTAAGTAGTATAAACAAGTAATTAATTTTGTAAAAATTAAAAAACCCCCAACGCTGAACGGCTGAACCGATTTTGATCAAACAAAGCTAAGAACACTACCGACAAATACAACTTAAAAAAAAAAGAAAAAAACGGTTCATCCGTAAGGGAGCTACGATGGGACAGACAGACACACACACACACACACACACACACACAAACACGTCAAACTTATAACACCCCTTCGTTTTTCGTCGGGGGATAAAAAGAAAAAGAAAAAAACTGGTTCTACGACTTTTGTACATTAGTCAAATTTCATTCTTTTACAATAGGTCACAAGCACGTTTACGTGGCCATAATACCACAAGCCTGAATGTAAGGACGGTGGCCGAACCAGACGCGACAGTGGCGCTGTGTTACCGTTTACAGTTCGATTTCGCTCTATATGGGGAAGGATAGTTGGAATGAAGACAATCTACATTCTGAAACAAAATTGCCTTTCAAAATGCTAAGATGCAGTGGTACATTGTGGCTCAGGGTTACCGCTGTCTTTGTGATGTGTAAGGTATTTTTTTTTTTTTTTTTTTTTTTTTTTTAACTTTGATAGACCTTTGTTTGACCACGATCTCACCTGTTGGAAAGTGACGATGTGGCCGAAGATGGAGCACAAAGGTCTAGAAGGCACCTATTCACTCTAGCCTAAGGTAGGTCTAGGTTAAGGTATGATAATGACACTATTACAGTGTAAGTTCCATAGAGCGCAGAGTAGAAGTAAAAAGAAGCAAAAGAATGAGAAAAAAGTTATATACCACATCCTTTACTATTCTCCTGCTGACTTTTCATTGACCACTTAGAGGTCCTTCTTCATGAGCACCGACCGCGACCACGCGCGATGGCCGTGAGACGGGAAATCCTCACATGGCCACTGGTCTTCTGAGGGGCTAGTCTGCATATGTAACAAGCAACTTACACGGCCGTGTGGTGTACACTACACGGATTTTTGTACGGGATTTGAGGTTCTCAAGGTGCCCGCTAGGGGCGCTCTTCGATTTCACCATACTAAAATCCGTGTAGTGTACACAACACACCCGTGTAGTTTGCTTGTCAAAGCAGACTCGAGGCTCAGGTCAACGAAACGTCAGCAGGAGAAAAGTAAAGTACGTGGTGTACAGTCGTAATTTTACTAAAATGATAACAAGCCAATTTTCAATTCTAGAACAAAGTTATTTTAATCATATAACTTTAAGTATAGACGATGATAAGTTCTACAGTAAGTACAATTAAAAAGGTAATAAAGCCAAATAATTTGAGTACCTAGGTACGTTCCAGGTTTCTGTTATCATGCCAAATAATTTACAAAGCATATTTCCAAGTATTTGGAACATTTGATAAATAGAGTAATTTTAACTGAAATAACGCTTTAAACTCAGTTATTATGACAATAACTCACTGTAAGCATTCACAATCAGTTAATTACTTACAAAACATTAATTTTGAGAATCAGCTTTGGCCCAGTTCATTGTTATTAAGCCCTCTTTATTTAGTAAGTATTTGGACATTAATTACATGTTATTTGTAACAAGTACAAAACAAGCTATTCACAAGTAATTAATGTAGAAAAAAATAAAAAAAACCCCAACGCAATGAAACGGCTGAACCGATTTTGATCAAACATAGCTAAGAACACTCCAGACAAATTCACCTTTAAACAAAAAAAATATATGGGTCATCCGTTCGGGAGCTACGTTGGGACAGACAGACAGACACACACACACACACACACAAAGAGAGAGAGAGACACGTCAAACTTGACCACCTCTGTGGCGCGGCTGGCGATGGTACGCCTGCGACGCAGGAGGTTGCGGGTTCGATTCCTGCCTCGGAACAAATATTTGTGCGTTCTGCAGATATTTGTTCAGGGTGTTTTGGGTGTTTTCTATGTATAATAAAAAATCTATCTATCTATGTGATGTATTATTAAGTATATCCGTTATCTAGTACCCATAACACAAGCTCTGGCTTAGCTTGGGGCTAGATAATGTTGTGTGAACTTGTCCAGCATTATTTATTTATTATAACTCCCCTTCGTTTTTGCGTCGGGGGTTAAAAAGACACTAAATATTGCATTTGAATTGATCCCCCTTACCCCAGTTTTTCGATTATCGAAATTAAATCTTCTACGGAAAAGACTCTAATGCGACGAACAGACAAAACTCGTAGCGAGGACTTGCAATAGTCAGATAATATTACTCCATAGATGGCAGCAGCAAACGCTTTGAAACGCGTAATGATTTACAAACAGACAGTATTATGGGAAAACCTCTCGTGTTACTGGTCAAACGATCCGAACACTCGCGTTACTTTGTACCACTTGTCGTTGCTTTAGATACTTTGGAAGTGACACCAGTTGGAAATAAACTCCTAACGTATTCTCGTCAAAAGGTAGACAGAACATCGCAAGGGCACAGGCCGTGAAACCGTAAATTAGGTCTGTTTACGCAGTGGCTGGGAAAAAATGTCCCGATCTTGTTGTGGACGTGTCCAGAACAAGATCGGGACACATTTATCAAAATGTGATACTAATTATAAAACTTAATTCCGGGGACCTTACACATCAATTGCGTGGAATTGAGTGATATAATTTGTAGTACATTTTGAATTTTGAAATCTCTGTACATTGAATATTAATATTAATTAAGACCGAAAAAAACAATGCCTTTCACCGGAACTATAACTACGACTACCAGACCACGTTCAGGCGATCATAGAATGCCGGACACAGCATTTTAATTCCGTTAAGATAGCGTGTATCTAAAGCTAAGGCCACACCAACACGTTCAGCCCACGTCCGCGGTGGCGTGCACGGTGGCGATCCATTGTCTTACCATGCACACCACTTAGGATGCGGGCTAAACGCATTGGTTTGGCCTTAGTTTAACAGGATTTGGGGCTGTCAGTTTGGGACAGGTGGTTTGGTAGCCCCAAATCCCGTCAGAAACAAATCTAAACTCTCACTCTGTCCCAAACAAAAGGAATACGTAGATTTAAAGCTTAATAATTTTGAACGGTCTCGCACAACCGAAGAGAGTGTCCGACTACGCTCCGCACCGCTCCAGATCACGCCTGCCTTCCATATCAATCCTACATCAATTTCCGCACTAGTTGGTAGTTTTTCAGCGCGGGGCCGACTTGGCACCTAATTTATGGGTCTACGGCTACCGGGAAGGAAGCAGAATTACCATACGACGTCCGAAACCGACAAAGAAACCGCAAAGTGCTTCCTAGCGATAGCGGGACGAAGTGCCGCATGCGCGTCATAATATTGCAATCATAGGCTATTGATATGATAATGCCTTTCAAGACTTGGCTGTGGCACTGCCGTGTGTTATAAGATTTATAAATAAGAAGTTCCTCTTTAGCTGCTCCAAGTCAATAAGAAAGGCTGGAAGGCGGTGAATGAAGCGTCTCATGGCCGTTCGTCAAGGCATTCACCGGGGAGGGAAATGTAGTAGTAGAGCTTTTTTGTGAAAGGGTTCGTCCGGGGAAGTACTACCACCATACCTATTTCTGCCGCAAAGCAGTAGTGCTCGCATTGCTGTGTTCCGGTTTGAAGGGTAAGGGTGCCGGTGAAATTACAGGCACATGAGATTTTTCATCTTTATGTCTCAGGGTGGCGGGCGCAGTGCAATGCCACATAGGTTGCGTCCTAGGTGGACGTGATCTATGAGGTAATGCACTGTTCATAGGCAGAGGTTACCGCTTAACATCAGGTGGGCCTCTTGCTTGATCCGTCATCCAAGTAGTATAAAAAAAAAAAAAAAAAAAATGTCCAGCTGGGCCCTCCATGCGGCTAACGATGACGCCTAGAGCCTCCAACCTGACCTCAAGCATCTAACCAAAAAAGAGCCCGTGAGCCAGGAGAGTAACATAACCAGAATAAGTTTTGACGAGCACAATATATATCGATACACGCACGATCATGATAGCACGATATAGGTATAGAACAACTGGGATTTATTTTCCTTCTTGTTCTATTGGTAGAACAACTAAGAATTTAGTGACCTAGTTGTACTATTGGTAGAACAACTGGGAATTTTATGACCTAGTTGTACTATAAGTAGAACAAATGTGAAATATTTTTCCTAGATGTTATATTGGTAGAACAAATAGTAGAACAGATGGTAACGACCCGGTGTGTCCGAGATTTGATGGATAACAGAACTCCTCGATAATTGGTAGCCTGGCAGTGTTTGGGCTCATTTTGATCAACTCACGGTTCCGACAACTAAGTTAATAAAAGCTTGTTTCAAGAAATACATATAATTTTCAACATAAAACTTATTTATGTTATTGTCATCTAACTATATTTAAAGCAAATCATTCCAAATGCATTATAATCTAATTCAAGGTATTCTTAACTGAATTTTGGAAATATCGCGATTTCTTTTAAAACTGGGAACAGAAAGCAGATCTCGCAGAAGCTATATTACAATTTCTGACGTCATAATTTCTTCGACCGTAGCATCTGAATGCGAGATTCCCTAGCTCCTGTCATCGACACTGGATCGTCTGGATACGTCTTTATATAAATATTTTTCTAAACTTTCTTAGATAAGTAACTTTTTAGAGAAAACGTGAGTTGAGTACGCTGAAACAACTTGTTCAACTGTCAGCTGTCATGTCTAGACGGACAAATGTATTTTATATGTCGGAGTCTCTAGTTATGTTATTGTACTAAAAAGAATTGACACATTTGAAGATATTAATATTTTCTTTGTAGGCGCCTGTAGCGTGACCTCACGCAAATGTTTACAAATTGAAAATAATGTTAAAGGTAGTATTTTTAGCTACAAAAGGTTAGAACCTTTATTCTTTAGTAAAGCAAAATCATATCTTAAGAATGGCGATGGAAAACAGCGGAATTACAGTAAGCCACTTTTACCTCGGTCCGCAACAATCTTGAAACTCAAACTCAAGTTTTAGACAACAAGCTGCGGAAGGCCGTAGTCTTCATAAACATTAAATAAAAGGTATCCGTGCGCTTTCGTCTTTTAAACTATGAAATATTGCTCGTATAAAGCTCTTAGCGAACACTTTTTCTCCAAGTTTCTTAAAGTTTAGCGAGTGCCGGGCACTTTACGTATTTTTTCTGTCCGTTTATCTTATGCTTCAATGTGTGGTTCTTTTTGGCTTTGTTGGGCAAAGTTATGCGAGCGTGGAATAGAACGGGTTTCACAACACTTAATGACATCCGAAGTTAATGTCCCAAATTTTCTCGAAAAAATCTTTTAAATTATGAATACGCTTTAGGGTAGCTAACACAACAATGTGAGATGAAATTTTGGACCCGTCTTTTTTCAGATGAATTATGTTTTTTATGTGAAAGTAACAATAATAAAGTACCAGAAGTAGACCACAACAAAATATACTAGACCGACAAAGAGACCTTTCCAGTACAAACGACAATATTATTTCAGTTAAAAGTTTCACGCTTATCCGATCCATTTCCTCGAAGCTGGGGATATTCAAATAAGAAGATATTTTCACCGCATTGCCAACCCCGATAATTCTTTTGTGAACTCTATCTCTATAGACATAAAGGTGAAGAAGTATATGGGGTCGAGCGTGGGAAGCTATAGATGATTTTTGTTTTCTTTTCGCAAATTCTGCCAGTAGGTATAGATAGTTGAGACTTGCGACACAGGTGCGGTAGACACCCTAAAGATTTATGCTAGATAGAGACTATTAGTGTAATAGTGTGCCTAGCAGTAAATAATAGGTAAATAAATAATAAATAATGCTGGACGGTTTACACAACATTATCTAGCCCCAAGCTAAGCAGAGCTTGTGTTATGGGTACTAGATAACTGATATACTTAATACAATACATTAAATAGATAGATATCAGGTTGTTAGTAATGGAACAAAGCAATTTTTAATTTTAGGTAAACTTAATTTAATAATAGTACTTTTTGTTTCCATATCGAAATAATAATATTTAATGTATTTAAGGTAAAAATATAGATGATGTTTGTCGTACTATATCTATGAATCAGATAAGGAGGCAAAGATGTAAATTCGTAACGTTTCGTTTCGTATGAGGTAGTGCTGGCCTCTGGTGTCAGAGTAAATGATGTAACGTTTTATTTGTAAAAAAACTAAGTTGTATTAAAATCTGGGAGACTTGTCTATCTATTACACGTGAGAATGCGGGGAATGCTTTCGTTATCACCCCCGGCAAAGGTAGTTCGTTATCACCCCCGGCAAAGGTAGTTCGTTATCACCCCCGGCAAAGGTAGTTCGATATCACCCCCGGCAAAGGTAGTTCGTTATCACCCCCGGCAAAGGTAGTTCATTATCACCCCCGGCAAAGGTAGGTTTGTAGTGTCATGGCTGCCTGCATTCTTTTTAGTGACTCTTATGTTTTTTTTTTTTGTATAAGCCAGTTTTGTTATATGGGGCTTATTCTTGTTATTGTAATTTTATCGTTAGTTAGTTGTATATGTATGCTTAATATGTATTTAATTTTAAATTGCCTATAACTGAATACACGACACTCAATAGGAACCTAAGCGGATATCCGTGGTTCACTTTGGGCCTCAACGGAAGATCAGCGCTGGGTTGCCAACGCGGCCTAGCAAACGCTTACGTCAGGGACACACATAAATTGCCATATTATTTGTTTCTGTGTAATTTGTTTTTAACCCCCGACGCAAAAACGACTCGGTGTTATAAGTTAGACGGTGTGTGTGTGTGTGTGTGTGTGTGTGTGTGTGTGTGTGTGTGTGTGTGTCTGTGGCATCGTAGCTCCCGAACGGATAAACCGATTTCGTTTTTTTTTGTTAGATAGGTGAATTTCTTAGGAGTGTTCTTAGCTATGTTTGATCAAAATCGGTTCAGCCGTTTCATTGCGTTGAGGGTTTTTTTTATTTTGTACAAAATTAGTTACTTGCTGTTTTAGTTTTTATTTAGTTCCTATCTTGTTTGCTTTTTTGTTGTTGTGTCTTTGTTTATAGTCATGAATAAACGTATCTTTCTTTCATTCTTTCTTTATTATATCGGACATAATAGGAACTATCAAATAAACACTATCCAATAACAATGGAAATCTGAGTTGGACAAATACAATGAGGTTAGAGAGCAGAGAGCAGTACCCACATAATACTCATCTCGAAGTGCTCAGACACGAACTATTCAAAATACGCAAGTCCAGACTCCGGATTGTTCGACGCGTACCGCGGACAAAAGCTTATACTCAGTCCGGGACTAAGCCACCGGGTAATGTTTGTTCAGAAGGCAATAATGGTGCATGTCACTCCCACCCAACATTTGCCTGGACAAACTGGAATTCCGGACCAACTTGCAGGGATTCTGGGGTTTAACTTCGGATCTTACAATAGTGTGGCTCGGAATCCAGGTGATTTGGCCTGATTATTTGAATTTGCCTTGGCTACTGGAACACTTCTTCTATAATATTAAACTGGGCTTCGCTCGGGATTTAAAGTAGTCTATATCTCCGTCTAGACTTGATTGAGTAACAAACAAACCAACAAACAAATATGACAGTATTTCGGATTGTTTAGAGGCGGCTTCAGTTTCCCCTGCTTGAAAAATGATTGCATGATCTGCAAATATTTGTTATATACAACTTTTTATGACGGAACAAGCAGATGGCCCACCTGATGTTAAGCGGTACCCTCTGCCTATACCTATATATTTGTTCCAGGTTTGGGTATTTGTGGTACCATGGTACTCGTAGTTTCGGATACTCACGTCACATGGGATCCTAGTATGGAATCAGGGGATCGATTTTTGAGTGTCAGCGAGTGACTAATAGGGCTTGTACACAAAACTGCGATGCGACGCGGCATCGCAAAAATCTGCGAGTTCTTACACTTACATCTTACTACTTGCGAATTCGCATCGCGTCGCATCGCAGTTTTGTGTACAAGCCCATAGTCAGCAAAATGACTAGTCACCGATTTCCAAAAGGCCTATGTTTATGTGACATGTGACTGTTGGGTGTTATTTATTTATTTACGAATGCAAACTTTCGCATATATGTATAATATTAGTACTATAATTCAATTCAGGTACCTAAACTTGAGAGAATATTCAAATTTTTTTTTATTTTTTATTATATAATCACGCAGCATATAGGATATTTATTCTGTGATATAGGTAACTATTTGTTAAATTTAATTATTTACAGAATGAATAATAGAACTAATACAAGGTATGTACAAAAATACTTAAATATAGAAAAGAAAAAAAAAAGAAGCTAACACAATAAATTTGGTTCATGGGGCAAGGTGGCAAGAGCACTGGCTGCATTCCCACGTTGAATGGCCAAAGAAATTCTTTGCGCCAGGAAGGAGCCAGCCCTCTTGTCACCAGCGGCGTCGATGAGCATCGGTGATATTTTTTTAAAAAAGGTCTTAGTACTAGGGCCCCATGGTCCCAAAGTCTCTACACCAAGCGGCGCAAAAATGTAGTCATCGGAGAGGACTACATATTTGCGCCGCTTAGCATTTTCTGCTGCCTCCGCCGCGGCTCCAGCCTTGGTGATTGTTCCTCTGAGATGAGAGGGGGCCAATGTGTCAACGCAAGTGACGTCCCACACTAGGGCTTATATTCAAAATACATAACCAATTGAAATAACAAAAAATTATAGCGAGACCTTTTCTAGAATGATAAACATTTATAATTTTAATATAAATCAATATTTCAACACCTGTCGAGCGGGAATTGAAAGACCCTACTCATAATAAGGGTTTACTGAATAAGCAATAACTACCTAACTAACAAAATACCAATTAAACGGCGATCGAATCGCGAATACATTCCGAAACAACAAAGGGTGTATGTAGGTACTGTTATTCGTTTATCTATGGGCCCGCGCACAATGAGGGCCGTGTGACTTTGCAAATGAAGGGACTGAGCTCCTCTAAGGCGTCGGTGAACTAATTTATTGTTGCCCAATTGAATCTTCATTTGACAACAATTGGGCAGCCTCTTTGTTTGAGGCTAGGAATTTCAGTGTTTAGATTTGCTTAATTATGCCTTTGACTGAATTAATGGATATTTGTTATATTGTGATGAATCAAAGTCAAATTATATCTAAATCGGGGATTCTTCTCGGAAATTATAATGACATCAGCAATTAAGTAGTACACATCAAGCCAGACACGTCATTATCATCATCATCATCCACTGCCCGACTTCACCCACTGCGGGGTATAGACGCAACTCGCTACCCGACGGCCGATGTTTCTCCTACCAGACCTCGGCCACCATTCATTCGTCGCCATATTCCACCTGTCGTCACCTCGCCTTTTCATGTGTCCTGCCCAACTCCACTTGAGTTCCATAATTCGTTTTAAGACATTTTGGACATTCGCTCGTCTTTGGATCTCTACATCTGGATGGCGAGTATAGCATGCACCATGGCTCTCTGTGCAACCCTCATCCTGAGTAGTGAATCTAAGTTTTGACAAGCAAGTGCAACACGGATTTTTGTATGGAAATTGAGGTTCGCTAAGTGTCTTAGCGGGTCTTCAGGCACTGTGGAATAGACTGCTTTGAGAATGTCATCCATCAGGCCCATCGAGCAACGCAGGTCTCCGTACCGGAGGGGAGACGCCTTAGAGCTGTCAACCGATACATATTTATTCAGAAATATTTGGGGGGGGGCTTCACGCACTCACTTACACTTTAATGCACACTTTTGTAACCAGTCGTTCTATCGCTATAAACGCACACATCTATAAACAGCAACACATCAAAAATCTTTATACACACATAGATGCTTTCTGTGTACAAACATCATGTTATGTCACAAAATTGACAGTAACACCCGTTCTAGGGACTTCCAGCACTCAAGTCGATAAATTAATAGTATCGATAACTTTTTGGTAGGAACTTACTTTGCCTACCATCAAGGGTCATTTAAGGGATTTAAGGGCGGCTAGGGATGGGGGGGAAGGGTTGAACGCTCTCTGTGAAGGAGGAGTTGCGGAACCGCCCCAATTATCGAGGATAACATAGGGATCATTTTGTGGATCACTATGAAATTTTAGATTAGTAAAAGGTAGTAGTAGGCTGGAGAGACAGGGGGGTAAACGCGGAAACTTAGAGTATAGAGAAAAAATCAAGAAAATTTTGAGTACCCCAGGTACAACCACTAGCTCATGAGATGATTAGTTCTTGGGAAAATTTAATTAGAATTTTGTTCAAAGCATACAATAATTTCATAAAACTATGGGTTGGCAAGTCAAAAGACGAAAGGAAAGGAAAGGAAAAAACGCTTCACTTAGCTCCCGTCTTCGTTCTAACCTACATAATCCATGTCGGTTCTGGCCTCTAAATATACAATGTATTATATCTGTCAGTCACTGTTATTGTCAAAAACCAAAAATCATGATCCTAAGTGCCAAAAAACTACATTAGTCATTAAAATGTAAAAATAGTTTTTTTTTAAATTTCAGGCATAGTTATCCCACGACACATGGGATCCTAGTGTGGGATCAGAACTATGTAGGTATGTGTTGGGTGTGTTAAGTTATGTTAATGTTAAACAATGGTAGGTAAAGTAATACTTAGCGCTTTATATAGTGAACAGAATATCGCGTTGAAAAAATTATACCTAGCTATATTTTTTTTCATTCTTTGGTCAATCAAAGAATAGGATTTGAATAGGAAAATCCCACGACACAGTAAGGACACTCATGACACGACTTTTCTTGAAAATGAGTTAACGAGTTCAAACTGGGAAATGCTTTTGTTAATTTATCGTGATCACGTATCCCACAACCTAGGTAGGCATGCATTTTTTTACGAAAAACTATCACACCTCTAGATTTCTAATATCACATGGTAATTTAAATTCATGTCAAGATATGTTCACACATAAAAAAAAAATAGTAATTTAACTTAGAAGCCCTTGCAAGCCTAGCTAGTAATATCTTGGAGCAACACGGACGCTGCTGGAGGTCACACGAGAGAGACACGAGGAGGTCGCGGCGGTGGGCGACATCAAGTAAAGGCGTTCCCCTCTGGCTATGCACAATTTAATTTGGGCATACGCGTTAGTAAAACTGTTTTCGCCCGATCATTAGGGCGAGCGAAGTGAGTCCTCTACTATCCCATGCAATTTTTTGGTAAGCTTAACGAAAAAACTATCCGTTGTAATTTAGCATAGTAATTTAAATTCATGTCTGTGTTTAAATATAAATAATCAAGGAAAAAAAAGCATGCTAGCACTCACCAAGCATGTTTTGCTTTTGCTAGTAATAAAATTGTATCATGATGGGCCGATTGCTCTGTCAGACTGAACCGATCGTGTGACGCATAGAGTAAAACAGTGTGACAGTGCTACAAATACTGAAATGCCGAATACATTTTCTGCTGTAAATCAAGGTGTACGGAAAGATGGTGTTTACTTTCACATTGTACCTATGTGAATTTAATTATATATATATTTATTTTTATTTTATTTTTTGATGCTGGACACAGTTCACACCAGATTATCCAGCCCCAAGCCAAGCACAGCTTGTGAGACTAGATAACTGATATCCCTAATACAGTACATTACATAGATATTTATTTTGTATTAACATAGAAAATACCCAGAACACCCTGAACAAATATCTGCAGATCGTACAAATATTTGTTCTGAGGCGGGAATCAAACCCGCAACCTCCTGCGTCACAGGCGAACCTTCGTCCACCGCGCCACAGAGGTCGTCAATTTATGGCATAAAATGAAAAATTTCCAATTAAAATCATAACAGTTACCTACCTTGTTACATACCAATACCTTCATGGTGATTGGATTAACGGTTAGAAAGTTAGGTTAGGCTAGGCTATGGCTCCCGAATAATATAAATCAAATTTCAATAGTTGGTAAAACTTATTAAACGAGCATTTATTCTATCGATAAAAAATCTACTTTATTATTGAGGCACATCACTAATTTAGTAGTATAAAAGAAAACACGGGCAACTCACTTTCAGGAACTTTTGAGAAATAAAAAAAACTGTTAAATGAGCACAAAGCTATTTCAGTATGCATTGAGGCTGTTATTGTTAGCAGTTGCTTATTTAATAAAAATTTGATTAGGTTTACCAACAGTCTACACATGTATGTCGGAGAGAGAAGTAATTTGATGAATCTGCAGAATAGATCTACTGAGATTGAAGGCTTATAAACACCAGGTGTACGGCTGCGAACAATCGTATTCTGTCGTGTCGCGCCACCCAAATGAATGCGCCCGAGTCTTGTTTACGCAAAGATGCAAAGCGATCGACGACCGGATATAAAAGGAACGTACGAAAGCGACAGATCTCATTATTACATGGGCGTTGGCCGAGCGCACACGATTTAATCAACAAAATACAAAATCAAGTTCAAAGTCAGTTTGAATAAAATCTTAGTGAAACCTCTTTTGTGTTTTCCTCATTTGAACGAGACCCACTGGAAAGCCCCTAAGTTTCCTTTTGCCGCTTGGAGGGATCTTGAGGATCCGACATGTATATATGAAGAGGTACAAACTATATACCTATCTTTAGCTACAGGAGAAACTAATAAGGGCTTTTCATTTTCGAATAAAAAAAATTTAGTTCCATTTGGCTCAATTGATGGCCTTGACTCAACTGTGGTTGTCAAAATTAACAAATGCATCGTCTGTTATTTTGTGTGATAGTAACAAAATACCACGAAAATATATCACTACTTTGTTGACTTTTACATTTCACTTTATTTTTACAGTTAAGTACACAGCAGCGACATCTATTTTCAAGGGTTTATAAATGATTTGGTATGGCCGTGAAAACCCCTCATTATAGGCAAACACAACGTGCAAACATTGTACAGTAACCTAACAATTGGCGATCAACGATTTTTAAAGCATCTTTATTTACTTTTAACTGAAAAGAGTAAAGTTATTTAATTATGATCAATATAACCGATTTTGATCAAATTAACCACGTGGTTTTATTCTTATTATAAACTAGAAGCAACCCGCGATTTCACTCGCATAAGTCTTGATCCAGTGGGAACATTTAAATAAAATTTAAACCTATTCCAGTGGTCCAGCTATCGCCGTTCTAAATTTCATCCAACCCTTAGAAAATTTAGCATTTATAATATTACAAACATACACACATACATCACTCACGCCTGTTTCCCAGAGAAGTAGGCAGAGACCATGAATTTCCACTTGCTACGATCCTGGTATACCTGTTTTGCTTCATTCACTCACATCACATTCTTCATATATGCTCATTGGTTAAGGGCGCTCTTAGCCTGGCCATTCTCCAGATCGACCCTGATCTAGTCTGAATACCTTCACCGAGGTCTCCCCCTTCCAACTGTCCCATTCATGCTCATCTTATGAACTAGTTTCGTCAATCTACTATCATTCATCCTTTATATATACCTAAACCATCCAAGCATACCTTTCTCAATCCTTGTCACTATACACGTGCTCTTTCATTTTATAATACTCTCTGAATACTCTCTCTCTATTTTAGAAACTGTGTGTTAACACAGTTTCTTATTCTCTCTCAAAGTCCACCATACATACTTCTCAAACCTCTCATCTTCACTGCATTTATTCTACTTTCATGTTTATTCTGCCTTAGCAACTTTCGCTACCACCAGATACATTAGTGTTGGCACTAACACCCCTCTATGCACATCCAGTCGTGCCTTTTTGGATACGTTCCGGCTGATAATAAGGCGTTAAGTTCACTTGGTTTACCAGAATTTACACTCATTTAAATATCATCTTCATGCTTGCCATCTCTTTTAATCAAAGTTCTCAAATGTACAAACTTTTTGCTGTTACACTTGTTGTTATAGTAGTGTGATTTAATTTTATTTCTTTAAATATAGTTTCACATGACACTTACGTTGACATATCATATAATACACCTCGGCGAGGTACATTTAATCCTCTTACCACACTGGTTCTTTCACCATTGATCACTAGGCCACTTTCAGGGACACTATATCTCAAGTTGGTCACTGAACCAAGAAAGAGCCCGCGACACGAAGTAGTAGTAGTTACCGGTTAGTTAGTGGTTACATAGCCGTCAAATACGATACTCGTTATGCCACATGTCACATGATGTCGAACGTGTTTAATGAATGGTATTTAGTAATCAAGGATATTAAGTAATCATCCACCTCTTGGCTAACTGACATTACACGTTATATACATGTTTACGTCAGCAGAATAAATACTGAAATGCACATTGATGTATTATACACATTTATATCTACGCTTTTGGTCACTTTTATGTCGCCCCTATGTCACACGATTAAGTGGAGCTCGATTGAAGAGCGAGCAGGGCAGTCGTAAGGGAATTGGCTTTCATTGCGAATAAATCACGTAACTTGGCAGTGATTTTAGAGTAATGAATGACCAGTGTACTGAAGTGCAGTCGCAGTGAAGAGTGAACCAGTGTTATTGAATAAAATATTCACGGTTTGTTTTGTTAAACCGTTCAGTTTTATTATTTTACCCCGAACACGAACTCAAAAATTACAAAATCTGAGATGGCCACTTTTGTTTTTATACGGCTTAATTTTACTTGGTCAATTTTCATGCAATAAGTTATTATAATTTAATTGAAATTCAGGTACATGTGAAAGGAAACACTATCTTTTTGTAAATTTGATGATCCAATAATTTTTTTACAGCATAAATCTGAACAATTCGGCATTTTTCTTAGAGCACTATATCCCACGCGAGTCGATTCAGTCTGACAGAGCGATCGGCGACAGCTAGTTTTTTATAAGCTGTATGCCCTCGAGGGCATTAAATTTAGAGGGGAACTACAGCGGGGAATGCCTTTGATGGCGTCTCCATTCCGTGTTGCTCGATGATCAGGCCAGACACGTATTACAAATATTGTCATAAACCTTTAGACAAATAAGAAAAGCTCACTCCAGAAGCCAATAAATCAATGATCATAAACCGAATAAAATTACTGTACGAAGTCACCTACGTAACAATTAAACAGGTAGAGTTTACTATTAAAATAACTTACTTAACATCACTTGCCAGGAGAGACGTAGAGCGTAAAGTAAATCTAAGATAAACTTTCATAAGGAAGTCTTTCTAGTACACTTTCATAGCATAATGTCCATTATGAACAGTGCCGGGCCCAATGTCTCTTTAGGGACACATTTTAGTACGTCCAAACCATCCGAACCATGAATATGATTCACGTTCACCGAGAACTAAGTTTTAATTAAAACTAGAAATATTTCTCGCAAAAATCCGAGTGCCAAGTCGCTGGAGATCGCTGGACTATTTGACTCGCAGAAGTACAAGGTCTTATTGTAAAAGCTAAGGAGAATCGACTGGAACAGCCAGGGGAAGTTTTAGCTTTATTATTTTATTTGAAAGTAGCACGGAGCTGTACAAAATGTGTTTTCATTTTAAAGTCGTTTTACATAATTTTGCGAAGGGAAAAATTTAATTTCTTTAAAACGTACCTAGGGAGATCAAATTGCTTTGGTCGTGCGTGCTAACAGGTTATGTATTGCTTTAATCGCATCAAACTTTTGTTTCTTAGGCGGCTCGGAACAGTCAATCTCAATCATGATCTATGATATAAATCAATCACGATCTAGATTGACTGAAGTACATTGATTTATCTGATCACAAAATATCTACATATTTTGAAATTAAGATTGCGATCCACTTACCTTGGTTAATTGAAACTTGTAAACGTAGGTTTGATCAGTCTACTAAAAGAGTAAATAAAAGTGTATTATTTTAGTGGTTTTATGAGGAAAATATAAAATGAAAATATTTTTTCCCCATCTTGAAGTAGTTTTTACGGTCGTTGTCTTCGTCATTTAGGCTGCATTTCTTTGAGTGCACAGTTCTCTCTTTTCAGTAACCACTATTTAACCCTGCTCTTTTTTCGAACTAGTTTCTTCAAAGTTAGAGTCAAAACTAAGGTTACAATTGATTTAACCTTCGATATTGACGTGTTAACTTTTGAGGTGTTGACGCGGCGGTTTCGATGTAAACTGAATAAATCAATCAATATTGAACGTGTAATGTGAATGAAGCAATTGTGATGTGAAGCAATCCAGTGATTGATAATCGCGATCAAAGGTAGGTACTGGTATACGATCCAGATCGAGATTGACTGTGTACGAACCGCCTAACGATTTTAGTAACTACTAAAAAGGCTCATTTATCACTCCCCATGTTAATCGTTCTCGGAAAAGAAGAAGATCCACTAATGTGCGCTTTGTTGAACAGTTAACTTATCTGGCTTTTATAGAGCTTGATATAACTGATTTAACTTCAGATAAACTTAGATCACTTTTATTTAGTACCTAAAATTCCGGTCGACAACTTCTCAATTTAAATTCGTTTTCGCTCGCTTTATTTTCCTGAGCGAAAGCAAAGCCATACGTC
Source organism: Operophtera brumata (assembly GCA_932527175.1). Taxonomy (NCBI): domain Eukaryota; kingdom Metazoa; phylum Arthropoda; class Insecta; order Lepidoptera; family Geometridae; genus Operophtera; species Operophtera brumata. Next base: position 5,212,216 of record OW052231.1, on the reverse strand, counting down.
ATATTCAAAATGGAATCCCACCTAGGCCAGACGTCTGTCTAGGCATTTCTAATAAAAACGCGGAGTCTTGCTGCGTACATCATGTTAGTAAATAAAGAATATATATTACTAGTAAATAATGGCTCTGGGAATGCCGCTCTTTCAATGTTTCTACTTTGAATAATATGCGAAACGGATTTGTGAAACAGTTTTGAATCCCTTAAATCCTCCTTTTTGAATACATTATTCTTTACTAGTCATCTCTCGTTAAATATAGATCATTTTACAAAACCCTCGCAAAACTCGTTCTGTTATATTGTACTGATTATATTAATCAAATGTTTGACTAAAAAATTAGGACTATATTTAGAAATACTCGTAATCAAATTTAGCCGAACGTTAGAGGTAACTTTGTGTTTTTTCTGTCCAAAAATTATTGTCCTATCGTGTTTTTGGTACAGCGATCCCACGGAATTATAATGAAGTATTCATGTATATGTATATGTATATGTATATTTTTAATATGGATATTTTACTTAATTTATTCACTTTAAACTCATATCATAATGTTTTAGTTGTAAGTTTTTGTGTCATTGGCAAAATAAATATATTTGTATTTGTACATCTAAGAATTTTTAATTTTGCTTTATTTCCTCGTTCTCACCACCTCGTTGACACTGGGATCAGTGTCAAGCCGGGGTAGATACCTATGTCCAGCAGTGGACTGCAACAGGTTGATTATGATGATGATATACCGTTTAAGTTAAATGGACATGGAACATGACGATAAAAGTAAATACTGTCGACTATGTTGGTTGTACTTTTACCATTAAAGATATAAATGAATCATAAATGCAGATTATATAGGTCTTGATATTGGTATTGGTTATTGGTATTGATTAGGTCTTTTTTTTTTCTTCTCTTTATTACGTTTTTTTTGTGCACTACCTACATAAATGTATCCACAATACACAAAGGTTAGCTGGTAGATAATGCTTCTTAGCATTAAGTTCGCCTATGTACATTGTTTGTTTTGTGCAATAAAGAATATTCTATTGTATTCTATATATTGGTGGTATTTTGTCTCAAAACGAGTAAAACAGAAGCTGCCTACGCCTAGACAAGTTCGTGAAAACTAAACCATTAAAAAGCCCATCCTAATCTCTCTAATGCCGGGTAAGCCGTACGGACGGTAACGGAAAGAAAATAGCCACGTTTATGAGTAAAGGTAGGCTGCTCTAATAACTTGTACAGGACGTGAAAATAGCCAATTTGCAAGATACCTACTAAGAAAATGCGTTGTTTCTTTTTAGAAAGACAGTCGGGTTAAATAGCTGATTTTAAAATAATGTACTTTGGAATTGGAATTGATATTATTATATATATTTGAATGATCATAATAATAAGAAATGAGAACAGACTAAGTTTCTTGTCAATACAAAGACAAATTAGAAAATTCATGCGTCACGGCCTAGGAAGATGTACTACATGGAAATAAGGCTATAAACAAACCGGATTCGATTATACTAGTCTCATTCTTTTATATGAATATATTCATGTGTTGGAATGAGACAAGCATATATCTATCTGTTCTTATTTGTGTAACTTGTACCAGGCAAATGTCACACTTGGTACCAATTACTTCTACATTCATGGTACCAATCTAGGAAGATGTATATGCATGGTGCCAATATTCAGGGTACGGAACGGAAAAACGACTGTCGTGTGACTATATATTTGTTTCTCTCTAACATAGGATAGCAAGCTATCCTCTAGGATAGGAGTAAGAAGGAACACTAGTGGCTATTTTAGCACTCAATCTATGTACTACTACATTCATGGTCACGGCCCTAATCTGATAGACCGCTGTAACTCGAAAGCCTATTTTCACTTACAGCTTATCTTTGATGTGCTCGTATAATAGTATTCTATTATAGGAATTAAAGACGCTGGAACTCTTCTTTTTTAGGGTTTAACGAAGGGTAAAACGGGACCCTATCACTAAGACTCCGCTGTCCGTCCGTCTGTCCGTCAGTCACCAGGCAGTATCTCATGAACCGTGATAGTTAGACAGTTGAAATATTCACAGATGATGTATTTCTGTTGCCGCTATAACAACAAAAACAAAAAAACAGAATAAAATAAATATTTAAGGGGGCTCACATACAAGAGACATGTTTTTTTTGTCGTTTTTATAGATAATGGTACGGAACCCTTCGTTTGCGAGTCCGACTCACACTTGGGCGGTTTTTTTTTTACATTGAGAGACTTTTGCTGGACCACGATCTCACCTGTTGGTATGTGACGATGTGGCCGAAGACGGAGCACAAAGGTCTAGAAGGCCTTCCACTCACTCCATTTCATTCACTCCAGCCTTGAAAAGACCCAGATTATAGTTTTCAGGAAAGACAGACGACGGTGGTGTTTTCCTGTCCTTAGCACTCTGTATCCTGTTGTACATTTTCATGATAAATCATCATTCATCACCATCATCATCATGACCCCACACTAGTCCACTGCTGGACATAGGCCTCTCCCAATACGCGCCACTGAGCCCGGTGTTCGGCGGCTCTTCTCATCCACTTTCTGCCCGCCGGCTGGTCATATATGCCGAAGAACAGACAACCGTTGGGGGTAAGCGAGTTCTTGAGAGGAGACCGCGTCTTGGCAAACGTAGCGTGGGGCGCCCTCTGGCTAGGTGGAGCGATGACCTACGAAAGGCGGCGGGCAGAAATCATCATTATCAGTTAATAATTGATGTAATATAATAGCTGGTAGGACGCAGCTGAACACTCATTTTAGCATCACATGTTTTGGATTTGTTTTAATTATATTTTTACTTTTGTATGGGAAACTGTTTTGGACAAAATTATTCTTCAACAAATGATTCACTCAGAGCTTTGGGAGAATCTTGGCGATTGCCAGCAATTTCGAGGACTAAAGTCAGTTCCAATAAAATATTGACTATGCATGAGTATGAGCTAGAGCGAATCTTACAACTAGCTATACCTAAATGTACCAGTAGTATTCTACAGTAGTAGTATTCCTACATTCATTATGTGCGAATTAATGGAACAATGTCTGAAATTCTGTTCTCAGAACCTTACAAGTTGGGCGTCCTTAGATTCAGATTCAAGTTACGTACGACGGTATAACATACGAGAAGTATGTACCCACTTCCCACTTTATTATGCACCACAATACAGAACAGTGAGAAAAATAGCTGTAACAAATAAGTTTTGTAGTTTTCAGAGTCTCTGAGAGAACTGAGAACGAACCCCTAGACACGCGAGAACAAGCCAAACAAAATTACATAGGTATGTTTTTCGCCATAGTTGTTTAAGGCGCATACAACAGCCAAATTCCGTCACTTAGAATCAATCCAAATAGCGCCATATTCTGTGATAGCGCTCGCCGAATGAAAAGTAAGTGAAAATCACGAAAAACTATTATTCAAACTGGTGAAGTCCCTAAATCTTGGAAGCTCGCTAACGTGCAGCCAGTACCCAAGATAGGCAGTCGGGCTGACCCTTCAAACTACCGCCCTATTTCGGTCACCTCCCTACTTTGTAAATGTATGGAGCGTATACTGAATAGGAAGCTCCTTGCATACCTCGAAGGTAACGACCTCCTCAGTGATCGCCAATACGGATTTCGCCGAAACCGGTCTACTGGGGACCTTCTTGTGTATGCCACGCACATTTGGAGCGAGACCATCGAGAAATATGGTGAAGCACTGGCTGTTTCATTAGACGTCTCGAAGGCCTTTGATAGGGTTTGGCACGCTAGCTTTATTGGCAAGCTACCTGCCTACGGACTGCCATATGCCAGTTCTATTCTGCTATTCTAACCTGTTGTTAAGTGGTACCCTCTGCCTATGAACTTTGGAGTGATGGTACTCCTCCAAAAACACCACATTTGTCAAAATTGGTTAAGTGATTTAACAGATGAACATACACACAAACAAACATACACACATTCATACATAGTCTGTCAATAACATAGCCCTTATTTTTTCGTAGTCGGACAGACACTCGACTTTTCACAATTTCATCGGCTTCCAAATCGAATTTCAATGTAAAATATGCCGTAACGCGTTGTCGTACATTTTTATTTGACTTTAAACTTGTTACCTTTAAACTGTTTTAGTACAGGCTTTAAACTCCATTGTTTTCCCCTTAGGATTGATTAGTTTTCGTAAAATCCTTTCTTAGTGAGCACCTAGAAGCCGAAAGTATCGTGCTAAATTTCAAGTTTCTAGGCTTTGTTGTTTCAGAGATCTAACGATGAGTCTCCCGCATCATTTGATTAGCTTCTACTTATATAAATTAATGCAACTAGCAAACAAAGCTTCAACAATAACCTGAAGCACATATAGCAAAATAAAATAAAGCACAAAAGATAAATAAAAATAAAAGAAATCTCAACCAATAACATCCTGCCCATAACCCTAACAGATATAAAGTTCCATGTCCCAAAGCGTTAACTGAATAAAAACTTGTAACGCCCATTTCGAAACTTCTTAATGTGGGTTTCGTATCCATTTCTGCAAAACTTCTTGCATCTGGGGGAATACGTATCGGATCGATGCAAGCTGGAACTATGTAACGCTAAATACGTTCATTATGCCCTATAAAGTTGTACCTACCCGCCAATGTTCATAAAAAGGAACGCGTACCTATTTATTAACATATGGCAGGTATTAAGGCAATGTCGCCAATATTATTGAACACAAAA